>JAODKE010000055.1:7751660-7778705 GCA_026779605.1 Mormyrus hasselquistii
GAGGCACGGAGGGGGGTGTGATCGGGGAGGGGCGGGGGGGGGGAGGCGGGGGGGGAATCACAGATGGGGAGTGAAAGCAGACAAGCCTCGCAGCAAGGAATCCGGGGGCGGGGGGTCGGATATCGCGTGTCCGGCGCCCTCGCTATTTCTGTGTCAGATAACCCTGCTGTTAATGAGGACTGTCAATCACTTGGGGGAGGCAGAGTGCCTTCATAGCCCCCCTCGCCCCCCCCCACAGTGTCAACAGCGCGTTATATCACCTTACCCCTGCCAATAAATCCTGCCTGGAATTCTGTTGCTTGGGGGGGGTTGGGGGGCGGGTGGTCTGTTTCCATGGAAAAGATAAGCGCCGCGGAATTCGGAGACCAGTGGGATGGTGAGTCTTCCCTCGTTGATATGAAAGCAAAGCGCCTATAAACTAGGATCCCGCTGATCTCTGGAGCGTCCCCGTCGGACGGTGATGACACTTGAGGGCCGTAATTTCAGCTACGTGGCTCCTCCTGTTGAGGTTTGCAGTCTCACACATATGGCTGCCATCCTCAGCGTCGAGCAGCGGCACGAGAAACATGGAAACGGCACGTTTCGTGCCAAAAAAACACTCCTTGCTGAAGAGGCTCCCTGTATGGTGCCCCCCCCGAGCTGTGTCATGCCTCACTTCGGCCTAATGGTGTCACCACGCGACCTTTGACCTCTGACCCTGAGGCTTATCTCTGCACTCTCTCCTGCACTCTTCCCGGCTCACGTTTTCAAGCCTCCGAGACGTTTAGACTGTTGACCGTACGCAAAGCCCTCCGGATTCCCCCGCTGAGGGTCTGCAGATGCCAGGCGAGTGTGATTACAGCCCAGGTCCAAGCTGTTGAGAGAGGGGGGGGGCATTTCCGTGCCGGTTTAACCCAACCGTATTTCCCTCACCTACTCTGTCATTACTGCTGTCACATACAAGAAAACATGTTGTTTAAGTTTAAAAAAAAAAAAGAAAAAGTTCAACTCAGCTTGGGCTTCAGTAGCCTGTGACTGACGGGGTCCAGGATGTGGTCTGGGAGTAATGAGAAAAGATCCAAACTGCGTCTGTGTGTGTGTGTGCGCGTGCGCGTGCGACAGAGAGCGTCAGCGGGATCAAATCCGCAGAAGGACAAGAAATGAAGGAGCACGAATTCCTGGGGAACGTGGCCGAGGTTGGGAGAGATTCCAGCGTGTCACTAAGAGCAAGGAAAAAAAATCCGGCCGATTAAAACTAAAGCGGCGGAAAAACAATCTGGGACGATGTGAGCGATGCCTTTGTGTCTACGGCTGTGCCCCCACCCCATGGAAAATACCATGAAACAGGGAAATGCGAACTGCAATAATGTGCTTCCATAGATCGGCGACCTGGCCCGGGGAGGGGGGGGCATAAAGTCAAAGCTGCCCAGCAGGGACAGGGAACTCGCTACGGATCGCATGTCCACAGGCAGAGCTGGAGGGATGGGAGGGGCTTGGGGTCACATACAATAGGGCTTGCCGAAACCAGAGATGCCATGCCCCCCTTGGGGGGGGGACATCCACGAGGCAATGTGCTCCTACAGTTGAGGGGACGGGGAGGGGGGGCAGTTTGCCATCATCTCTGCTGCAAGCAAGAGGCCTCAGGACCCCGGTGCAGTTTTCAGAATTATTTATTGCTCTGTAATTTGCAGTGGTGCCGACGGAAATGGGGGGGGGCAATAGATTTGGCTCAGATTACAAGTTTGGGGAAGGGTGGGGGTGACGGGGGGGGGTGGGGGGGAGTGCATTTAGAGAACTGTGGCTCTGGCATCTGGGTGCAGGTCAGGCTGGGGTGTCGCCACCTCAGACGGCAGCCATGTTAGTCCCACACGATCCGTTGCAGGGGGCAGCCATGTGGGGCAGCAGCTGCAGACGCCGCCGAGACTCATCAGGACGCAGAGACCCCAAGTGCCGTTTAGCAGCTCCGGGGCCTAGGATGGTGAGCTCATGGTGGAAGTACCCGCATGGATTTTGTGTTGTTGTCGTTGTTCGTGGGGAGGGGTGCATGCGTGCCACCAGCCCCCGCCTTGTGAACGGCCTGCGTCCTTGCAGAGGTGGTGCGGTGGTGGTTGAGAACCACCAGACCTCTTGAGGGTTCTGTCTGTTGACAGCGGGCCATTAGACACCTAATTAGTGTGACTGTGCAAAGGCCCAGGGGCACTGCCCCCCCCCCCCCCACCCCCGCCCCCCCGCCCCACCCACACACGCACGCCAATTAAACAAGTTAATGAAATGTAACACTGAAAAAATGCAGGTCAGAAAAATCACTTCAGTGGGCCTGCGCCAAAAAAGGAATTGAGTGATTCAAGGTTTAATGTGATTTGATTATTATCAATGATTAATTTCTCTAATCGCGCAAACAGCAAAAACATAAGTGTTTCTGAATTTCCATTTACCAGCTACCAAGTAAATAAAGACTTTCGGGAAACCGTCTCGGAAAGGTCACCGTCCTGCATCCATTCTCTGTAACCGCTCGGCCTATTCAGGGTCGAGGCGCAAGGCGGGGGGGCGTGGGGGGGCGGAAAGGTGTTAGGAGAACAACCCAAGACGGGGAGCCAAGCAATGGTGGGGTATGAAAGGTCATTATGTAAAACTTAATTCAATTTAAATTAATGTGTTTTTTCAACTTCCTCTTCATTCTCACAGTAGCATGTACAACTAGTTTAGGTGATCTGGCATCACTAAACTCACCACTGTGTGTGTGTGTGGGTGTGCATCCTACGATAGGCCCTTGGCTTCCTGTGGCGTTGTCATGGATAACATTTATGGATGGACAGACAATTACAGCTCCCTCATTTAGCTGTCAGCTCAAACAAGCTTAAAATTCACCTTCTCTATCCCTGGGACCTCGAACAGCTACACTGGCACCTCGATTAATTCCTCTGCATAATTCAACATTGTTTCATTCCCCCGTTGTTTCACTAAAGGGACAAAAGGTGCACCGTGCATCACAAGAGTCACGCCGACGGGCACCCTCACCCCTGGCGGGGGCCTTGGCACTCGTGCCGAGTGTGGGCGGGGCACGGATGTCACTTTAAATGCATCAGAGCTGCTGCTCGACGCGTTAAAAAAAAATGCGACAAGGGCCAACGGTGATTTGAACCGCGGGTAGGAACATTTCAGACGTGGAAGAGGGAGCTGAGGGCCGTCGCTGCAAATGGCAGCTAATTATCGCTGGTGGATATGAACTGGCCGCCGTTTAAAGCTGTCCACCCAGACGGATGCCCGTCTGAAGCGCAGTGAAGGCCGACAAGAGAAAGAACAAAACACACCTTGCGGCTACAAACTTCACTTAATTCCCAGGCCATAAGACAAAGATTAAAGCCCAGAATTAGCTTATGAATTGCTCTGCTAGTTTCTGCTAACAGTGGATTTGCATTGCAGAACTAATGACTCATTAAATTAGAAACTAAATCTGCCCCCTCTATTTTGCACGCAATCTCTCATTCTCCGGGACGCAACTTTTAATCAGGCAGAAGACACCTAGCCGACGCACCGCTCCGATTTATTTCGACTGGCTTTGATGTGCGGGAATGGTGGACGGCGTAAGTGTGTGAGCAAAGGTGTGTAAGACTCTGTCCAGCCAGCTGTACCATCTCCGTCTCCGTCTGTATGACCAGCAACCCCGGAATGACTAAACCTTGGTGCTGTAATTTCAGCTCCTCTTACTCCACGCGAAGTTCACATTCAGTTCAACACACTCTACCTTACGATTATAATCTAATTCATTATTTTATACAGCTTCTCTGTCTTTGTTTATTTTAGATATATGAAAAGTGCTATATAAATTAAGATGATGATGATTGTTGTTGTTTTGTTGTTCTTGTTACCATAAATAGCTGGGTTGTGTTCATAAGGGTGTCGCATCATTGATTATACCCGAAGCGTGGTGTCACAAGCAGATATTTCAAATAATTATAAGAATATTATTAAAAATACCCAGATACACATTTCCCCCGTTTAGTAATAACCATTCTCCATTCCAGAGAAGGCCACCGATATGAATCATATTATAAAATCTTCCTGGTTTAAGTAGGAGGAACTGAGGCCGGAGCATCGACTGCGTAGGAGATTCTGGGTAAGAGCGAAGCATTCCTGAGCGCCATGTCCGCCCCGAACCCGCGTCTCTCACCCTCAACCCGCTCTCCTAATGTCAGAGACTGAGCCGCATAAATACGCCATAACCTCTGCTCACAATCCACAAACAGCAGTTTAAACACAAATCAGTTTTCATTGCCTGAAACGTCGAAAATGAAGCGTTTACAGCCAAAGTCGACTCCACCAGAGGAAGAGTGGCAGAGTGACTTTTCCCCCGTTGTGGGTGGTGATCTGTTCCCTCCTATTCACTTGGCTGCCATTCAAAATCAGGAGCCAATCAGTGTGTCCAAGATTTCATCAGGCAGTTATGTAGTAACATGTAATTAGACTTCGTAGAGGCCGTGTCTGTCACAACATCGTGCCGCTGACTATGTGACAATCAAGTGACACGTATGAAGACGCTCTGTCCCTTCATTATTTCTGCTATCTTGAGGTGAAAATAACCTTTTATCGACAGCAGGTGATCGTCCGTAGCTGGGTAGTAGAGCGATATAGCGTTAACAAAATTCGTTAGCTCTAGGTGCTATCTGACGCACATTATACCGATACATACGGTGTTTTTTTTTAACGATGATTTTTTTGTAACGTCTTTTGTAACCTGTCAGTTACCAAGCCGAGTCCTATGTTCACCATACCGAACACCAGATGGATATTCAGAAATTTCAAATAAAAAAAAAAAGAGGTTTATTCCAAAGTAGTAAATCTATGTGATTTGCAAGTACAGCCCTCAGTTTAAGATGAGTTTCACGTATAATAACATTGATTATCCTAAATTAGTTTTATAAATTAATATATTTTATTATTTAGATAATGCAAAATGATGTATAATTTAATATTCTGTGTATAATAATCATAAATGACCAAATGTTCCATGTATCATCAAGGAAGGGGGGCTTAACACAGAGCATATGGGTACATGATATTACTGCCTCAGTGGCCGGATTCATAACATTATTACTGAAAATGCTATAAGAGTATTTCTTTATGGAGGGCTCTCGGGCTGACGAGCTTATGTGTAATTATCTGGTTATGCCTGCAAGAGGATTTCATTAAGTACAGCCTCTTTTTGTGTGAAAGACTATACCCATTCGTATATACCACTCATACACTTCAGAGTTATGCTGAGACTGGATCCTATCTAAGAAGACATCCCATAATATGACAACTGTCTGTGCTTGTCAGCCCGCTGACCATCGTGGCTTCCACCTGCCGGACTGTGAGCTTCTTCCAAACAGTTTCTGACAGTTTATTTGCTTAAATAAATAGTGTCTGCCTGTCTTACACAGAGGCTGCTCACCTGCCTGACACTTTTGGTATTTAAAATCCTGCTAAATCAATTCGCTCCCTCTGCGGATGTTTTTTAAAAAGGCCGACTCTCCGACCAGCATATTGAGCCCTCAAAGTCTCAATTAATAAAAATTAGGTGAGGGAAGAGATTGTTGGTAAATATCAAGCTCAAATAAAGGTGAATTTCTACACTGGGCCCCCGCCAGCCGTCGACTGCAATAAGCTACTTAAAAAAAGAGAGTGAGCGAAAAACACGGTTGGAGCCGTCCCGGCCTGCGCCTACTCTCCAGATTGGCGTGGATTCCATCACCCATCAGACCGAGATGAATAAACATCGGCCCAGCGGAGCAGCACCACGCCTTCCTGTCGTATCCCTCCGCCTGCCTAGCCATGCGCGTGGTTAGCTAACAGCGGGCCGCCGCGTTAATCACTGCGAAGGTGCCTCCATTGGAGAGTCAACATGCGACAATAGTGCCAGAGTGGGCGATGACTGGCGTAGGGAGTGATGGCCCCTTACGTTTTTATTTACTTATTTCTACGGCTCTCATCGTTTTTTTTTGTTTTTTTTCTGCCTTACCTGCCGCTCAGCCACCTCGCCCATCTCCGTGCCGGACCGCCGGGCGCACAGAATTCCATTAAACTCACGAAGTGGGCTCATTGGGGCAGAAAGTTGCCAGAGTGGCGCGCTGTAGCTAATTCTCACAGACGCTAATTACCGACAGGAAGCCGCCATGGTTCTGCTCTGAACGCTACGACCCGCTACATGCGTCACAGTTGCTGGATGATTCAACAGCTGCACTTCAAAAGGCACAAAAACGTTGGAAGAACAGGCACACGCGCTCGACAATACATTGTTCCCCACGCCTGTCTGAAGTAAATCAACAATGTCCTAGAAAACACAAATATTTATGTTAAATAATCATTAGCTGAGCTGGCCCGTCTTTCTTCATAAGAACAGGAACAGGTAAATAATCTGTGCTTTTACTGTATCGTGAATAACATCATGAAAACTTAACTTTATTTATACATTTCCATGTAGATTTAGTTTCGACCATATTGTTTATTTTTAGATTTCCTTGTAGATTTAGTTTCGACCATATTGTTTATTTTTAGACTTCCTTGTAGATTTAGATTTGACCATATTGTTCATTTTTAGATTTCCATGTAGATTTAGTTTCGACCATATTGTTCTTAGTTCTGTGAGTAGTATGAAAATTCGCTGCTTATGGAGACTGTTAAGCAGAGCCGCACAGCTTGGTTCCCTTCCCGGCGGTTGGCTAATGGGCCTCCTGGTGCAGAAAGAACCATTTGTTCATCTGTCCTCCTTCACTCTCATCGCCTATTCCATTTTGGGTTAATGTCATCTGACCGCGACCCTGGGTAGCCCTGGAAGGGGTGTAGACCCCAAGCTGGACATCCGTTATCACGCCACTCTCACGCAGACAAATATCCTGAAAAATTCACCTCTACTGAGTCTATCGATTTGTGGGAGGGTACGTGACCATACTGGGGCCTACATCTCCCAGAACCTTATCTTTTGACTCCTCCCACTAAGTCACACCTGGACCCATCATAGCCCATCAATTAATCTTTTGTGTAGAATCTACGCTGTCAGCATGGTACAGCCATGTACCTTATGCAGCTTATGCGTCAACGGCAGAAATTCACATACAGTCATCGGGCTACATTGTCGGGTACATTGTTATGCAGCTGCCGACAGCGTGAACCAGGGGCGGACAATTTTATCCGCAAACGTCCGGTGTGTATGCAGGTTTTTGAGATAACCTTTAAGTCAGCTGTTCAAATCCAGGTGTGAGGACTCATCAGCCAATCAGTCCTCTAACTGTGATCTAATTGGGGAGTTTTGGTGAAAACACACATACACAATGGCTTTTAAAATCAGTCTCTACACTAGGATGATTTTTGGCCACTGAAAGCTGCTGGACTTTCGCTGGGAGTCAGTGGCTGCTTGTCAGGCTGGTGCGTGTGGCACAGTTGGCACAGTTGGTCTCCTCTGGCGCCGTTTTGGCTGATTTAGCATGTTGAATCTGCATCACAGCTAGTTGGTGAACCTGAGCACTGTGATAGGACTATATGTCAAATGTCACCTCTACTCGTGCTGGTGTGTTCCAGCACAAATTTTCACAATCAATGGTACTCGATCGTCCCTTGGCCTTGGATGGTGCTAGTTTTTTTTTGCCATCGGTTTGGTGTGGACCCAACTTCATGAGCCTGCAACCGTTGCCAAGATTACACCTTAAACTGGACAATAATCCATCTCAATACAGAAACACACACACACACACATATATAAAAGCATGGGCATTAGAGATAATAGTTAGCCTAACAGCATTTTTTTGAGGGGAGGGGGGGAGATTTGAAATCCCCACCTTGAGTGCATCATCATCATCATCAATATTATTATTATTATTATTATTATTATTATTATATGCCTAAAAGTAAAGCACCACCATTTCAACCCTGGTCTCTATTTCTCTCAGTCCCTCCTTCTGTTTTTTTTACAGCTATTGAAGACCAGGTTAGTAGGTCTTCTGCTAAAGAAGACAACGGCCTGCAGACTTGGTTTGTCTCTGTACAGTGTGAGCGCTCTGAGGACAGCAGAGACGACAAGCGATCTGCTGGTCAGGTCAGGCTCTCCCTCCCGGTAACAGTGTCAGGACTAAATGAAGCTCCGCAGTCTGACTCGCTGTCTCTGCCATACATCCATCACAATTCTGCAGTGTCTCACCTTGCTTGCTGGGAAAGGCAGCCGCCATAAGCATCTAGGTAATGCTGCGAAACAGCACCTCTTCTGTGGTTTAAGGAGCGATTTTCAGTTGCATGAAGTCGGCAATACGAATCTAGTAATAGCGATAATTTCCCGTACCTGCTACAAAATACTGCTATTGCACTTGTAACAGAATTCCCAAATGACACTCAAATTATTTTCGCTGCACCTCAAGCAACAAAAAAGATAAAACAGTGACATGTCCTACAAATCAAATCTTCACGCAATTCTGTGAATGCTAATGGATGGATCTATCACTTTAATATATTAACCACATGAATATGATCCATGAGATATTTTAAATATTTCAACCGTAAAAGTCCTAACATCTGCAATGACGAATGGGTGGGGTGTGTTCACAAGCATTTTTTTTTTCTTTTGCTTTTTTGTTTTAATTGTTCGTACGCGGTTCCTGAAGAGAAGTCCTCCTCCCTGCATGTGCAGTTCACAGCAGCGGTCCCTAGAGGTCTCTCTTACACGCTTTGCTTCAACTTCTGAAACTTTTCTCTTGTGTAGGACAAACTTCTCATAAATGTGAAATTTTAGAAGGCGATCCACCCTTACCGCTCGGCAATTTGTTTTTTTTTCCTTCCATTTCTAATCTCAGCTGTTTATCTGAAATTGTTTTATAATATGGAAAAAAAAACTTGCAGTATATTTCTATTGCACTACTTCTGTCATATTAAATATCTTACCAAGATATGTGTTGCATCATAGATTACATAAGGCATATCATTTGACCCTAATGTATTCAGTCCAAAAAATCATCGTCAGTGGATGTTTTGCAAATGTGTTTCTTAAGAGCAGGATATCTGTAATGATCAGCAGGGGGAGCTCTGACAGAATGACCAATCTTAAGGAAAACAAACTTTTACCGCATGATGCGTCATTTCTGCCTTTTATTTCAGGAATCATCGACATTTTTTTTTCACCAAGCATTTTTTGAAAACGGCAGACATTCGTGTAATGAACTGCATCATTTAATTTGATGCTAAAAACAATCAGAAAGAATGGTATACATACGACAATTGGCATTGATTTGCATTCGACATCTCTTCATCAACATCATAAAGAACGGGGGCAATTAAATATTTTATTTACTGGAACATAAGGAAAGGATTTACATTTTTTGCAGACATTTTCAAAATTGTTTTCATTTACAACATGCATTAATTATATAAAAATAGATTTATTTATATCTAGTCACAAGTATAAATATAGAGTATAAATGTATTTTTAAAATACAAAGATAATTACACTCACATTGTGTACACTGTGTACCAAACAGCAAAATACAACATATTTAATCATAATCAGAATTACAGACACATTGACATTATAAATGCAACTGACAGATTGTAGTAGTTTCCTTTATTCCCATAAATATGGGAAAAACAAAACCAACAGGGTCCGCCCCCAATCCTAGCTCTGCCGGACATCTTGTAAAAGTTTGTTAATCTCAGCCACCAGCTCGCTGGCGTCCATGATTTCGTGTCGGCTGTCGCTGCGTCCGCCCTGCAGGTGGCTGAGGACGTTATCGAACTCGTCCTCCTCATAGTTCTCGGGAATTTCCTCCATGGCTGGCAGCCACTTGAGAGGGGCCTGACTGGTCATGTGACCGGCCTGATTGGTCATGTGACCGGCCTGACTGGGCCCAATGCTGTTGCCCGGGTTTTGGAAGTGCGTGTTGGCCGCCCACGCCGCCACGCCCTGGGGGTATGTGCTTGACTTCCCTGGTAAGTGTCCTTTCCTGCGCTCCAGGGAGCACGCTCGCTCCGTCTCGCTGCACTCCGCGTAGGAGTCCAAAGAAGCCGGCAGGAGACGCTGGAAGACGCTGTTCATCTCTGAGAGGAGGGAGGAGCCGCACAGGTCGCTTGCCGCCTCCTCATCGTCCCCTTCGGTCTCTTTCCCGAACGTGGAGAAGCTCTTCTTGCGGTCGCCGGAGTCAATAGGGGATTGCTCTTCCTCCCTGCAAGCCTGCTGGGGGTCCTCCCCAGGAATGAACATGTTGTTTCTGTAGTCTGAGGATGCTGGGGAGGGCAGAGGAGGCATCCAGCACTGGTCCGAGTGTCCCAGGAGTCTACACTCCTCCGTGCAAAGCTTCATCGCTGGAAGAGAGAGGCGGAAAAAAGCATTTCAGAGGTCGGAATGCCAATTGATTCATCGTTTCTTCTCGGTTTTCCAATGAGAAAGAGGAACGGCCAAAGTAAAGAGGGCACCCCAGAGAATCGATGGAAAACACGGAGTAATTACTGTAAGTTGTCTGGGTTTGGGGCTGATAGCACCAGCTATGCTGGCAGGCTCCTTACGGACATTGGCGATCGATGAGTCGCGCCAGAATGACAACATGTGACGCAAAAGGGCCAATCTCCTTCCACCTTGGTCTAGTCTTTAAAAATATGCAAGTGTCTCACAATTAAACGTAGAAAATATTTTTATATCAAATGTATAACTGATTCTTCAAGGGATTTCTTTAAAGGCCAAAGAGTATATTGTTCAAAACCAGCATAAAATCCCAACATATTCTGAACTAGACTTAAACTCTTGGCGATATTTTTTCCCCCGCTTTCTCAAAGTCCTTCCCAAAAGATTAGCACAGTTCATTTAGATGTTGCATTTTATGGGATGGATTCAAATTCAAAATGCATCCATATCTAGTGACAGATATAATTATATTTAAGATGAAGGCTTTCAGTCTAAAAACAGATTACAGTGACGCTCCATAATCATACTCATTTACTGATAGGCTTACAGAGTAGCTCTGAGTTTATCTCTAAGAGAGGGGGGAAGGGCCATAAATATTCTGGGATGGTGGGCATTTTCGGGCGTGTGCTTCTCGTCATCTGTGATCCGAAGGAAAATAGGAAGATCTGTGGGCACTGAACGGCTTCTGCGGAGGATCCAGCGGGAAGTGGAACCGAAGGCGTCTCACCTGCGTGCATCCTCTGGTGTCCTTCTGTGAGGAACAGGTCACTGAAGCCCTCACCCAACAGCCTGTCAATCGGTGACTCTCTCCCTAAATCATAGTCACTATCCCCAGCTTCGCTGTCTCCTCGTCCACTGTCCTTTAAGCTAAACTTATCCATATCTTGTAGGGCATATCTGGAAAACACAAGAGGGGCACATGGTAGACAGGGATGTACTCTACAGTACAGGCATCTCGGGATACGAGTCAGAAAACGTAAGCGTGCTACAGTCCATGCTTATTCTGAGAAATAGCGAGTCTCCGATATTACGTTTAGTGATATAGCCTCTATTTTAGAAGGTCAGCGAAATACTCGTCGATATCCCTTTAAAACTTCTTACAGTCAAAAAATAGCCATGCTCGAAATATAAAGCCATCAACAGCATGACAGCAAAAACAGGGCCAGGTTCACTGGGTGAAGCTGAGGCAGGGAAAAAAAAAGGTTATTTTTATGAAAATATGTTTGAAACAGAGCAAAAATAGAACTGCGAAATGGATGTTATTACGTAATTAACACAGGAACGAGTCAAAATCAGACAGTGTTTGTTTCCTTTTCCTCGGCTGACATATTTATATATCAACACGCCATAGGAAATGGCAAACACTCCACAGAGCTACCTGATCTCCAGAAGAAATGTAAAGGGATTTATGACGCGCAGAATTAAGAGTAAACTCTTTCCGGTTATCACGCCACCAGCGCCGGCCAGGGGAATTGAACCCGTGTGCCTCACAAAGAGATCTGAGGGCCCCATGTAAGCATCTCTGGAGACTTACTTAGTCAGGAGCGGAAAAAAAGAACCTATTACAAATTCATGCTTTCTAAAAGTTTCCCTAACCCTAGATTAAACATACTGTAAATGATGTTTCATGGCCCTGCAAAAACTGCAAACAGTTTAAATTTGAATCACGAATCCGGGACGGGGCAGCGTGGACTTTGAAACACTTGGCTGCGTTTTACGGAGGAAAAAAAAAACAAAAAAAGCATCGGCAGTTACCTGTAACTTCTTGAATATTTATTGCCACGGAAACTTGGCCTTGGCTGGTACTGGCCCTGATGGAGCATGGACAGAAGCTGTGAGACTTGCTATATCAAAAATAAATGAATAAATGAAAATGATGAATACTAATGCCACAAGACGACACGAGAAAACAAATCCACGTGAAATGGGTGAACATGTGATCAAACGTGACAGAATGAGGAAGTAAAAAAAGAACACTGAAACCAAAGAAGGAGTTTAAAACAAGGAGCACGGTGTAAGAAAAGCCGAAACAAAAAAAGAGTCTATATTAAACTCAAGGTTTTTCAGAACTGATTATTCAACAATAGGTCATAAACTCAAGAGATATAACATTTAGACAAGTGTTTTTATATATATTTAATCACATTCTTTACATTGATTCCGAAATATCAATAAGAAAATTTTACTAGATATTTGCAGAGTGGAATTTCATGGTTATTCTTACCTCCACTGGGGGAGTGGCGTGCGCAAGCTCGAGGGCAAAGTTCTCTGGGATGTGATTGGAGGATATGGTCACCAGGCTGTTCAGTGATTGGCGGCTGTGATGACTCTGCCTACTGCCCATCTGACCCCTCTCCATGGCTGGGGAGGATGATGGCGACCTGTGGTGCGACCTGATTGGCAGGGTCCCGTTGACTGTTGGCACAAGGGTGATGTCTCCTTTGTGGATCTGCCTGGAGGGCTTTTTGGGGTGATTCTGGTAGGTCGACTCTGCCACCCTGCAGTTATAAGATCTCACGTCCTTCTTTTCTCTGTTGCACCTTGTGGCGAACATCACCATGATGACTAAGAGCACCGCACAGATGGCTCCCAAAGATATGATGATGATCATAGAGACATCAAGGCCAGGGTGGTTGTTGCTTGTTAATGGTGGTAGAATATGGCTGTCCATGTTTTCATACAGGGTGCACTTTAAAACTGCTTTGGCAGTCAGCCTTGTGACTCCTTTGTCTTGCACTATGATCACAAGCTCGAAGTGTTCAAGAGGCACCTCCTTCATGCTGACGTTGGCACGTATCTCACACTTCTTCGGGTCCATGACGAAGTAGCCCGCTTCGTTCCCGGTGACGATGGAACACGTCAGTTCCGCATTAACCCCGGCGTCCCTGTCCGTGGCTCTGATAACGGTGATCAGGTGTCCGGCCTCTGCATACCTCGAGACGGGAATATCTGCGCTGTAGTTCAGCAGCTGCGGGACAACGATGACTGGGGAGTTGTCGTTTTCATCCAAGATGGTGAGAACCACGGTCGTGTTGCCGGACAGCTGAGTCTCGCCTGAATCGCTCGCTTGCACGACAAAAGTGATCCGGTTAACATCCTCGTGGTCGAAAGTCCGCAGTGCGTAGACGGCGCCGTTGGAGGGGTCGATGGTGACATAAGTCGAAATAGAGCTACCTTGCACAAAGTTCTCCAGAATGGTGTAGGTCACCTGACCGTTTGTGTCGAGATCAGGGTCGCTGGCCACCACTGATGTCAGATAAGCTCCCGGAGAATTATTTTCTGACTTAAATATTTCATATCTGTTCTTCTCAAAACGAGGTGGATTATCATTCTCATCCAGAACCTGAACTGTAAAATGTTTAATGGTGGAAAGACTTGGGGTTCCTTTGTCTTCTGCCATCACAGTTAGACTGTACTCAGACCTTCTTTCTCTGTCTAAGGAAACATTAGTTAAGATCATGTAATTCTTCTCATTTGTTTTATGCAGCCTGAAATGTCCATGACCATGTAATCTACACACAACTTCCCCATTTGAGCCAGAGTCCATGTCTTCAACCCTGACCAGAGCAACGAACGTGTCAATAGGGGAAGACTCCGGTACGTAGGCAACTTCCTCTTTCCCAGGGGTCATTAAATTAATACTGATTTCAGGTTTATTGTCATTAACGTCAACCACCTTGATAATTATTTTACAGTGTGCCGGCATGGAATTAGGTCCAAGGTCTTGGGCCTGAACGTCAATCTCATAGGAAGCAGTGTTCTCAAAGTCCACCCGCTTAGTAAGCGTCAGCTGGCCATTTTCGGGGTTTATTTTAAACGTCTCCAGAATTTTTGGAGACACGTGACTGCTAAAAGAATACACGATTTTCCCATTGGTGCCCTCATCTGGATCGGTCGCATTCAGATCAATGAGCAGAGAGCCCACAGGGGAATTCTCAAGCAGCTCAATCACATAGGATTGCTCCTCAAAAACAGGGCTGTTATCATTGGAGTCGGAGATGGTAATTTTGAGAAGAGTTGAGCCGGATTTAGGCGGCACCCCTTTGTCAGAAGCCACTAGCTGGAGTTCATAGCTCGACTGCACCTCCCTGTCCAGCTCTCTCACAACAACAAGCTCCGCATACTTTGCTCCGTCCGTACGCGTTTTGATATCAATTTTGAAAAAGTTATTCGGGGTAAGAGAATAGGTATGAAGTGAGTTTTCACCTACGTCTGGGTCCGTAGCGCTATCCAGGGGGATGTGGATCCCTATAGCCGCACTTTCGGATATCTCGATAGGGATGATGGCACGAGAGAACTGCGGGGAATTATCATTAATGTCCAGCACTTCCACTTCGACGTGAAACAGCTGTAAATGCTCTGTCGGCAGTGTGATCACATCAAATTCGATGGAGCAGTTTAGGTTCTTCTCGCACAGCTTTTCCCGGTCGATTTTCGATCCGACACTGATTTCTCCGTCCTGCTCCCGGACCGATAGAAAGGACGTGCTGCCTCTTTGCATGGCTCGGAAGCGCAAAGGGACCGAGCTCGGAAGTTTAGATAAAACATCTGCGACGTCCTCCTTAAGTCTGGCGATCACCGTGCCCACTTTCTGTTCCTCGTACACTTTATATTTGATCGTCTTCCCAGAAACATGCTGCGTTAACGCCAGAACCAAAATAAATACCTGTAGTGCCATGCAAGAGAATGCGCCTCCTCTCCTCGCATTCATTTTCGGGCAAGTATGCTGAAGTAATTCCGCAGCGGGGGGGGGGGGGGGAAAGAGAAACCTTTCGATGCGTTTCTTCTTAAAACTCCAGCACATTCGTCCGATCTGCATGTAAAGTTTATTGCATTATGCCCCGATGCATTTTCCCCCAGAAGAGTATAAGCTTGCTGTAAAGACAACTCGAGGAGAAGACTGCCGGCTTTGAGTCTTTAGTAGTTAAAAAAAATACTCGGTGCAGATTTAGCTGCATTTAGGAAACGGATCTGTTGCACGCCTGCAGTTGCACATCCGTGCGAAGCGCCGTCTGTTCTGCGCGTCCTTCCCTCGCCGTCTGCGATGCCGCTCCGCAGACCCACCGTCCCAAATAGCCCAGCCCCAACTAAAACACGCAGCTTTTCTCGATTGCAGCCAGATCTCTCCCCAAACGAAGCTCGGCTCCTCCAGTCTCCCACTGACCGCTCAAAGGGGGCAGATTTTGATTGATTCGCCAAAGATCGAGTTGCGCAAACCCCGCCTCTCGGGCTTCACTTTTCTCAGAGCGTGCCTCAACAAAAGGGAAGACAAATAGCCCTAGACAAACTTTTGTTACGTTTTTTGCCTTTTAATTATGTATTAGCATAAAGGCTGGGCTTTTTGTATGTCTGTGTGAAGGAGCAAAAGAAAAAAAGAGAAGGGGAGGAGGAGAAAAGCAAAATACAAACAGAGTCCAGCTAAACAGCTGATTGAATTTACTTTTGAATTTGTGTAAATCTGTGATGCGCATGTAACATATAATAATCTACTCTGGTGCGTTTGTTCCTTCCATTTTTATTTGTCCTGATAACTGAAAGGAAAATAAGTTGCGCTGCTGTGCCAAAGGCGTATTTACGTATATACAATGCACGTATGCATGAATGTATGTATGTGTATACACAGTATGTAATTCTTTTACTAGATGATGAAAATCACCCTCATCGAAGCGCCCCAATATCTCCTGATAAGACGGAATCACGCCATCGCCCCTCTTTTTGTGCCGATCGCGCGTTTTTCCTGCGCTTTTCTCCCTCCTGTCTTAGCACAAATACAATAATCCTTACTAATGCATGTATGTCACACCGGAGAACGCCGTGTCGATGTCAGTAGTAATGTTTTACAACACTGAAGACCTCGGATTCCTGATCTGTGAATTATGATCCTTTCAAGTTTAAAACAAATACGGGCAACTGGGATTTAGGGAATATAGCGGCCATCTGGTGCGGGTCCCCAACAATGCAACCCAATCTTTATTTCACTTCAACTCTGTGAGGACCCCTTTAAGACACCAAAAAGGAATTAGTGACTGCCGAGAATTAACGTGATACAAATAATCTTATTACAACAAGGTTTTAAAGACAAATATCATCTACCTATCAAATACAAGTGTTGGTTGTAATATTTAGTAATGCATCATATACAACTAAAAAAACTTCATTTGATTTAATTTTAGTACTAATCATGAGAATTAAACACGTTTTGTATAGCTTTATTATGTTTATTCCACCGTCGAAGCTTTAGATCATGAAAGTAAAATCATGTGAGCGTACTTCCAGCAATGCGTGTTCTAGCTTTGACGTCAGCACCTGAAAAAACGTGTTCAGAAACCCTAAACGTATGCATCCCAAGGAGTATCCCCCACGGCCGGCCCCACACACGGTGCGCCCCCCAGCAGACAAAGAGAGTGCGGCGTGCAGCTACATATGCTGAGATTCAAACCTTGCTTAGGCTGACACCAGAGGCACGTGAGCATCAATCCCCTCCAACAAAAACGCGTGCGCGAGACCCAGATATGCACCCCCCCGCTGAGAAACTGCAGAAAGTCCAATCACGCAATAAATATTCACAGAGCATTTCAAAGCAATAAAAGATGTTTCAAATTTAATGATTGTATAAATAACACTGTATGTTACAATGCTGAATCATTTAATGCCAAGTACAGCATTGAGAGTACAACCAGGGGGAATTAGCTTTCACCTAGTTAGGAATTCGGCTATAGTTACTGAAACAAAACAGTTGTGTCTTGTACGGACTGACATGCCTCCTGGACCAAAGCCTGCCATTCTTCAGCATAGCCGTCAAAAATTGGTGCATCACAAGTCAAAGACCATTTGGCCAGACCAAACTGAGACAGATATAAACTAGTGGTTTTATTCTTCCAAATTAAGCTTCCAAAGAGCTGCGCGCAGACAAAGCAGTAATGTAATTATTTCTTCGGGGACTGAGTGTTAATCACATTTACAGCCCAAAGACCTTGAACTCGTTTTGGTTTTAAATGAATTTGGCAACGTTTGTATTATCGCTGTCCGTCGCGGGGGGGATAATTTAAAGAGAAGTTTATAATTCCCAGAAGCAGATGCAGGCTTGATATATGTAGGTACGCTTTCTCTACAAAAGAGCGGGGAAGTCCATTGGACACTGGGATTTCTGTGGAATCTTTTTGGTGCTGGTACGGTTTCCAGCAGCCGTTGCTTCGTAAAACAATAATTATACCAGTCAATTCACTTTGCAGTTGTATTACGATAATTATATGTTAAATTCGACGGCGATCACAATGCTCTGCCCTGCACACAAGTCCAGTATAAAATTACGTTGGACGCTAAGGCTTAAATCCAATCAGTTGTGGCGCTAAAATCGAGGTAAGACTGAGTGACAGAACAAACTGTACTATTAAAACATAACACTGCATTCTAATAGGAATTTGGGGCGAGTACATTTTAATACACTACTGACTGGGGAATACATGATTTCAATTTCTTTATCAGCAGCAACCAACTTGTGTAACTCATTTGACCCATTCTGAGAGATTTCTTGCTCTTTGTTCGGTAGATTCTTAAATCTCAGCCTTCACCGTGAAGTCATTATTAGAAGGATGCTGATTTTAGTCATTGAATACATTTTCTCTCTTTAGCGGTGCCATCCCCCCACCCGCGAGTGCCCAGTTTTAACAATAACTCTGGCAGGTGGAGGATAATAGAGACGTGGGTCGCTTTAACTGCATGGGGGGGAGGGGGGGTCCTCACATCACTCAAAAGTTTGTGCTGGGGGAGCTCATTGTTGGGGCTGGTGTTGTAAAGGCACGCGAGCATCTGCTCTGTCATCTGTCTTATTAGCATTCATTCAATTAGCTCCCCCAGATCTCGGGTTTAGCTGAGCCATTCAGTCGCACAGCCGCCCCGAACCCCTGACAATGCTCATTGTTATTCATCTGCGCGCCGTCCCCCCCCCCCGCTTTCGCTAGCAGCCGAACTTTATTGCACCGCAACACGTGCTGGGCTCGAACCGCGCACGTTATTTAACTTTAAGTACGTGCTCGTTACGCTGTGACCTGTAAACAGGGCGTCTTCGGGATGCAAAAGTTAATGCATCCTCTGCATGTGCGAAGGGAATCGTGTAAACGTCTCACGTGCAATTATGCAAATAACGAGTGATAAAAGTGACAGGACGCAGCGAATACGCTCATTGACTATTTTTAAGGTACATCTGCTTGGAAATCCTAACAGTCTGCTTCTCCGAACGGCAAGTCGTGCGGCTGCAACTGAATGCATGAGGCAGACAGGGTCAAGAGGTTCAGTCACTGTTTGGCTAAGTCTTAGAATGACTTAGATGTGTCATCTAAGCTATTTTGAATGTGGTGTGATTGTTGGTGCCAGATGCGGTGGTTCTGGCGTCTCAGACACATTCCACCTTCCTGGCATTTTCACCCCTAAAGTCTCCCGAGTTTACAGAGAATGGTGTGATGAACAAAAAGCATGCAGTCGCCGTCAGGTCTGTTGCCAAAAACAGATTTTTAATGAGACAGGTCAGTGTAGCAATGGCCAGACTCATTAAGCTAACAGGAGGGACCACACATGCAAAAACAACAGCTCTGTATAACGGCGGTGTGCAGAAAAGCCCCTCTGAATGCACAAGTTGACAAGCTTGAACTGGTCTAGAGTCAAAAGTGGACCCTTCATGGCACTAAGTGTACCTTATAAAATGGCCACCGATTGTAAATCTATCAACACGCCTTACATGTTGAGCATAGTCATTTCTCAGTGTGAATACTCTGACACAGAGACCCTTCTTTTTAATCATCTTTTCTATCAATATCCAATGTCGAATCCCTAACTGTGTCCCATCAGTGGAGCACGGGAACTTTACTGGTTCAATTAACAAACACATAAATAAATGATCATATTATGTATATTATATATACTATAATATAAAATGTGCTTTAAGGTAAAATTTACAATTCTATTGGCTCCAGTGAAAAAACTTACGGCTTTTATAAAACTGCCCAACCAATGAGAGACTTGAGTATTGTTTTCCACATCTTACTGTACTTTTCAAAGGCAGCCTGTTTATAATGGAACCATCTTCTATTTTGATAGAGAATAACATACCCTCTCTGTTATTTTCTTTAATACTAGGCACCCAGAACACACCAAAACACCTTAAATTATGTTCAGAGAAATTGTATACCTTGTGACATCTGTTGTATTCTCAGCCTGCTCATATACAGGACAGAAAGGAAGGATTAGCTCATTATTTTTGTGATATTTACAGTACAAAAAGATTATATCAAGACTTCAGGAAGTTCACAGAAGACGACGACAACAGCAGTGGCCTGTACATCTAGCATCTGTTTAAGAGTCACATGATAACCTCCCATTTTGCCAAAGTACAGTCCTTCCCTGCCAGTCCTCTATTATCAAGGACTGACTATCAGGTGTCGGCCCTTGAACCTCATATTAATAACCGACGCGTCTTTCATTCTTGTTAAGAGCACAGCTAAAGATCTCCGACAGGTGCGGAGGCATGCTAGTACCATCAAAGGCCTATCTCAGGTTTCGCTGTGTTCATATTTGAAAATAACGTTTTGCTACAATGCAGTGTTTGTTTTGTTTGATCCGCCGTCCACCCGACACTGTGTGAAATTATCTTCAAAGCATGCAGCCTTTGCATTCATTTTAACTTGTGAATTTTGGCATATTTTAAACCCTCGTAACCTGGCTTTGTTTGCCCTGTGATATGGAAAATAAACCTTTCATAAATAGTTATGTGTTTTTACAAACCAGGATAAACATGAAGGGAAATTTATAATTAGGCATTCCTATAGTTTGTAGCGTAACTATTGGGATTGGATCTCATTCTCTCCTGGAGCCATATGCTGTGATTATAATTCAGTTTCTTTGGCCAGAATTTATCTACATATTATATAGGTTCAAGATCACCATATACATATATACATACATATAATGTTACTTCACACTTTTCAGTTATGCCCCACACTGCTGGATGTTCAACTGTAAGAAATAAATTGAAGAGAAACATTACTGCAAGTTTTGGGGAAAGTGCATATAAATGTTAATTCTCGAATTAGCCCTCCAGATATCTGTACCCTGAAATGACAATGCAGCTCTTTTCCCCCAAACTTTGGCAGCTGAAGAAAGCAAGCAGGGTTTTTTTTTTCTTTCGAACAATAAGCTCCCTGCCTAAGAAAGCGCCACGGCTTGTCATGCTATCCAGTCAAACGGCCGCCACCCAACCCTCTGACACACTGAGGGATTGTTACTGGGATAACATATCTGCCTTAAATTGCACTTCAGTCCTGAACTACTGAATTGATCAGACTTGCTTTAAAAAGTCATATACTGTAATATACTGTGTTGTCATATACAGTATACTGTACAGTAAGATTACCTAGCTAATTAGTATCTCATAATTATGACTTATTATCTTGTAATTTCGACTTAGTATCTCAACATTTCGATTTAATAATCTCATAATTATGACTTAGCATCTCATAATCAGGATTGTAACCAGGGATTGAAAAATAGCGAGGTCCAGGACCTGGGGAGTAGAGTGAGGGAGGTCATCAATCGCATTATTGATGCCGCCTCCTTCATAAGATGTATATTTTTTAAAATTAATCAGTTATGTGAACCGTTAGTTAGCCTAATCACGCCCATTTTTTAAAGTTCCGGTGCATATTTAGCTTGTAATTTTATTTTTAGCTCAAAAAATTACTGAGGTCGGGACCCCTGTGATCTCATAACTGGCTACGGCCCTGATCGTAATTATGACGTAATTTCTAATTTTAATATCTCGTAAATTCGAATTAATATCTCAAAATTGTGACTTAGTTTCTCAACTAATTTTATGTGTGGGAAATGGGCTTCCGTCGAATCGCTTTCGATTCCGGGCTGTTCTTTCTTATTCTCAACTCGTTCCACCTTTACATCATTTTATTTATGCACAAACACGCAGGTTTACGTATCTGTATTTAGTAATTAAACAGAAATCCCCTCCTTTCATACCAAATGCTGTTAATAATGGTTAGTGGTAGAAAATCTCATTTCCACGTTCTGCTTCAGCGAAGGTGCAGTCCGGGACTAAATTAAAAGCCAGCGTCCCTTACAAAGAGACTCTGTACGCTCCCCCAAAATGTTATCTTACCGTTGGCACCCCAATCTGTCAATGAATAATACCTGCTTTGAAAAATAAACAGACTTTACATGGGCTTCGGAATGAAGGCAGTGTACTGGTTGTGATTTCTGTTCCTGCATACTGGATGTTGCCCGCATTATGACCCTTAAGGGGAACTTGATCGTTCCCAGATCTGCCACGTTTTATGATCCAGCAGCTACTGCTAACCGGCGAGGATCATTAGAACAGTGTCTCTTTGTGCGTATTTGTGCGCACAAGAGAGTGCTAGGCAGAGTTTCCCGCCACCCGATGGTGATTATAAGCATAAGGAAATTACTTGCACTGCTGGCACTAAATACCCTTATTTTACTGCATTTAATTACCGAGTCAAGATCGTATCAGCAGGAGACTTAGTTATCGGCACGATTTATGCGTAAAACATCCATTGCCTATATACCAATGACTAAGGATCTCTATTTTAACCCTTAATTAGAAGACTAATGGTTCTTTTCCTGCATTAGCTTTTTGTATATTTTGGCGACCTACACGGTCATGGCATGGCGTGGGTCACCGCATAGCGATTGCCCAACCAAATGAGACACCATGAATTACAGATTCAGCAAAACTAAAGGCTGATTTATACTTCGGCGCTAAGCCAATGCCGTGGTCTGAGCTGCTGCATATAAACATGCGCGCAGGTGGGTCTATGACGTTCAGCAATCAACCCGCCAACATGCGTAGTTCTAGATGTTGCATTTACTGTCTTCCCTGCAATATATTCATTTTTTGAATAATGCATTTGCACCAGAAAAAGGCAAAGGTTCAGCAAAGTATCCATCCTGGTTATATCTGCGCGGCTCAAAACTTGGACAAATTTAAAAAAATGTCGATCCTCTACAAAGTCACTTTTTATGCATTTTTCCCTTCCAAAGTTAGTGTCTATACTTTTTTGAGTCTTGAAAAGTATGAATAATAAACTCAGTGAAGATAAGTGAAATTGGCGCTGTCATCCTGAGTATTCTGTAGACCAGTTGCTATATTGCTTAATATATATTGAATGCTCGATATACAGTAAATTGTGCTTCACTTTCAATGAGCGAAATAAGTACATCTGGGATATGTACTGTCTTCGTTCTATAAAAAAATAAAATCGACGCTGCCAGACAGACCAATCCCTGGATAAATGTCAATATGTGTACTTGACCGTACTTGTGTTCTCGGGCACCCATTTTACATCGTCTTCCGTTGCCGAGAGCAGTTCCAAGACTTAGAACAAAAGTACAAGAGGACAAAATCCCCAGACGTTGGTCTTGATCCGCCCTAACAATCTAGGATACGTCGGTTGAATCCTCACTGAACAAAACCAATCCCATGATGCATTGTGCCGTAAGTTAGCTGTTGGAAGGCAAGTCTGCAAAACTGGTCTTGCCAAGACCACGAGTCCGGTCTTTGCATTCTTAGTATTGAGATTCACCCACAGTTCTTGCAGCCTGCGTCGCTGTGACTTGCAGTTACGTTTCTACGCAGGTGTGTGTCAGGCTACGGCGTATCGTATGCGGCTACATCGTGCATACGGTGTCAATTTCACGCAGAAGTATAAATCAGCCTTTATAAAAATCAAATAAAAACTTCTCAATGCTGAATTATAAATATCTAAAATGTATCCATTTAAGCTGTTAAACTTTCTACATAAATATTTAAGCTTCATCAACATATGCATGAAAAACATCCCGCTGAAGGGAAAACCATTTTTTCTTTTGCGGACGGGTGATTACAAAGGGTACAATTAGAAATGCATTTAATTGTTTAACTAGCAAACCATTAATTTAAATTAGAGCTTTAATGGATATGTACAACTGTCTATAAACACTTAGTCAAAGTGCTGCATTACCATATTTCATATTACCAGGGCATTGGTTATCTAAAATCTGTGTGAAAGGAGTAAAAGACTAAAATAATCAATGGAAATCACTAATTAGCAGACTTCAATTTAAATAATAGGATAAGACAATTCTCATTATTGTGGCTTATTGATTATTTTTGTTATACTGTATTTAATGGCCACCTGAGTCTTTAAGGCTCACATTGTAGTAAGGTGTACTGCATACCGCCCACGCTTACGCCCCCAAAGTTATTCGGCGGGTACAACGTGAGCCCGTTCCCCGTTCCTCAAGAACGTCTGATGCAATTAATCGCGTCTGTGGATTTAAAGAAAAAAGTATTCAATTAAACAAAAAAGGGAATTATTCGGGATTCTAGTATAAGATCGGTCTAGCTATGGCGAACGTTGGATAACGGTGATTAATAATATTGCTAATCTTTTTCTGTTTTGCTAAGAGTTACGACTCCCTCTCTTGTACGCAAAGTGATTTACAATGTACTTACATTTTCTCTGTGTTCCCTGGGATTCAGACCCAGGGAACCTTTATATTATTTGTGCTGTGCTTACTGACCTATAGAAGCAAACATTGTTTACCGATCGCCTGTAAGTTTCTCAGTTTAAGGCTTTTCCTGGGCGGCAGCCAGACGATCTCACGTCTGCTGAGATGCTGCCGAGTTTGTAACATTTCATCATTGTTAACAGGAGGCCGGGCCGTATGTTAATGAGGCAGCCCAGAGCCGACACACTTTGTGCTTCGAGTGATGGCTGGCCCTTTGTCAAGGCCTGCGTGACCGCGGTGACCTCGCAGGCTGTCGAATAATAACGGCACGCACACGCAAGTGGCGGGAGCGCGAGAGGCGCGAGCCGGAGCCGTGTGAGGCGACGCCGGCTTTGTGAGGGGTTCGGCCGCCGCGGCTCATTAGCGCGTTGCCGCGGCAAACGCGCGACTGCGGCTTTCAGACTCGAACGATACGTACGCAACTGAGATAAGCAGCGCCGTCCTGCTCCTGTTTTAAAAGATGCACCTAGTGAACGTCTGTGTTCAGGAGAAGGTCACCGTCACCTTGCGAAGAGGTTTTCTGCTAAAAATTGTTTGAAAATCAGTGCAAGTTTTAAAACTTAGAATGAGTATTATAAGTTGATTTATTTTTACATTCCATTTGCCCAGATACAGTGGATTACAAGGTCTTCCTATTATATATCATATGTGTTCTTGTTTTAGCATAATTATTGTCTACTTATGTGTGACTCTATGTCCTAAGAAGTGCTGTAATAAGATAGATACAGAGTTTCATCTTTTCATATTCCGTCTTTATTGAGTATATCTGTTTTTGAATATATACAGCCTACACTTTCAGTGCCTGTAAATTCCACTCGGACCTTTTAACACAAATCATTCCACTTCATTTCCAGCGCTGTTATGAATGTACTGTAATCAACAAGTGAAAATGCAAATAATACGCCAGTGTTTCTTACTTAACATACAAACTAGTAGTAAATCATATCTGTGACCGAATGCCACGTGCTGTATGGGTGAAAGCTTGCGATGGATCGTTAATGTTGAGTAAGTGCGTTGCAAATATACAACATGTTTACATTAAGGTATCTTGTACTGTAGAAGGTCTATATTTGAGTACCAAGAAGGTTCTGGAAACTTATAGTGATGCTGACCTCAAAATGAGTGCATTTTATTTCTAACCAAGGAAGATTAGTAAATGATTAATCTGTAATCTCTTTAGTGTTGACCTTCTGGTGGTTTCTGGTTGTTGTTTTGTTAATCTTGCTTCACCTGACCTGTATTTAAAGAAAATAAAATCGCACAAACCATTTCCTATAAAAATAGCAATCCAAGGAAACTGAACAAGGTCGGACTCTAAATATTGCACTTTCTACCGGGCAGAAGTCAGAAATGTAACAATAAGTATGTAGACTGTCAGAAGAATGATATTTCTTGTTTACCAGTTTACATTCTAACAGTCTTGCAGTAGCATGGGGTGTGATTTCGACCATTCACATTTGCCGCAGCTCTCAGACTCATTCCCCGTCGATGGAATGCATAGACCGCTTGCGCGGCTTCCGCAAAAGTGCCGAAATATTCATATCTTGACGATTACTCAGCTTAATGTGATACCGGCACAGCATTAAAGACGGGAATTTGGACGTTTGCTCAAATGGCTGCCAGTTTAAATCAAAAGTCTTGCAGAAATGACAGGAGCGCGGTTCATTATTTCTAAAGCTGTTCCCGTGCCACTGGCGAGCTCATTCCCCAGGTGTACATAATTCCAGTGCAATCCTGGGTAATTCTTTCTTAACCCAAAGTAAGCCATCGCATATATTATTCATGCAATCAGGTGGCTTTAATTTTCTTACTCTTTCGCTCGTATTCCTGTGAAAACAGATGTATACCATATCATTGCATTCGTACGTTTAGTTTGGCAGAATTTCCTGCACGTCTCATGCAATTCGGGACCAAGAATGTTCTGGAAAACTATTTCTTACTTTAGTTGTTTTTTTTTTTCTTTTCAAACTTAATGTTTTAAAATACCCTAGAGCTTGATGCTGGCCCCCAGACAAATGTGTACTGTTTTGGATATATAGCACAAGGATCCCCCTACCCAAAAATAATCCATTATTATTCATTAGCTGCACCCCATTTGTGAAATGACATAAATAACTACAAACAGAGACACTGTGATGACCGATCGACCAACCTTCTGTTAAGGGGTACAATATGATGAGCGATCAAACAAGTTCGCTTCTCTCTGCGGGATGCTTGCAGTTGTTCCAAACGTAACTTTTAGATCCATGAAAGCATGTGTGTTAAAGAGTGTAGTTTAAGGATAGCTTCCAGGATTTCATTAGTTCACCTGCCTTAAATTAAAAATCCTTTCTGCTTTCCACCCTATGTTGGTTACAACGCCTCGGGCACCGTATGTCAAAGCACGGTGTGAACATATTGAAGTGTTATATGGAGAATTGAGAATTGCAGTCTCTACTGTAACTACCTAAATAACGGCGATGACATCATACATGATGGACAAGAAGATTAAGAATCAAAGGAAAGTTAAAAAAAAAGACAGAAAAGATGAGGCTACAGATAAAGGGGAAAATAAAAGTTCGTATCATGAGAAAAGCAGATAATTTTAGTGTTGATGTTGAAGACATAGAGGTCGTAGACAACTTCTGCTTCTTTGGTACAATCGTCAACAACAAAGCTTTCGGCCGTCAAGTAATATGTTGCAGACTGACACTTGACAGAACTCCATTGAAAGGCCTATGAAAAGTACTGACACGGGTCTAAGAACTGAAGACAGAATTGCTCATTATGCGATATGTTCTGCGAGTCTTTGCGGTTGTCGAAGCTGGACAACGAAGACGCAAGACGGCAAGGTTGAAGCCTTTGAACTTTTGATTCTTGCGGAGACTTTTATGGATGCCGAGGACTGCAAGAAGCACAAACAAGTGTGTTCTTGATGGATGCACTCGGTTGTCACAGTGATGGACGTGTCTTTCAGAAATCGGAAGACCGGGGTAGATCGTCTGGTCTACATGACCACTAAGAGTCGACATCACCTTGCAGGCTCATAATAGTATCTATTGCTATCCTATATATATATATATATATATATATATATA
>JAODKE010000055.1:7784232-7804428 GCA_026779605.1 Mormyrus hasselquistii
ATGTGGGCTGTCTGGCAGGGAGCTGGGAGGGAGCAAAAACATGGACTGTCTGGCAGGGAGCTGGGAGGGAGCAAAAATGTGGGCTGTCTGGGAGGGAGCAAAAACATGGACTGTCTGTCATGGAGCTGAGAGGGAGCAAAAATATGGGCTGTCTGGCAGGGAGCAAAACAGTGTTCTAAGAAATTATCCAATACAGGGTCAAAGAGAGCCTGGAGCTTTATCCAAGGAAACATGGAGCAGAACAACGGCAGGAGCAGAGTTCTAATCCCCTTCAGGGCCCAGACACAGTCACACACTATGGGCCATTCAGAAACGGCAGGAAGAGTTCTAATCCCCTTCACACACTACAGGCCACTCCAAAATGGCAGGAACAGAGTTCTAATCCCTTTCAGGACCCACACACAGTCACACACTATGGGCAATTCAGAAACGGCAGGAGCAGAGTTCTAATCCCTTTCAGGACCCACACACAGTCACACACTATGGGCAATTCAGAAACGGCAGGAGCAGAGTTCTAATCCCCTTCAGGGCCCACACACAGTCACACACTACGGGCCATTCAGAAACGGTAGGAGAAGAGTTCTAATCCCCTTCAGGGCCCACACACAGTCACACACTACGGGACATTCAGAAACGGTAGGAGCAGAGTTCTAATCCCCTTCAGGGCCCACACACAGTCACACAGTACGGGCCATTCAGAAACAGCAGTTCACCTCGCCGCATGTTTCTGTACTGAGGAGAAACCTGAAGGAGCTCCGTTCAGCCACTAAAGCAGCCCGTATATTTTAATAATGCTCCATTTCAAAAAACACAATAATCATTCAAACTCTAAATAATAATCATACCTCAGGGAGGAAAAAAAAATAAAGATTAATACAGTGATAAATATAATGAAATGCAAACTTAGTGGGGATGCTGCTTTGGAGGTATTTATCCTAATACCAAGTTAACTGGAAATATCAAGATAAAAAATCGTTTTTCAGAATAGAGACTGATTAAGACCAGTGTTTCCAAAAGAAAATTGATGTACAATAGGGCAGATATGCTAATTTTCTTGACGCAGTGGATACTGGGCAATTTGATTTATTCTAATACAAAAAAGGCAAGTGAGACTGAATTTAGACTCATACTGTGGGTAAAGAATAGTTGTACTAATGGTATAAAACAAGGTTTTTTTGGCTGCTGGAAGGTTTATAGCTGCGGTTCGCATCTTTCAATTGGATTGCAGTGGTTAACTGCGGGTGATGCTGGGGCCGGACAGAGGAAAGAGGAAGGATTTTCCAGTGTCAAATTCCGGAAGGATTTTCCAGTGTCAAATTCCGGATCATACTTGGCCTTACTGCGTCTCCATAGGCAGCCAGTATAATGTACTGGTGTCTTTTTGAGTTATCGCGGGGAGACAGTAAGCCAGGAAGAGAGAGAAAAACGGAGGCAAATGCAACATCGAAGCCACTGCACTCAGAAGATGGCTGATTTGTTATACGTTTTTTTGTGCTTGTGGCCTCAAAGTGTCACTTCACTTTGGAAAATAACGACGCCATATTGAAACAAAAATCTCCTCCATAAATTACATCGTAACAAAGGGAAGATATTAAACATTACTGACAGATGCCAAAACACAGAGGCTTGACAAATCACTCGCAGATACAATTTCAAACATACACAGCACATAGCGTGTGTATATAATCCGTGATTAATGGCTACCTACAACCATATAACACACTCATAAACAACTGCGGCTGTACAGCTCTGCATGGAAGGACGCGGTAATTTATTGACATTTTATTTAGTCTAGATGATAAATATGACATTCAAGAAAAATGTAGAAGGCTCTAACATGGCTGCAATAACAGCACAATGTCATAGCTTTTGGCTTATAATGGATAAATATAAGTGAGCAGTGAATTGATATGTGAATAATTGTTTTAATGATTTCTGAAGTTTTTAGTTTGAATATTGTTTCCTTCCTAATCGTATTTTATTTGGAAGGTAATTTGAGCATCTCTAGCCTGGTGGGGGCCTCGGGACAGACCAAGGACACATTGGGGGGGTTATATCTCTGGGCTGGCCTGGGAACACCTTGGTATCCCCAGGAGGAGCTGAAGATGGTGGGTGGGAGAGGGAGGTCTGGGCATCCCTGCTTAGACTGCTGCCTCCGTGACCCGACCACAGATTAGCGGCAGGATGGATAGGTAGATGGATGGATGGATGGATGGATGGATCTTAATCATGCTTGCTGGTCATCATTCTGGTCCTTACAGTAGCCTTTCATGCCTTAGACTCTAAATCTAACAATCGACATCATTTAGACCCCGCATTGACTCACTAAAACCTGTAAGCCACCCCATCCTTGTGTTTTCCACAAACACAGACCCTCCCGGACCCCGAATTTAAGCAGATGGAGAGAGGAGACTCTTCCCCGTGGCTCTTGTGTGAGATACAGCGTGGGGAAGGTGCGGAGATGGAGTCACCTGCCGCCAAAGCACCGGTACTCGGCACATACTTGCGTGCCGTTCGCATGACCTGCCTTTTCATGTCGGGGTCTCTAAAGCATATTTCACGGCAGAGCCCAACCTTCCAATGAGCTTCTCACTCCTGGCTTTTCAAATATCGCGAAACTTTGACGCTCAGAAAAAGTCAGGG
Organism: Mormyrus hasselquistii; assembly: GCA_026779605.1. Taxonomy (NCBI): domain Eukaryota; kingdom Metazoa; phylum Chordata; class Actinopteri; order Osteoglossiformes; family Mormyridae; genus Mormyrus; species Mormyrus hasselquistii. The sequence goes on from JAODKE010000055.1 coordinate 7,786,876, forward strand.
GAAATAGCAGGTTTCCCTGCTTCCTATGTCGCATGGGACGTACACGGCAACACGCACCGCTTTGTGATGCAAATCCAAGGCATCTAGGCCGAACACGTAGCTCCTTCAAAGCCCACTTGTCAGTCCGAGCGATTTTCTGGTCTGAGCAATGGCTAAGCCCTCAGGTGATGAGAATCGGCTGAACTTCCCTGGTAACCCCTTAGGGTAGCGCTTTCCTGTCACCAGGGCTTATGAAGCCTGGCTTTTGTCGCCGTTGTACTTGAATGGGATTAATTTCGTGGGGAGATACCACTGTGCTCTGCCCTCATACGCCGGAGAGCGAGGGACCCGGAGAGAGCATCCATATGGATCGGCCTGCTCTCTTACGATTATGAACGGTCCTCGGCGCCGGAATCCGGGCACGGCGGGCCGCTGTCTTCAGCTCATCCTCTGCTTTATTCACGATTGTTCAACCTGGTTGAGCGACCTGGAGAAGCCATGCTACCTCTCAATCAGAGATATGTCCAGGAAAATATCTGATAGGATAGAAAAAATGCACTCGTCATAAAAGCACTCTAGATAAGCCCTTCATCGGTTTTGAAACTCAGGACCAGACACAAACTTACAAAACATTCAGCTCGATAAACGTCGTCCTTCAATGTGACCTTAAGTTACTTGGGTATTAAACCATTGTCTTTCCATTGACCACTATCGCCATTATTAAGTGCTAGAGACCATGTTGACTCCCAGAGACCAAACAGAATGTTGTCTTCAGGCCTCGCAGTGACAAGGTGAAGCAGTGACAAGGTGAAGTTGCTTCACCATCGATCCACTTCGGTGCTGCTCATCCTGCTTCTTTTTCAAACATTATTCTCCAAATTCAGGTTCAGTTTTTACCGCAACTAAAAAATATTTTTAAATCCCACTGAAGTGCATTGGCACAGTAGCAATCGGAAAATAAATAAATAACGCCAGTTGTTCATAACACCTACGCGAATAAACCGTTTGCGTGACACTAATGTTCATCCAAGTAGTTTATATTCTCTGATTGTGGACTTTCATTTTAATTATTTGTAAATTGCTAAGGTTTCACTGGGGAACAAACACCTGTTTAGGTTGTCATTATAACCTTGTAAAACCGTTTGATATGAGACAATTTCCATTCCTATCTAGGAAGTCATTAACAAAAGAAATAATTTATGAACATTATTTCACATTTTATGGAACACAAATGCCCCTTAATAACTGATTCTAAGAAATTATATGCAATTATGAGAATCAACATGTTGGTATAACTGGTTACTAAATCATTAACTATTTCACACCATGTACTGGTGACCCATTATCTACAAAAGTGCAGTGTTTTCTAGTTAGAAACAGCAATAGTAAATATGAGTATTAGTTACTATTACTTAGCTAGCAGAGTAAAATGGTTGTATCGCAATTTATAACACTGTCAGATACATGAGAGATGCAGTCATCAATAGTGCTTTTTTGTGTATGTGAGTGATGTTTGACGATATGGTCCCATGAAAGCCAACCCAATTTATGAATCCTTATTCAAATTTTTACCGTTGCCAATGCTTCACTTTTTCAGAGTCATAAATCACGCGGTTCAGTGCTTAAAGTAAACACTGCCAGGCTTCTTAAGGGGTTTGTCCCGTGGAGTTTTCCCTTCCTTGTGTGCGGTGGTCTCCGTCGGCGCCTTTCGGATGACACGGCGCACGAACGTTTATGACTCGCAGGCTAACTGCAGTGCCGCGATGCTTCTTCAGCTTGGCCTGCTTCATTCTCCCAGACTGATTTTGTTTGGATTTTCACAGCTTTATTCACTGAAGAATGAGTTCATTCTGAGTAAACTGGGAGGGCATTACCGAATGGTAAGGTGAATTTAGCACACTGAATGTAAACACAGACAATATTCAATAAGAAAAGCTTACTCCTCCAAAGTTCGGTAGCTATGAGTGAAGTTATTTCCAGCCATAAGCAGATTAATGAAATATGCATTTTTTTTATTCCATTGCAAAATTGCATAAGATGAAGTGTTGCTTCGAATAAATGGCCAGTGACTGAAATTCACTGAACCAACTCCAAGAGATGTCTGTGAATAGTCCCAGGATGATTGTGTCCTAACTTCTTCTGTTCTTCCGCACATCACCAGTAATGAGTTATATGGGATGGCACCACAACCAATAAAGGGAACATTGCTCAATTGACGACTATTTAATATGAATCCCTCAGTGATTCATAGGCAATGTCGCTGGTATAAGGAGTTACGGAGCCTCGGTGTCAGTGCTGACCCAATTTTTTTTTTCTTCCCCGTGGGTAGATTTGGGATTGGCCAGAAAGAGGAACAGGTGTTCACCTACAAGACGGCTCATTTGCCAAGATCCCCAAGCAGGTCCCATGGGAAACGTGTCCAAATATATACCGCAAAATAGACCAGAAGGCAGTCCTTCAAATAATATGCCATAACAAACGTCTCATGGCTCCTGTCCAAAGCTACTTATTTGATATGCATTCAGTTTAAGGATGGAGTGAAACTATGCTGCGCATCCAGTAGAAAGGGCTTATAAAGAAACCACATTACTATCTAAACACTGCGGTGAAAATGAAATGAGGTTCACATTTTGTATCAACAGTCGCGTGTAGCTATGGACCAAACTCTTTTTCGCAAATGCTTTTCTTCTGGATTCCTTGTGAATAATCGATCTGATTTGTTCTGCCTTCACACTGACTGCATTCATTGCTTTTAAAAATGCAATTAACTGAACAGAATTACAGAAATATCCCCTGATACCCAAACGACTGCTGAGAAGCCATAGTTTGCCTTTGTACAATCCGTACAGTAAACAAACCACCAGCTCTTTGACTACCCTGTGAATAAAAATGGCTCCGGTTAATTATCCGGAGAGGAATTCAACCTTTTCTCAGAGACTGCCTCAATTGTCACTTCAGCCTAAAGGGCTACCTATGGGTATTGGAGGTGAGGCTTTATAATTTCCTGAAATCAGTTTCGTCTGGGTGAAATTGAAATGAACTGTGTGTTCGCGTCTCGCCGGTAACCGGTGTTCCCATGTTGAACCACAACAACGTTTTCCCGACACCTCTGTCTGACTTATAAAGGATTCAGATCTCTGCGTTTCTGTGTACTTAAAGGCCTCTAAAGCAGTTCATTGATTGCCTTATCAGAGCAGCCCTGCAGTGATGGTGATGGTGATGGATTCGGTCCTGGGGAACCGATGTTTATACACAAAGAGCCGTGCTGACTGTAACAAAGGGACGAATCCTTTATCATTGTAATCACCTGAGATTGACGAAAGTAAACAGACAATCAATCCCGCCTTTTCACACACTTTAGCCCATTATGGAAAAAAATAACAGTCTTTGTTTTACAGTGCAGACTGAGGATCTGGACAGCACTCCTGTATTAAGCGCAATAAACACACAATGCAGTCAGGCACTCCAGAAGTCACACGAGTTCCAGTCTGCTCGTTAAAAATGCACTAATGAGGAATTATTACTAATTAACTAGAATGATGCACTGACTTGAAGGTTTAAACTCCAAGGCCTCTACAATGAGTTACGATATGTATTTATATATGTAACAGGGTCAGCTATGTTACACCGGTGTATTTAAAACCTTGTTTCTTATCAGATGTAGTTAATTACTAGTGATTTCTATTTACCAAACGGTTTATAAAACGTTAAGTAGGAAGAGGTGTTACTTTAAGGGAAACTCACGTCTGCATAGGACACCATTTCGAAGCCGTCAGTCAGAAGCGTAGACACTTGAGGCTATTTTGGGTGAACGGCAACGGGAACATATTTACGTGAAACATACGTAAGGTTTATGGTGGGTTGAGACACTGAATATAGGTTATTTGAGAAAACACGGATGTTCAGCTAAGCTTCCGTAAACACAGAAAGCGCAAAGAATACATTAACCACCTTGGTGAGAATGTGTTACTTGCTCTCACTCAGTCAATAAATATGAAATTCCCAAGAACATACTTAATCCCAAGAAAATTTAGAAACTTTTTATTCAAAGCATTAGTTTTTATTTGTTTCAGTTGAGTTCTCCTCCCGTTCGAACTTTGCAAGCTGACATACTGCAGGGATTTTTAGATGACATCAGAAATTAATAGCACACCTGCAATCAATTATGCTATTTAGACCTCAGTACAAGTGGATCTTAGCAAACCCGTTTAATCAGGATGTTATTTTACTCGAACGTGCAAACATTATTAGTAAAAAGAAAAAAAGAGAAAATATAATGAAGTCGCATTGGCAAAGCAGATTAATTTACTTATGAATTTATAATGATAACATTATGCATTATAACACAATTACGTAATGCGAAAGCTCTAAAGAGAGTTGTATTTAATCTTCAAACTTTACCACTTAAGCAACACAAGTTGTTACAGGGTCCTCATCAGCACAGGCTACGTCCTGCTTGAAATGCAAGCAATCATTGAGTTTGTCATTTACATTTGATTAAAGAGTGCAGGCTTTTCATTAGTGCCGGGGCTCAGATTTTGAGCTGAAAGTCGATGCGATTCAGTTTTGTAATCTATTCCATTCTTTTGCTTCAGTGTTGTTTATTTGTTATCTTATTTTTTAATAAAAACTTTGTTATTGTTAATTAAAACAACTGAACGTCAGAACGAATCAACCTAGTAGCAGGGGCGGAGCCAAAGGGGTGGCAATTGCAGAGCCCTTGCACCCAGTGCCACGCCGCTATAAATGGTAAACATTAAAGTATACCATTGAGGAGATCGGGCAAAGATTTGAGCGGAAAACTGTTATTTCCGAACGCATCCCGACGCAGCAGGACCCAGTGCGCGCTGCTTACTGACAAGTCACTGGCTAAAAGCTCTGGCAGCGGCGCGCATTCCTACATGATCCAAAACACACCCGCGGTATTGATAACAGCAGGAGTGAAGCAGGTCTTTATAACATATTACGCTGTATTACCTTCCTAATGAGAGGTGGTCACACACTTGCAGTACATAAAAAATGAGAGCATGCGCACTGTCTGCTCCACGTCTCGTTAAATTTGCCGCGAGCTTGGGCTGATATAGATCGGCTTTTAGACAGCGTATTTGTACGTATGTTTGTTTTAGAGCACATAGTGAATTATAGTGTTGTTTTATTATTTTAGCAAAGCGAGCCCTTTGCCCCCCCCCTTAAATAAACGTCTAACTCCGCCACTGCTATTAGTGATCTAAAGGAGGTTTTTTTTTTTTTTTTTTTTTTTTCTTGAGAATTTGCCCAGATTGTAATCTGGGGAAAAGAAGCTAACATATTTGATAATCTGAGCTGCCCAGAGTTGATGTGTCCTGTTACTCAACAGGAGCTGCGTGCTGAAGAACGCATCGTGGCATATCCGGCATCCATCGCTGTGTCCTCGGGGAGCCTGCAGCCCCGGGACCGAAGTGGCTACTGACCTGGGATCAGCCCCTTTTCTGGGGACTCGGCAGACACTGGGTCAGCCTCGGCAGCCACGCGGATGCCGGATGACACCGGAGGGCCGACACGGGCGCCGCGTCCCATTAATCGGCATGCTGTAGGGGCACGTGCATGAGGCCCCAGGCCACTGCGGCCATCTGTGACATGGGGAAGAAGAAGCCTGTGTGTTCTTCACATGCGTTATGCCGCTCTAACACAGACGGCCTCAAATGTGACCAGCAGGGGGGCACAGCGGTTAAAGACCTCTCAGACCATATAGGTGCCTGTCATGAACACGATGAAGGGCGACTGGTTCCTCTGAATACTCAGCACTGTATTAAATGCGCAGCAATACAAATCCACTCCTTACTAGTGCCCCGCTGGCTCACACACGTGTCTCTCGCTCTGCTCTGCTTACGCGTGCCTTGATGATGTCACTACCTAGGGAGCGCGGTAGCCTGTAACATTTCAACTCACGATGCCACAATAGCAGTTAAATTTTAGTTTTTCGCATATTACATTTATTTACGCATAATGTAGCTACATGGTCGTATTAAAATACCAGCTGTGTCGTTAATTTGGGTTAATTCATGTAAGAAAATGGCACTTTTTTCTTCTCTGTGAAATCTTCTCCGATAGCAGTGGCAGGCATTTTAGCAGAGGGAATTAGCATCTTGCACATCGAGGGCTACTGGATGATATTCCCGCCTCCCAGAATGTGCGCCCTCCTTCTCGCCGGGTGTGGCTGTTTGGGTCAATGTGTTTGTGTGTGTTAGGACCACTGGCATGCAGCCCGGGGGGGGGGGGGGCTCTACCCTGTCCCTAACGAATCTCACGAGTGACGTCAGATCACTGCGATCCTGCTTAGGCCAGCAAATACTGTGAAATGGATTTAAGCAGCATAATCCTGTTCTGGAAAAGCAGTCGGAAGGATGGATGGATGGATGGATGGATGGATGGATCTCTGATTCACAGACAAAAATCTATGATGGGGTCAGACCAGTTAATATATCAAAAAACAGACGTGGGGACTCCAGTCACTGACTCACGACTTGACTCAGACTCAAGTCACAAATTTGATGACTTGTGACTAGACTCAGCAAAACTGATGGAAAGACTTGGACTCGACGGCAATGACTTGAGTCTTTTACCCAACTTGGGCTATATGACTTGAGGAGACCTGAGATTATACTCCTCTGCATTTTCAATTGGCTGAATGCAAGGTCTACTGAGGTAGCTTGTTGGAAAGATGCATCACTCCCTACATGTACATGGACATAAATACTGAGGACAACCGTGAGTTGAGACTCTTATTTCAACCTATCTCTGCCTATAAAGAACATATCCTGTGATGTGCTGTGGTGAGTTTTTGCAGCAGTGAGTTTTAATCACTAGTAAACTGACATAGGCAGGGACTTAAATTACATGACTCGCAGCTCGACTTGGACTTGAGTCACAAATTTGATGACTTGACTGCAAATACGATGGAAAGACTTGGATCCAACTTGGACTCAAGTGGCTTGAGACTTGACTTGGATTGTGATGTTTTGACTTGAGACTTGACTCAGACACACCAAGCAATGACTTGTTCCCATCCCCGTCAAAAACATCTCCTCACTGTCGCCACAGAAATTCTGCCAGTGGAAGATAATATTTGATGCGAGTCTTGCTCTAGATGCTGACTCACTTTCTTGGTCTATCTCCCTTGATCTGCCCCCCTCACCACCTCCCCATAAAGTATCTGGAAATCACTGGAAATGGAGCCTCGCCGCCTCTGCCGCTCCATCACCCGACCCAGACAGTAATCACCTCAGAATGATGGTGCCTGTCCAGTGGTCCACAACACCCCAGGCTTCCTCAAACCAACAGCCTCTTGCTAAAGGATACTTTGCTTTGTGTAACAAGAGCACGTATTTGTGCAATTACATAATTACACTTTTTATGTACCAATAAATTACAATACCTATTAAATAGTAATACAGTAACAAAACAATAGCACCAATTCTCTGTAAATAATACCCATTTAAATGCCAATCAATATCTACCTGCTAATCCTTTTAATGCGATATTTACCCACCTATTTTTTACCACCTGAGTTTTGTGTTTTTACCCTTTCAATGTTAGATATTTTTCGGAGAAATTACGGTATGTGATACTGTGTATTGTCTTCCTTTGTCTTGTTGTGTGTACTGTGCAGTCTGTAATCACAAACAATTTTATCGGGAATCATAATAATTTTCCGATTCCGAGATGAGCTGTGGTACATTTTGTCCACAGTACAGTTTCCCTGGGTAATAGTTGATGAACATACACTGTTTAATGTCACATAACAAAAAATGAGCGATAGGTGTCAGCTTCACACATCAATTCCAATGAAAGATACAAAGCATCGTCCGTATTTACGGAATCGTCACTTAGCGCCCATTCTCATGGTGTGAGGAGCCGATCCAGCGCAGTTTATTCGTAGCAGTAGCATCCTTGCATTTGAATAGATCTGCCTCTCAGCATGTTTGGGTGTTAATTAAAGTGCACGTTAAATTTTCATTAAGTCGCTTGGAACTGCGAAATAAATCTGTCCTGAAAGAAAACGTAACGCAGGAATTAATTTGTCCGCAGTGGTGGAGACTGTAGCTATAAATAAATAAATAAATAAATAAATGGAACTGAGTTTTTGAGTTTCTTATGCATATTTTGCTCTATGAGAATTTGCATTACAAACACACCCTTTTGTTCCTGTTATCAGCAAGAAAGAAAAGGAAGATAACTGGGGCCAGCCTTCAAAGGGAGCCGCAAATCTGCCTTTGCAGGTTTCTCCTGCCTTCTGAACAGCTCTCAGGCGCTGTGCAAGTAGCTTACAGACAGAAACCCAGGCTTTTTGAAATTATCCCAATATCCTGAACGCGATAGCTGAAAATGAAATGAACAACTGAGCAGAAAAGTATCGCAGGATAATTCTGTGCTTTAATACCAATATATGCACAAAGGCATTGCGTTTCGTCACCATTTTAACGATTACTAAATTAACAATTTACTCAGTTTGACTGTGGTCTGGATAGTATACTATGAATAAAGATGTCATTTTTTCTATGAAAATGAAGTTATTAATGCTAATCACAATGGAAAATTAAAATGAACTTGAGATCTGACTGAGACATATCGTGGTTATAATGCGAAAAGTGGCTACTGCCATCAGTTCTTGAATTAGTTTTATTAAATGACCTGTATTATAACAATCTGAATGACTCTCCTATTTAGATATAAGATATAGATTCAGAGTTGCAGAGCTGCGATGTTGCGTCAGGATGAGTAGAGCGCAGTGTGGGTATAGTCAACACATGAAAATGCGTCTGGAAATTCTGATACTATTCTTTCAAATAATGCGGAGTTAAAAGTGAGTTAAAATTACGTTTTGGTGACCTATCCAGCCTGAAAAAAGAGCTATAGAGTTCAAGGGTCACATTTCTGTGGTGTGAATAGCAAGGCATCTTCATTTTTGTATATAAAATTTATATTTTGTCATGGGTATAAATCTGTCACACTTCAAGAGTGTACAGCCGTCATGCACTTTTAGACAAAATGTATATTTGACTACTACTTAATTTCAGTACTGATGCTGTGATATGAATTATACACAACAGTTTATTTCACAGGTCAGTTACGAATGTAGAGTTCATTCGTACAAAGGTCGCATAATATTTTTTATCCATTAAAATTTCCTTTCATTCTCATGTTCAGTACCTGAACGCTGTGAAAGATATCGCCATGACAACTTGGGCATTGTAAACAAAGGCACGTTATATGAACAAACACAATGACTTATGAGATATTTAGAGAACATGCACTGTTTGATTATCTTATAAAAATACATACTTTATTAGATATTGTACTATCTTGTCTTTATTTTTATTTGCATCGCTCAAGGAGATGGTAACGCAATCTCGTCGTACGGATGTGTACAAGGACAACAATAAATAACTGAATTGAATCATAATCATAAATGACCATAACATACAATAAAAGAGAAAGGTAGCTGTAATGTATTTATTAAAGCTATTAAATCAATTTACTGCAGCACGTGTCCTTGTGGCTGGTCTGTTGTCTGTATAACAGCTAGCAAAGTTTGGAAAGTTTGGAGCTACTTCAACGAGCTTGAAAGATTAGCTCATAAGTGATCTGGGACTTACGGGAGAGTAGTTCACCCTGTATAGCTACAGAGCAGTATTTTACCCCAATCTTAAAACCTTAATAAACAATGCGTGCTCGAACCATAATATGAATCCATTAAGCTTGGCTGAGCTCTTTCAAAACATCTAATAAGTGGTTGCAAATGCCTAAAAGGTAAGACCTGCAACTGAAGAATTTCAATAAAAAATGCTGTGGTACTTTTGTACAAACAGTAACTGATTTCAGAGCAAACTGGAATGTTCTGCTTGGCTTGTGTTCCATTTCAGTGTATGTTGATAAGTGAGACCGTGCTTCTGGAGAACCCACAGCGTTATTGGGTATGTCAGCATGGCGAACCCCGTAATCTCATTGGCTAGCGGCCCGCGGCAGCTGGAGAACGTGTGACTGAATGAGACAAGCCTTCCATTCAGGAGTCTCCACATTGTGAGTCCTGTCTCCCCCAGGACACATTCAGCAACCATCAGCTTCAACGTTTTGCTTTTTGAACTTGAGCATATATCCAATATTGGCCAACAAACTAAAGAACCGTTGAATGCTTTTGGGTTGAAATACAATGCCCTCCATTGTTAGGTCACCCCACCTTTGCCCCCTCCCCCCCCACAAATCTTAATCATGTGCTGTCCTGTTAATCTATGGCAGTCATTGTATGTTAAAGGATAAAAGCACATTGAGAAATCTGGTGAAGGACAGACAAAATGACAGGAAATACCCCAGCGATTATTTAATCAGCAAAATAAATAAAATAATAACCCGAGAAGAAAATGCCAGGTGTTGGATGAGTCAGAAGCCATATTTGGACGACCCGAGCTACAGTAAACAGCCTCTAAACCCACGCTAAGATGAGCTGACTCATCGTAGTAAGACATATGCTTAGCCGGCTTTTCGAAAGCACGGAGGAAGGCACCCATAACATCACGGTAGTGGCGCGCTTTATATACGTTGCTTAAAACGGGCATGCTATTATGTGGCTATTCAGGTGCTGGACAGCGGCGGGCAGGGAATAGCGTAAACTTCCAGAGGTAAATCGACATTAATCTGCCCTGTCAGGAAAGCTGGTGCTGGAAAGGCCTCCGCAGTTCATTTTCATGCGGAGGGGCGGCGGAACACAGAAATCACCGGGGATCAAGAATAAACGGCAGTGACAGCACTTATCCCAGTAGGAGTGGGGGTCAAAATAGAACTGTCTGTCTACATTTTGAAATATACCCCGCCGCAGCCTCCTCAAGCCTGCGCCAGCACAATGAGGAGCCGGCAAGCGCTTGCCTCTTCCCCTCCTTTTAATCGATATGCCAGAGGCCTGTTCCTTCCATTCTTTCTTGATGAATAGCCATAGCGGCGAGGGTATCGGAGGAATATTAAGAGGTCCGGACCGCAGGCCCGTGAAGTTCAGATGCGTCTGGACTCCCTGGATCAGGATACTGGGTCTCGCCATTGAGACCTTTAAAGGGCAGAGCGAATTGTTGCTTGAGTCCCGGATACTAAAGAAGGCTTCACCATCCTGAGTAATGTTTTTTTGTTATATAACTAAAGCAGTCCTCCAACTTGTGGGGAAAAAAATTTGGGGCTGGTGGTCAGGATTGGCACTCCAGCCACGGTAAAAGCTTCACACAGCTCTTACAAAGCAGACAGGACTCTCTTCTGCTTTCCGTGGTTGTGGCATGTTCCTTGACTTTGCGAAAGGTCAGGGGTTTGGGGGTCGCTGCATCCTGCTTCCTACGCTCTGAGCCATGTCATTGGACTTGGGTCTCCAGTACTGGCGGTGCGAATAAGATAATAGAGCCAGTTTTGAATTCAGCTTGAGTCCGGTAGGCTACCACCTACTAGGAAAATAAGGGTGGACCTGGTCAGACTCCAAGATCAGGCTGTTTATAATGAGTTTTCATGCACTTTGTGTGGGGAACCTGCAGACTTGGGTGTGACTGCCAATTGAAATGTGATGTGGGAGACCTTCCGTGACTAGACCCTGAAGGTCGCTGAGGGTTGTGTTGGTGTTGCAGTGTTCCCAAAAGGAAGTGTTCCATCTCGCAGGGCACCCTGGATATTATCGAGAGGAGTCGCAGCTCAAAGGCTTGGTGGCATCTGTAATAGGAACTGAGAAGGACGGCTGCGAGGGCCCTGAGGGCAGATAAGCGTTTGTTCGGGGGATCTGTGAGCAAGTGACACACCATTCATGGTCTAGCGACTCAAGTCCTGCCTACAGAGGAATCGAAGCGTCATGAATCTGTTCTTCAGACAGTCGCACTCAGGGCGGGTGATGGGACGGTCCTTGCGGATGACACTGCCCCACTGGACCAACTACTTTGAGCAGCTGTTTAAAGCTGATCCTCCGGCTAGGATGTTGGACATCTCCGGGTCCACGGTTCTTGAGGCTGATCCTCTGATTATCTGTGAATCACTCAATCTCACTGAGTTCGCACAGGTGGTGAAGCAGCTGGGGGTAGGGAAGTCCGCAGGGATCCGTGGTATCCGGGGTGAACTTCTCCAACCTGCCGGTAAGGCTGTACTCCTGGCACTGCGGACAATCTTTGCTTCCATTTGTGAGACGGGCGTCATCTCAACTGACTGGGAAACAGAACTTTTTGTCCCTATCTGGAAAGGGAAGGGTGATCACCTGGATCGCGGCAACTACAGGAGGGTAACATTTCTCTCAGTGTTGGGAAGGTCCGTGATGGGTTCGTCCTCACTTTCTCACCTACCACCGAGCACGGCAGTCTAGTTTTACGTCTATGATGTTTACCATCAGCCTCATCCTAGCACTGAGGGTTCTCATCAAGCACGAGCGCTCGATGGTCCAAGTCATTGGAGTCCTGGTGCTTCCTGTTACACTGTATGTATCCAGAGACCTGAGATGAAAACTGGACTCCTTTGGTACTGTGTCTGTTTGGAGAATCCTTGGGTATCACTGGTTTGACTTTTTATTGAACAAGCAGTCGCTCGAGGAGCCCTGAATGAGGAACATTACCTGCGTTGTGAGGGAGCCCATCCCTCACAATCAGTCCTCCGTGATCAGTTACGGCACTACGGCCATGTGGCACGTTTCCCTGAGGCTGATCCAGCTCACAGGACACTTATTGCTGAGGACTCAAGCAGCTGGACCAGGCCAAGCAGATGTTCATATAACATCTGGCTGCAGCAGACAGATGGTCATTTCCGGAGGGTGGGACTGGACCCCATGTCAGCCTGGTGATTGGACTGGGATCCTGAGGTGTTTCGTCGTGTGGTGGGGAGTATCAGTGCATGTTCCCCAACCTGACCTGATATCACTCTCCACATAAGAAGAACCACAGACCATCAGCATCTGTAGACTATGTCAAAATGTTGACGTTAAACATGTACTGTGCTAATTCATTTCATGACAAGATTTGTGTCAGCGTATGTTATTTTTTTCAGTGTTTCATCTGCCAAAATACATAACTCCATAGCGGGGACACAGTGAGACGAGTTGTTGTGTTCCTTTTTAAAAAAAAAAAAAAAAAAAACACATATATACTTATATTTCTGAGTCAAACAGAACTAAACTTAGATTCCTGGAAGCCTGCACACTTTATAGATAGTGGGAGAGATGGTAGAATTTCAGCGGTGTTTTCTCACCAGGGTCCCCAGCCCTAGGTTATTCAGTCCCGACACCAATCATTTAAGGTGAACAGCAGGGTAGAGAGGTTAATGGCTTGACTTGTGGTTGACATTTGCCAGGTCATGTCCCAAGAAAGGTCTTCCTCTGGACCCCATCATCAAAGTACTACACCTGAACTCCTGCAGTGAAAATATCAAAATACCCAGCAGTAGAAATAGGTAAATAAAAATACAGAATTGCTTTGGGGAAAAAAAATCAACTAATCTTCATCCATCTTCCAACTGCTTATGGGGCGCAGGGTCACAGTGAGACTGGAGCCCATCCCAGAATGCACTGACCACGAGACAGAGGGACACCTTAATGTTATCAAATAATATGCATAACACTCAGTAATCATCACACAGGTTTCTACCAATAACTATTTTCAAAATTATGTTTTCCCCGGTTAATGAAAGCAGTCTGGTCTTATAAAACAGAATATATTTACCTGTATAAACAATTTTGACGGATTTATCTTTAGCGATTGAAAACAGTATTTGATGCTAGCAGAGTGCGTGTGAATCTCGTGCATTTCCAGCGAGGATGAGAAGATCAGACTAATGAGTAGGATGAGCCAGAAGGCAGTCTGAGCGGGGCGGCCCTCCGTCAGAGCCACGTGACTTTACTGGACGCGAGTGAGGGATTCACCGGTGGGCAGGTGACCTTGTGGATTCACACAGCACCAACTTGGCTGTGACTGAAAGCGGGGTCGACATGACACCCGCCAGGTGTGTGTGTGTGTGTGTGTGTGTGTGTCTGCGTGTGTATGTTTTCCTCTCAGGAACATGCCCCGAGTTCAGCTGACACTATTTAAAACTCAGAGGTCACAAGCCAGCAGTGTTAAAAATCTGATTGGAAGTGATGTTATCCCCTTGGTTTATTGCTGAGTCTTTTTGAATGTATGGATGCTGCTATTTGTGCAATGTATGCTGGACAAGGTTAAGTTGAATTTGTAGGTACGTTGGAAAAATTAATATTACAGTAAATAATAATAATAATTCAGTAATAATAAAAGTCTTCGTTTATACAACGAAATAGAATTAGCATGTCCTCCTGCCGTCCAAAAGCGTGTGGTCAGTGAAATCAGGCACGTAATCAAGGAGTAAGATAATGGGTTTGCCGCCCCCCTCCCTGAATTATTTTTTGTTACCGATCAAGCATGTAGATATGTAATAAAATTGCAAGTTTGAACCCCCCTCCCTCATGAAATTAGCTTCAGCCCCCCTCTCCCCCATCAGTGCAATCTATCAGTAGGATCACATGACCTCCCCCCCCCCATTAAATTCACTTCGGGCTACAGGTCCGAATGAAAGTAGTGTTTCAAAATGTGTCCACAGTGCATGAGAGTGAGCAGCTGGGGGGCCGCAGTGACCTCTGCCTGTCTCTTGTACCAGTGAGGCTTCAGGTGCACTGTGACCACACACTGGAAAACACCATGGATGGTAATCAAAGACACCAAAGAACCAAAGAGGCCCACATATGTCTGAAAACATCGCTCCAGATTTTGGACGTGAAAAGCATGTGTTCAATTTCCTTCCTTACCGGTGAAAGACAAAAGAGAGACTGCCCCTGACTTACAACTTCTGTGACTTATGACGACTTATGCCAACCAAAGTTTTAAAAAGAAATAAATTTATGGAAAAATAAATTTTGGGCAGGCGTTCACTCTGCAGAGCTACGCTAACCATATGATTGTTTCCCCAGGAAAGTATTGTAGGGTATGACAGTGTGACCATCCCAAACTCACCCACATCTCCCAGCCTCATACCTCAAAGCTTCTCTTAGGCCTTCCTCTTTCACACCAGCCGCCTGCACATCCTTTCTCATCACATCCATTAACCTCACCTTAGGCCTTCCTCTTTCACACCAGCCGCCTGCACATCCTCTCTCACCACATCCATAAACCTCCTCTTAGACCTTCCTCTTTGCCTGGAAGGCAGCTCTGTCCTCAGTATCCTTCTTCACACATACTTAGCGTCTCTCCTCTGTACATGGTCCAAATCTACCCAATCTTTGTCTCAAGTTTCCAACTTGAGCTGTACCTCTAATTCCCAATCCTGTTCAACTTTTTCACTCCCAGCGCAAATCTTAACATCTTTAACTCTTCCGTCTTTTCCTCAGTGCCGCCGTCTCCAACCCACGTAACACAGCTGGTCTCACTACCATCTCGTTGACCTTCCCCTTCTCTCTTGCTGATACCTGTCTATCACAAATCACTCCTGCCACTTCCCCATCCACTCCACCCTGCCTACACTCCCTTCTTCACCTCTCTTCCACACTCCCCATCACTCTGAAGTGTTGACTCCAAGTATTTCAACTCCTCCATCTCTACTCCCTGCCTCCCCACCCTAACCATGTCCTTCCTCCCCACCCTAACCATGTCCTTCCTCTCATTCACGCTCATGTATTCTGTCTTTCTATATTACTTCCTAGCCTCTTACCGGCAATATATCTTTCTGTCCTCATTACAGCTACTCAGGGGAGAACGAAGGAGAAAATGCACATAGGATTGCTTTACAAAGGGCCACATTCCATGCAGTCAATCCTACGTCTTAATTACTTGAGTGGGCAGTAACCGTCCTCCAATCGGCACCACCTTGTCCTCAATACAACAACCACCCAAAAAAAGCGTAACCAAGATGACTGGGGGCTGATTTGCTGAGCAGAGATGGAGCAGTAGCTGACGTTCAGTCTCCTCACCTTGCCGCCTGATGTGTCTTTACATGAACATGATGTTGTTGGTGACATTTTCCTCCAGTGCCTCTGGATAGGATCCCAGACCGACTTATTATAGTGCAAGACAGAGTAGGAAGATATTAAATGTTTGCCGTTTATCAAATCTGCGTTTTACCCTCCAGAGAGAATTAACACTGAATATGTATAAACTGAGATTAAACTGATATGAAATGTACTTAAATATTTCATAGTTAAATCTTTTGTAAATTTAAAGAATTATTGTACAGAGCCTGGTGTACAGAAATAAATAAAACTATGCACGGACTTCCAGCGGTGTACCAACTGCAAGCGTTGGAATATTTTCAGTTAAGATGATTATTTCAAGAATGCCTCAGATCTGCATTTAAGTCAAGATTAGTAATGTGGAAGGACATGTACTGACTTGATGTCAACACAGGCGTCTTTATGAATAATTAAAAATCAACAATTGCTTAGTAATATGAAAATGAATTAAAGTCATCGTGTTACCGGATGACGATGCTGACATATTCCATCTGTGGTTCTGCGTAGGTGCTCTGCTGGAAAGGTGTGAGTAGATTTGATATTCCGGGGAAAAGTCAATATATTTCTGCATTTAGTCTAAACTGCTAACTTGCACGTTGCTTTGTTTTTTACTGTAAAATTACAGGACGGCACAGTCGTCCCTTGCTGTGTAAAAGCTTCAGTGGGAGATTTAAAATGGAAAAGACCTTTACGGCAGGCAATTGGGAGAACGCATGAAGTAGACCAAAGCCATTAGCACTGCGATGGCTAAGAAAAAAGTAGACAGTCATTGTATTCACCTAAATTAGCGAAGGAGCACATTAAATTCGTTGAATATTAATTAAATGGGATGAGGTAGATGTTAGGCACCGAGAACATTTCTCAGTTGAAAAAGACAGGCTGTATGTAAGGTGCTTTGCATGGGAAGGTTAATGTGTGATGGATTGTGTAATGTGATGAATTAATGATTATATAACCAACAATGAATAGCTACTAAGAAATGTCACATATGCTTTACATTAAATGCGTGTAAGTATACCTTTGCATCCTAACATATGTTAGCAGCTTTAATGTGACATTAATAACAAACATTATATAATAAGAATCATTATAATAGTATGTTTGTTATTAATGTATTTTAAAGCTGTTAAGGTGTGTTGTGATGTGAAGGCATTTACATGCTGGTTATGAAAATTTTTTGAAAGTATAACGAATGTACAGTATTATGAAGGTACAGTTCATGAAAAGCATCACTGAACAGACATCGTTTTTTTCCATTTTTAGTTGTTGGACTGTGTACACAAGTATTTGTGAGGACAGCTGCTCCTGTGCTGTTTGTTTGCCACTGTTTTCCCAGTGTGAAAACATCCAGTGTTCTTTAGTACAAACCGATTCTCCCCTCATATGGAGAGGTCAAGGTGATGTCTTTGCACCTGTATGCATTATTAATGTGCTTAAGTAAGTTATCACTGTAGTGCTGTGGTATGTTCCTGTATACCCTGTAAAGGACTGGCAGCGCGTCTAATGTGTCCCGTGCCCGTACACCATCTGATGTGTTCCTGTATACCCTGTAAAGGACTGGCAGCGCGTCTAATGTGTCCCGTGCC
>JAODKE010000055.1:7804528-7847482 GCA_026779605.1 Mormyrus hasselquistii
GCCCCCCCCCCCCCTTTTCGTCAGCGGAATAGTAATTGGCTTTCTAATTTATGTGCTGTACTGCTGCAGACTGACAAGCTTCCTGCCTGAACGTCTGTGTGTTCGCACTCAGGGGGATACAACAAAAGCCAGAGTTTACAAACCAGGCGAGGGGGAGGGGGGGGGGGGGACGCTCTGACAGCTTACGCTCCGCCAGAGATAGTGAGGCGGAGTCGAGTCCAGTGCTACCTGGCGCAATGACAGAGCGCTGCTGCTCTCAGGACCTCAAGAGCGGCTCTGCTCCTGGACTCTGTGTTTAATAAACGTTGCAATTTTGTGGATACGCGCCTGATGTTTCAATCTATATATGTGATACATTTTGCTGCCGACCATGTGCTAGATGAACAGTTGTAAGATGGACAGGTGGGTGACGAACAGAGGCACATTAACATAGTCAGAGGCAGACTGACACAGCCAGAGGCATGTTAACGCAGTCAGAGGCACAGTAGCACAGTCAGAGATGTGCTAACATGGCCAGAGGTATGTTAGCACAGTCAGAAGCACATTAGTATGGTTAGAGGCTTCCCACTATTTCCTACGATGGTATAGTCAGTATAGCAGAGGGGGCTTTAAAATTCTTATTAAACAAGGTGAGTTTAGCAGAGGCCCCTCCGGTTACATATGTACTTACTTTACAATGGTACCCAAGCGGCTGTGCGCAAGAATGATGGCGGTCAGGCTGCCGGCCTCTTCACAAGCCCTCATTTAACCGTGTTTGGTTTGAGGGTTAACTGTGCTTCCAAACAGCTCTCAACAGGCGGGCCACGCTTTGTGCCAGGTGGGGGGGTGGTAGTGAAATAAGTGACCATGGGCCCGAAGACCCATCGCCGTTACACAAAGGAGTCTCTGCACAGGGACAACGGGCTTATCCATGTTTTAGGGGGAAAGTCGCTGCGCCATGTGACCCCCCTCAACCATCGCCGCCGGTGGGGGGGCAAAAGCGAGGCTTCCTCTGACCGAGATCCCGGGATGGTCGGCGTTTACCGCTAGGAGACGCGGTGGCTCGGCACGATGGATCGGCGCGGTGGATCGGCATGGCAGAGCAGTGCCCATATTGCGGTCTTGTGTGGATATGGCTCAGGGGTCATTGGCACCGTACCCACAGACAGACGGTCCTCTGCTGTCTGCTCCACGCCGACAAGGGGGGGGCTTCCTGCAAGATGTTCGTCAGTCAAAGCTGACGCTCTTATAGCCGCCGCAAAGTCCAGTGAGAGGGCTGGACACGCTCGGGAGGGCGTCCCGGGGAGGTCTGTCCGGGAAGGGCGTTCCGGAGCCAACCCGTGTGTCATTCCCACCCCGCGCAACGGATGGAAAAAGCAGATCAATTTTTCAGCACTGGGGAAAAAACTAGGACAAAAGATTGTTTACAGCCCTAACCAGCCCAAACCGTAGCAAACATGAATATTTATGGAAAAGGCTGAGAAGAACCAGCCGTTAGATGAGAGTCATCAGCCATCACAGCACTGAGTTACAATCGGAGGCCGACTCAAAGACAAAACTGCAGAGCAATTCTACCATTTCCCTTAATTACCATCCAGTGTCACACAGTGAACGGCGCAGTTCAGAACTGCCTTTGATTTCACTGCTGATTCTGCTTTCATTCCCATGGCCTGGATGATAACAGCACACACGACATTTTCTGCTGAAGTGACCGTGCACCATCGCTCCTGGGCCGCCCGCATGCACAAAGCCGGTGTTTCCGGTCCTTGGCGTCCACCGAGAAGTGCCGGCCCTCCGGGGAGGGGGGATTTACTGTGTGACCCAGTGAATCTCTCTGTTGCTCTCTGCCAGCCAGTGAACTGGAGCAGACCCCGCGTCAACCTCCCCACCCGTGTTCTGTATGGCATTTCCCGGGCCGCCGCCGTGTCTCGCAGGCTTTGCCCACGCTCGCCGAACACACCTGACGTTGTGATTACGTGGCGTCCGCAAAGCGCGCCGGCATGGTCTCGAGGTCAGCGGTGCAGAACAAATGGTTTTGAGTAAAATGCTTTTCAGCAGCTCATGTGACGAGAGTGGAGCCGACACACTGCTTCATCAGAGCACAGTGAAGTCAGCTTTGGTCGACCATCGCGCAAAAATGACAAAGGACAGCGCTCCTAAAAAATGCTACGCTTTCCGGTTTTCCTGAGACCCTGTTGGCACCGAGTCCACAAGGAAGAGGAAGCAGTTCTTCAGCAGTGTCAGAAATATCCCAGCCTGCTTATGATCCCGGTACCGAAACAGGAAGTGTGAAGTGGTAGGTGATGCTTCCGTGGACGTGCAGCTGCAGCAAACACAGATGAGCGTTATCAGGCTCCTTGATCACTCGTCTCCGGGAGAGACCCATCACACGGGGGAGCCGGCCATCGGCACTTGGCATGGGGACACCCCATCTCAGAGTCATTAAGACGGGGCCATCACATGAAATTGTTCAACTTCTTCTCCTGTACAGCCATACATTTTTGCTACTGAGGTTTCTGTGCAGGCACAAAGTGCAAGTGAAAGGAAAAAGATTCTGTTCTGCAGTTAAACCACGGTGCTGTGTGTAAAAAGCGGGTGGCAGGCAGGCAAGTGGGCAAGTGTGACCACAGCTAGCAGGCCTCATGCGAAGCCACACAAGGCTGCCTGCCTCTCTTCTTTTGTCCTGATACCTGAAAATCCACCTTTTCGTCACTGTTTTCAGTCTCAAGGGACGGCAAATCGATTGGTCAGGGAGGAAGGGGGCCGGCTTAAAGAGCGAATTCAAATGCAGGCGCTTCGCTGAGCAACCAGCCAGGTTGCTTTGGAGCACAGACCAGTTATTTGACTGTGAGCTTGATTACTGTTATTGTAAAATGATGATGATTCATTCATATGTGGATTTATGAATCCCAACTTCCATACCTACTGTCATGAGTTCCATAAAATGTCTGTGCTAACTGCTTTATAAAGAAATACAGCATATAAACATACAGCAGGGTTTTTTTTCTCTTATAAGAATATGGTTAATATGCTAAAATCCCAGTCACCTTACTAATGGAGGGTAAACCAGCTATATGAGCTTTGATATTTTAAGCTGTAAAACATTTCTGGTTCTTGGAAATTCTCCATATGGAGATAGATACTAAGAATCACTTTGTCCTGGGTAAGGACTGTATAAGATAAACAGGCACTTTCAAGAACCTTGCAATGGCGAACGGCGATCACACTCGTTTGCAGTGACTGTCAAGGTAGCGGACGGGCTGAGATTATGGATGCTGCTCCCTAAACGGGCACTGTCAGTCTGGGGCCCCTGGCCTCTTTTACATCAGGGACTAATCGATACTTTCCACTGGGGAAAATCTCTGGATGGCCCATATGGAAGAAACGACGGAGCTGGAGCTGGAGCTGGAGTTGGAGTTGGAGTTGGAGTTGGAGTTGGAGTTGGACACCCCCACAACACTCTGGTTTGGCCCCATCGACCCGGAAAACGTTCCATCAGCACAATGGAAAAGGAGTCGCCTGCCCGGAGCAGAGTAGTTCATACAGCCCAGGCCGAACCCCCCCCCCCCCCCCCCCCCCCCCGACCCTGGAGCAGTTGTCGAGTGCTTCTGGCGAATGTAAGATCGAAGCCCCTCCGCTGGCAGCTTTAAGTGAAAGGCTGCCTGGAAGGACAAATGTTGGGGAAAATCGATAGCTTTGACCCCGCTGTCCTCCCGCATGATGACACTTTCTGCCGAGCTCACACCAGAACATTTGTGGGCTTAACTGGGGCAGCGGTGATGGGTGTGTGTGTTTGGGTGGGGGGGTGAGTGAGGGTTGCATAGGAGAGAATACAGGGGCGGAAACAGTATGGAAAGAAACTCAAAATATCCTTTAATTAGGCTTCTTCTTGTTTTTGGGTGACTCAGAGGGCTAAGCCTCTGTGAACATCATCAGAAGGTCCCTGGTTTGAATCCCATCCCGAGCAGATTAGTAACGTCTCTTTTGGGCCTTTTAGGAAGATACACCAGGGTGCACATAAGCTGTGCTCAGACCCCAAGCTTTGCTCTGTGTGTGTATGTATGTCTCAAAGGAGAGCAATATGCAAAATCAGAAGCACCTGTATGTAACTGTACTCTCACTGGTGCAAATGGCAAATAAAGCACCGCTTCATTTCAAACCCAGTGTGAGCACCTGGTCTGTTTGTGTTACCAGAACAGGTGGATCACAGTTGACAGGGC
This sequence comes from Mormyrus hasselquistii, assembly GCA_026779605.1. Lineage (NCBI taxonomy): Eukaryota > Metazoa > Chordata > Actinopteri > Osteoglossiformes > Mormyridae > Mormyrus > Mormyrus hasselquistii. The sequence continues at coordinate 7,808,728 of JAODKE010000055.1, forward strand.
AACTTGAGCCCAAGGCCTTCTTGAGGAATCACACGAGCTTGGGTGCAACTAGAACTTTCTGAAAAATTCTATAGCCATTAACCTATTCCCTGACAGCCATGTCTACAGGGAGACATGGCAGCCTTCATTTAAAAGCATGTGAATCCATTTCACTCAATGCAATAAACACATACACAGAGATCGGATCTTTCTTGGTGCCAAATTACAGATGAATTTGTCTCTGTGGTGGAATCACGGCGGTGCCCTGTGGGCTCGGACCTGCTGACCCCCTCAGCATGGCTAGAGCCACAGAGAGATGAATCACACCACAGTGTACCATGTGATTGCGTTTGTCTTGGCGATGGCATTACAAGAAGCTCTGGTTTCAGAACTGAGTCATCCACAGCCTTAATTTACGGGCCGTGTGTGCGTGTAGCGGGTCAGACGGACCCTAGGTCCCTGTTTGTAGACCACATCTTCTTACTCCATGTGCTGACTCTGAGGCCATTTTCAACTCTGTCAGTTACCATGTAACCAAACCCAGAGATGTATAGAGGCTGTTTTCATTCAAACCCGAACATCAATCTGACCAAAGTTGGCTGAATGTCTTCCTCATAGGCCCCCAAATCTAATTCCGAGGCACAGTTAAAATTCGTAGGAACTAATATGACCCTCATAACAGAGGATGATGCAAACTATGCTGATCAAATAATCCAAATCCCACTGACTGCGTGATAAAATTCACTATAAAGTGAGCTTTAACCAAAATGCTGTTCATCACCACAATCATCGTTATTGGAAAGTAACAAAAAAAATAGAGATGTAGATGTTCCAGCAGCACTAAGTGTGATAAGTGTGATCTGCTCCGTAAAACTGCTGTTTTTGGTGTCATTACAGTTTTATCAGTCAGTGAATTAATTTGAGCAATAATGAAAAGTTGAGCATTCTTAGAGCCGTACCTTAGTGATACACTGTTTCACTGTTTTTCTTAGCTATTTGGTGCCACTTTACACTGATAAATGGGAGTAACAAAAAAAATAGCCTGTTTATAATTGCTGATGAATGTTTTACACCGTATTATAACCCAATTAATAACTTAATCATAAACCATTCATAAACCCTGTATAAGGGCAGTCGTATCGTAAAGTAGTATCATTTGTTCTTTAATCTGTTACCTTTATGGTTATTGTGATGTTACTTGCATTATTCTTTGCTGTGTATCTTTCTGTGCCGCTGGACAGAATGAGTGGGAGTTGCAAGAGTATTTACAGAATACATTAATGAAATATTCAAAAGTTTAAAGAAAAATACCACCATTCCTCATTCATTTTACCCATAACAGCAACCAGTCGATTGCGATAAATCTACCGAGAGGACCCCCCCCATGTCCAGTTGGCAAAATGGGGGTCACAAGTTTGTGCCGCTGTTATTTTGGGGGTTGTAGACTGAGAAGTTAGGGGCCCTATGGTTTAATGTGGTGTTAAAATAACCAGCAGTGTTCCCTCATTTATTCAGTACAGGCGGGAATCTATTTTTACATTTGTCACGTAAACATTTGGCGAAAAGCAGGAGAGTAAACTCTTACAGCTTGTGAGGATATTACAGCACCTAATGCGGACCAGGTGCCAAAGTCCAGCGCTAACTCTGGTCTGGACCACCGTAACACCTTCCGGATTTTTCCAGACAGTGTGTTTCCTCGCATTCCTGCTCTTTTCCCCCACCCAGGCGCGACCCTTAGCTCTTGGTCTCGGCGCCATTCCATGCCGGCGTGGATTTTATTAAGTCTATGGCTTTGGGGAGGGGGGGGTCACCTGTGTCAGTTTGAGGTCACATGACACAGATGCACAAGGTGGTCCGGCATAAGAGAGAATTAAAAAAAAAAACAGGACACACCCGCCTACGGTGGCGCGGGATGACAAGGTCAGGAGATGGAGTTAGTGCACTAGTGCGAGTGCATGATGATGCTTAAATGACGCTTTCAAAGGCACCTGGTGTGGGCTTTGGGTGGAGGAGTCAGGAGGGCAGGACGTTTGATAGTTAGGGGGGATTTATGTCTCTGAGTAGAGGGGGCCATGGAGGAAACACGCCGCGCTTTTCCCACTGAAAGGAAACAGCGGAAACGCGGCCAGGCTCTGGCACAGATCGGTCGTAAAAGCACCCTAAACTAGCCCTAGGCCTGGCTGGCGGTAGGCACTGTTAGATGTGCTTTATGGAGCTACTCCGAAGGCCTGCCATCATGCGCACGGCATAAGTGATTATGTCATGGTGAAAGACCCCCATAAAACGAAATTATGGAGAAAAGGGGGGTGAGTTTGTCAACATTTTATTTCATTTTTTTATTCCAATCCTTTTGCTCTCACTCTTGGGTGTGAAACCTTGGTATAGGTTCCATGTTCTTCTGGCTAAATGAACTCAGGAAATGAGGATATGCGGTAAAAGTGACGGATTTCAGTCTCTTTAAAGGACGCGGATGTCGGGGTGTCAGGGGCCCTGAGGTGTGACGCTTTTTACCCAGACTCAACTCCTTGGGGTCCCAGTGAGTCCCGGCACTGCTACAGGTGCAAGTGAAGCACTAATGGAAGCATAATGTGGGCGGCTGCAGGGCAGCAGGACCTCATTTCAGTAGTATATTGTTATATTTACATTATTCAGCAAAGACTTTTATTCAGAGCAGGGTCAGGCTATGGGGGGGGGGGGGGGGGGTTAAGGGCTTCGCTCACAGGATGACAGGTGCCTTAACCATCCGAGCCAAACGCCAGCTCTGGGGTACAGAGATGGACGTACTAACAAACAAAACATTACATAACCCCTCATTTTCACGAACTATGACAATTTAATATCGACCTTCAAACTGTTCAAAACCTGAAATTCAACGGCAGCACCGCTTCAGCCGTCAGCTTCAAGTCCTTGCAAATAAGAGGCTAATCAGGGGCGTCCAGTTAGCAGGAGAGTCTCATTTTCTTCTCTGCTTAGCTGCAGCTCTGCTGTTTGTATCACCGCACCCATCAGGCCGTCTCCATTCTAAATGCTAATGCTAGCTATGGATTGCAACCTTCCTGCATGTATAAATCAGCAGCGATCTCTACATACCTCGAAATGAAACAGTCACACTCTGTTAAGCATGAAAATAGTAATTTGGCTATTTCACTTTGTTTAAAGCCCCCCTCTGCCCCCCCCCAGGCAAATATGTATGGCATATCGCTTTGTCATTAAGCTCTCAGTAGAAAAAAACGAGAGATCTGAAGAATTACCCTTCGTTTAACATACCTGTAAACAAATCAATCATACTTCTATGCCGAGATTTAAATAGCTCAAAGGCACGACAGCGCGTGAATGGCAAATATAGGAACTGTTTGTTTTGAATGAAACCAACGTGATGACAGGATATTTGGGATGGGTATTTATTTTTGTATAATTTCTTACTGACGGACGCGCAATGTAAAATAAGATGTTAAAAGGAATCGCACTTCAAGTCCATTCGCAAAATTCACTTAGTTATTCCTATAAGGTGGTCTGAATGACATTTATATTCTGGATAATTACAGCACTAAATGGGAAATAAATACTTAGGGACAGCGGAATAGACATAACTAAAGTTTCTTTCTCCACGAATAGCATACTTTGGTATTTGTAGAAATTTATGGGGCTTGCCTCAAGAGAAACCATTTATATATGAACAGACGTTGCGGGATTTTTTTAAAAAGGAAGGATATGACTTATTCTTGTAAGATAATTACGTTGGACAGATTGTCAAATTATTTCAGAGATACTGGCTTTGGTCAAAGCAAGTAGCTTTTAGATGGTCAGTTTTACATTGCAGTGGCCACAAGGGGCGGAACAGCGGGTGATTGGGGATGTAATTTTGAGGTCTATTCGACGAAGGAGGCTTCCTATGAGAAACCGAAAATATAAACAGACTCTGAAAGCAGGAAGTGTCACCCATAAAGCCATGACTTGGTGTCTCCTCGCACTTAGCTGTTTGACGGGATTTACGAGACCTAGCATGTGACCAGAGTGTGCAGATACCGAAGACAGACCCAAGGTCACAGGGGTTAAACACTAATACGTTTGGGAGAGTCTCGCAGGAAGTGATTTTTTTTTCTTTCTCAGATGGAGCCAGGAAGAAGAGGTCAGACCCCATGAAAGGAGGATGCTGGGAAAAATCTAATGAAACCATATAAGGACGTGGAAGGAATATCGATTACATTTTTGCCAGCTCAATATTTCAGTAAACGTTAGTGCTGCTGCTATTGGAAATTTTTAAATGATAGTATTTTTATTCCACTTAAAAATGTAAATTACACACATACACACACACACACACACACACACAGACCTGTACTCATATCTCTGCGGGGACTCTCCATTCATTTGTATCAGAAACCTTAACCCCTACGCAGCCCTAACCTTAACCACAAGCAACCAAACAAAATATAAGACTATTGGCATTGATAATTTATTTATTTATTTCTTGCCTAAGTCTTGGCGGTCGTGTTTGTTGCAGTGTAACATGATGGACAATATCAAGACAAATTACAATTGGTTCTATGTACATATATGTCACGCCCACACTGGCGGGGCCGGACATCTGTGCCTCATCGGAGAACAATTAAGGGTTCTTCATAAGCCAAAGGGAAAGAACTTGGCTCTGCGAAGTATTGCGCTCATGTTTCGTGGCCATACCGAGCATTCTGAGTCCTCTGTTTGCCTCGCTACCCGTACCCAGCCTGCCTGCCTCGTGTACTTACCGTACCCGTTTACCCTTCCCTTCCCAGTCCAGCTCCCGATCCTGACCTACCTTTCCCAGTGAGTCCGGCTCCCCCAGTCTCCCCCTCCTCGTGTCGTCCCGTCTTGTGCATCATCGTCTGACGGATCTCCCCGGTATCGACCCCAGCTCACGGATAACGACTATCGCTACGGCCTTCCGCCCCATCTCTGGCCGGCCGAAAAGGCCTGATGACCTCGCTTCCCGAGCGGACCGCTTGCTCTCTGCCTCCTGCCCGGCTGACAGATCTCTCCTTGTTCCCTCCAGCTTGCCGACAATAAAAGCCTGTGTTCCCCACATCTCTGGGTCCCTGTCCTCCCTTGGGCTACGTTACAATATGAAATTTGATGCAGATGCATTTTTATATATTGTCTTTGCATGCACATTTGTGTATACAGTATATGCATGATCAGTTTAGAATATCTTGTACTTTGACCTTGCGACAAGTCAAAATTACAGCTTCAAGGTAGTCCGGCTGTGGGCTCAAACATCATCTGTGTGGATGGATGGATGGATGGATGGATGGATGGACTGAGTCTACTTCACAATTATAACCTGGTTTGTGCCTGATGCTTGCCTGCTAGTAACCAGCGAGGGGATAAATGGTATCTGCTCCAACGAGGAAGGAAGCGGATCAGCTGGGATTAACAGATAAGTAGCGGCTAGTCGTCGGTTGCCAGCGTGGAGAGTTACATCACTCATCCGGCCCTACGACGAGGCCCCGGCCAGTTGGTGGACTGGGAAAGGGCAGGGAAGCCGAAATGGCGCGAGCAAATGCCAGCATCCCCGCGTTCGATTACGCACGGCCGTCTCGAGAAGCCACACTGTAGAAAACCTACAGCCAAGGCAATCGACGCCGGTCTGGTGGCGGTATCAACTCGGGCCGGGAAACGGGGTGGGAAACTCTGGCGTTTCCCAGAGGCGAGCTTGTTATTTCAGCTCACTGCATAAACTGAAATAGCGGCGACAGAACTGGCGGTGAAAATCACTGACGAAAACCAGGGGGGGAAAAAAAGTAACGGCTATTTTCGAAGGTGAAATGGACACAGCTGCTTCCTGTGTTAGTGCTCCCCCCAAGCTGAGAGCCCCCCCATTGATGTTTGTTTGTTTATGGCAAGAACGAGAAGCCCCACATTCCGCTAGCACCATGACTCACTGGAGAGGCCCTTTCGCCGGAGTTGTTGGTTTTTCCCAGAGAGAGCGTCCGGCCCAGCGTCCGTGCCCCCCCATGAGAATGCGGCCTACCAGATGTAACCTCCCAGACTCATCTGGATCACCCACCCCAGGCCCGGCGCTCTCACGCCTCCGTTATCCCCTGCCCCCTGTGAAAGCTGACTTAGATCGCGCCATCTGACCGCTACAGCTTCCCTGTGTCACACGACCCTGCGAAAAGCTGGGAGGGGAGCGGGGGGGGCCCTTTCCCAGAATCCCACAGGAGTCCTGCAGCAGATGATGTGGGCGACGCAGGACGCCGTCCTGCCAGGTCTGTGGATCTCGCCCACGGCCACGGCCATATGTTGTGACCAAAGCTAGGCCGGTAGCCAGAGCATGCACAAGGCGAATGCAAATACCATCCCGCAAGCCTTTGGAGGCCGACAAATGCGTAGTATTTCACTCTGAATGTCCTCTCTGCTCCCCTCTCTCATTTCTGCGCTGTAAATACTAATAACTAATCAGACAAATCTATATGTAGCTTCATCCAATGTAGCGTCAATTACCAGTCATCATAATGGTATCCTACTGTATATATCTATGCAGTGTATATCTATGCAGTATATATCTATGCAATACGTTTCAAGATTCCAAGAATAACCAAGTTTATAGAGTCCAGCTCCCATACTGCTGATCTAGCACAGGGCCAACGGGAAGCTGGAGCCTATCCTGGGAATCACAGGGCACAAGGCAGGGGACACCCTGATCGGGATGCCAGTCCATCAGAGGGCACACACTCACTCGCAATGGGATGTTTAGAGATGCCAGCTGGCCAAGCTGCATGTTTTTGGACAGCGGGAGAAGTAGCTGATGAAATTCCACAGAATAAAAATGCCTACTAAGAATGTCATTGCGCGCACGCTCGCGAAATATCATTAGTTAAGCAACGCAAGTGGTTTAAAAAAGCATTTTCTATAACAGGGGCGACAAGTTCCAAGGCAGAGCAATAACTCTTAGGAAGAGACGCACATTTTATTGTGTTTTTTAGAAGGCAAAGGTGGTAAGCAATTAAAGTATTGAATTGTTGGCTTCTGCCATTACATACTAGTTAAGAGATAAATGGATTGATTTTTGGTTTTTCTTTTCAAACTGTTGTGAAGCCTTTGATAAAGATCTTTCTGGAACTAATTAAGCAACTGCTCCAGACTTGTACAGGACACGGACAGACGGACACGGAAGTGTGAGGTACATCCAGCGATCTCTTCATCCTTCCAGCGTTTTGCGCTACCATCGGCCGCATCATTTTGCATGTTAAAAGCAAAAAAATCCACTTATTATTTTTGAAGGCTGTGAACATTTCAACAGAGAAAAAGACATTTTGATGCTGCGATGCTGATCCCTTATTTCAGATAACTTAGTTGAGATAAGTTAGAAGTATAACAGTATAGATTACAGGAAACAGTGCGGAAGTCTTCTTGCGAAATTGGAAAGAGCCAAAAATGCTACTTAAATCATGTTCTATGGAAAGAACGTTTGGGGGAGGGGGGGGGGTGTGTTTTTCAAATACCACCAGAGAGAGTTTAATCGCCCCCCCCCCCCCTCTGAGGACACAGACAGCTATGTGAAAGGGCACTGACCCTAAGAAAGCTTCTCACATCCCCTCTGCTCCTGCTCTGCCCGTCTTCAAGCCCCGGCTGTCTCAGTTGGCAATCCGTGCCTCTTTTAAGATGGATCACTATGCTTCCAACAGCTGGAAGGTCCAGACACTCAGTCGCACGTCAGTAACAAAGGGAATCCTTCTGTCCTTTAGGGGATGAATAATTACACAGATCTCTAATGTGGAGTGACGCGCTCCGCGACCAGCTCAGGAACTATGAGTCCAGGCCGTCCAAACAGTCAGCGCGGGGGAACCGTCTTGCAGGGGAAAATGTGCAGGCACCAGACAAGCGTGCTCCGCAGAGCAGAGGCGGCCATCTTCTCGGCCTAGGATTGCACGGCACCACTGCAATCTAAACAGTGTCACACTCTTGCTACGGCGCATATGTAAGGCGAGCCGAAATGATACGTCTGAGTCTGATTCACATTTCAACCATCCTGGTTGGCAGATCTGGGAAAATATCCATAAAAGGATCTAGTCTGGTATGATAATTATGCATTCTATTTATGACACATGCTACCGTAGCCGTGTGTTTCATAAAAAGCCCGTGTTAATTCAAGAAACACAATGCATAGCTTCTTTGTGCCGGTCACCAAGAGGCAGAGGAACCGTGATATGTTAATGAATAAGAAAAAAAACTTCAAAAAAGTGCAAGAAAAAAGTATTCCTAAACAGAGAAGGGTTGCTTATTTATTTATTTTTCTCCGCTCACGTTTTATGCATTTCAAGAAAAAAAAAAAAACGCAAGCGCCTTTTTCAAGACGTCTGAAAGCTCCTTTAATAAGGGACGATCCCCTTCAGGAAATGTTCTGCAGATTGACGGAGCCAAGCTCCAAGGCTCCATGTCTTCGTGATTTACGCCCAGCTCTGGGCAGCCTGTTATTTAATCCGCAACGGGCAATGCGATGGCACAGAACGAGTTCATCTCCCAGGCACATTGGTGGGCGGATTTCAGATCTTTGTGTTCCCTCGCCCCAAAGAGATGTGCCTTTCAAGTCATCTCAATCCAAAAACTACGTTTTCATCCTCGTTGACGCATTGCTAAGCAGCACAAGAGGAGGACACGAGTCCTTCCCAGGCACCGGTTTCTGATTTATCAGCTTCTCGTAGAAAAGATGATGTCCGTATATAGATCGGACCTGTCACTAGATCCCAGAAGTTGATTTTTATTTATTTATTTATTTATTTATCTTTGGAAAAGAAATCTTTTCCAAAAAGGTCGTCAGGGTCTTTGGCTCATGAAAGGAAATGAATGTTGTGTTTCCACTTTCAATATGTCAGATGATTTATTTAGGCGATCTAGATGCTTAAGGACTTTTACAGGCATGACTGTGATGTCGACTCATTACGTTGAGTGGATTGTGGGCTTGATTTCGACCCTGTATATGTGTTTATATATGTGTGTGTGCAAGAACAGATTAACATCTCTGGGGGCCCTAGATTACAGCCAATCCACCCCACGCCGATCACGCTGCACTGGCTAAGTGGCTGTGGAATCTGGACGGAGAGATTTAATGCATTTGATCAGTCTCATTTCCACACAGTAAGGAAATGTGACGCGCAGACAAGACTGTTTCAAATCGTACACTTAGAATACAACAAGCAGCACATGGGTACCTTCTGTGAAAATCTGCCTTTCAGTCTTTGCCTTATGTGCGTAATTTTGCCTTCTGGTAACAATGGCAGTCATAAATAACCACTGTGGTAGGATCCACAATAAGGTCTTTTCACCAAGTTTGATTAAAAATAACTCGGGCAACCTACATCTCTGGAAAATAAGTCTCCACTCTTGTTTCTCAGGGGGTTCGAAGGAAGGAATATTTTGGTACGACATGTTAATTTCCTTATAAGAATGTGAATAAACTTTGGAAGACACCGTTAAAAGATCTTCTCATCTGATATTTGAATGGCATGGCATTATATATTTCAAAGGAGAAGTGTTACAAAAATCACTCCAAAGAGATGGTGCTTGATACAAATAACACGCAGTGGCTGTGCATGATTACTGAAGAGGTATTAGCCTGATTAAAATGTGTAGGTGATAAATTGCCTTGATTGATTCAGAGATCTCACTGGTCGCTGTCGGAAAAGAGGGTGCAGAGTGCCAGATGCAGGGACCACCCACCTCCCTAACCTTCTCCACAGATCACTCTGTGTTTTGGTATTCCACCCATCGTCAATCAACGGACATCTGAGGATTTCACAGATCACTCTGTGTTTTGGTATTCCACCCATCGTCAATCAATCAAGCATCTGAGGATTTCACAGATCCCTCTGTGTTTTTATACTCCATCCATCCATCCATCCATCCATCCATCTATCAAACATCAACAATTTCTATTTGTCATTGTGAAAGTGGATTACACAAGCAAAGCAAAATTTAGTATCAGCCTCTGTAAATGACAAATAACATACATAGGGCAACAATCAAATATGGCATAAAATATTTATAAGAACTAGAATTTTGCAGCATAATGAAATGGAAACACCTGGTTTTAGAGTGCACGGTGGACACACACAGGTCCTGCACGGTGGACACACACAGGTCCTGCACGGCGGCCAGAGGGATTCTGAGCCGTTCCTCTTGCAGAACAGTGGCCAGGTCACTACATGATGCTGGTGAAGGAAAACGTTCCCTTCCTCACTTCTCCAAAACACCCCAAAGTGGCTCAATAATATTCAGATCTGGTGGCCGTGCAGGTCATGGGAGATGTTCAGCTCCTCTTTAATGTTCATCAAAACACTCTACCACTAGTCTTGATGTACGTCAGGGTTATTCAACTCAGGCACTCGATTCCAAATCCAGGCCTTGTTTTCAGTTCTCCCAGGCAGTTAGTTTAATAATTACTGATTCTGATTGGTCAGAGGCTTCACACCTGGCTTACAGGTGAAGGAAGGCTGGAAAATCAGCAGGACTTGGCCCTTGAGGACTACGAGATGAATAGCCCTGATGTACATACTGGTGCATTACACGGGTCTACAAAAAAAAAGAAAAATTTTCAGACGCCAAGGTTTTTTGAATGGATTAATGGATTTAGGGTATTTTGAGGCCGCTGAATTCAAAAATCACATTATTTTTGCTGAATTTGTTCTAGCTTTTGAGATAATGGACATCCATGAAAATAATGCATTCCCCCAACGCGACACTGTGTGATAACAAATGCAATAGCTTTTGGTCTTTTGACTCTTTAACATTGAAGGAGAGTCTGAAAATAAAATTAGAGTTAATTTCACATGTTTGCATGTTCATTTATTGCTGTTGTTACTGCGGTGGTGAATATTTAAATAGATCAAATCTGCCAAGTCCTTCCAAAGGAAGGGCATCATGGGAACACCTGTCTGGTGTTTAGCCAGAAATGTTTGAAATGCTCTTGATTGGGCCATGAAAAAATGTAGTTTGGTCAGAAGAAGGGGATCCATTCGGGCTTCAGAAATGCAGTCAAAAGAAGATGTCCCTGGGTTTTTCACCTATTTTGACTTCACCAAGTCCACATATTTCACAATAGAGGGACAGACTTCCAATGCTCGTTCGAAAGCTGGCAAATTTTCGAGCCACCAATGGCCACAGAAAGGTAGAGGGAATCTTGAGGGTGATGTTGCAGCTGTGAAGTCTTGATTTCTGGCTGGTGCTGAGTGGAAAAGAAAATGTAATACTTTGAGCACTTTCTCCACCATTCACACTTCAAAACCAGTCTTGAATGAGTCGTGAAGGGTATGTAGGCCACAACTTTCTACAATTACTAACTGTGTCCCAGCAAATTACTCACCCCAGTGTGAATGTCATCTTTGGACGTATAGGAGTGATGTCGGCTAACCGTTTGCAAAGCCCATAGCACTTCTGCTTTCAGTGTGTCAGTTGAGGAGAATGTACTGAAGACATTGCTTGTCGTGGGATCTGGAGACACTACCAAAGCGGGTGTAGACCCGTAGAGGTTGTACTTGCAGGACTGGCAAACAACTGAATGGGGACAGTTGTTGTCCGACTTTCAACAAAACGCTTGTGCTTCTCTCCCTTGATATGTGAGTCAATGGCTTTAGAGCCCATTGTTGGCAGTTTGATTTTTTATAGAGGTCGCATGGCGCTTCTTAGACATTAGTCGTCTTTTTCAACCAGCCACAGTACTTTTTTTTTGAAGCGGTGACATTAATAACAATTAATAACTAATTAACATTGTATTATTTAATCAAATCGTGTATAACTTATTCCTGTCACTGTTAGATTTTTTTATTTCTTTTTTGTTAGACTGTTGACTTACTAGTTGTAACTAAAATAAAAATATTCTTGCAATTCTTAATGCTTTTCAAACGTGTTGCGTTAAACTATAGCCAATCTGGTCATAATCAGCACCATAAACTTAATATGAAACCGTTCAGACATTGTTGGCACCAAAATCACTGTATACCAGTGTTATCATCCTGATACACGGCAGCACCTTCAGGGTACAATGTTAGAACCACTGGGTGACCATGGTTCTCCAGAATGGTTCGGCAGTCCTTCGCAATGATGTGACCTTCGAGAACAAGTAGCGGGCCTAAGGACTGCCGTGGTATTGCAGCCCAAACCGTCACTGATCCACCCCGTGCTGCACTCTGGGTACGCAGCAGTCTGGGTGCCGAGTCTCTTTGGGGCGTCTCCACACTGTAACTCTCCTGGCAGCACTGAATCCAGCATTTGGCATTGGCATGAGTAATAAGAGATTAGTGCTATAGTAGTCCAACCGTGAATATTAACCCTTAGGAAAAGTTTTGGTGGAATCAAGAGTCATGGTGCACATTTAATTCTACAGTGAGTTGGGCAGCTGTGATTTTATGTTTTTTACATACAATCTGGGTTGGTACCGACATCCCTTTCAGACAGCATCCTCTTGTGTCCACAGTTATCCTGTTGAATGTGGTCTGTCCTTCGTGGTGGTATCACCCTGGATACCGTGGCTCTCGATACACCACACCCTGACTTGCTGTCCTGGTCACTGATATGCCAGCAAGACGTGCACCAACAATCTGTCCTCTTTTGAACTTATGTCTCACATTATGTTGAGTGGATTGCAATATTACATTCATATCCCTTATTCGGCAGACTGACCCCACCTTTGGGCCCTTGAGCGAGGCCCTTAACCCCAGTCCCCCTGACCCTACTGTCTCCTCTACACCAGTTCCATGAGGTGGCCTCCTGGGATGCTTTTCCAGCTGTCCTGCAGGAGCTCCCACATATGCTGAGCTCTCATCGGCCGCTTTTCCTTCACTCTCTGGTCAAACTCCTCCAAACCCATCTCTACTGTGTTTAGGTCAGGTGACCAGGTCATGTGACGTGACACTATCACTCTCCATAGTAGGTGGCTTGGTGTCTCCAAACTTTACTGTACAACAGTAAGTGTTGATGTAAATAACCTGCTCTATAAACATATGGTTTATGTATGATTGAGAATGTCTCAATGAAGTTTATTGTCACCGTGTGCCCCAATTGTCAGTCAGTCTAGCGGCATTCAGGGTAACCATCCACCCATCTCGCTTAACTGGTATTCCAGTGCAGGGTCCTGGCAGGCTGGCTTTCAGCTCAGGAGGAACAGGATAGAGGACAGGGGGGGCGAGACTCCACCTCATGCTGCCAGACGGAAACTCAGAACGCAGGGGCAGCGCATGATATGGGAGCCGTGGAAGGAATGATCCCTTCTCCGCTTAGATGTCCTTCTCTAGCTTTTCTCTTACTTTCAGCCTTTTTTTTTTTTATTGAATCCCACCAGTCGAGGATTTGAAAGGCACCAAAAGTAGATCTTAAGGACCTTAAATTGATACTTAACTTTCAGAAATCTTAAAAGGCTTTGCCAGATGAATATTTTATCAGAGCCACCCGAGGTCGGAATTCATCTGCTAGAGGAAGCCAAATTGCTTTCTTTTTGATTAAAGGCTTTCCCGTTGCTGCCATGCGTGACCTGTGTGGGGGTGCACCGCTTTAATTGGTCTTCAGCATATGTGTTTATGCTGCTCAAACAGGCAGATTAACTAGAAGGGAAAAGAAATTGGCTTTTTCAGAGAAATATGTTGTAAATAACTTTGTGGAGAGCGACGAGCCGCAAATTGCTGAGGCGTGGTGTGTCGAAGAGAAGGAGTTACTGTATATTGCCTGGAAGTGATGCACCGTGGCGACAATGTGGGGGCGGAGTCTGAATCAGACACCTATGTCCATTACAAAACCCATGATCACAATGTCATTTTGCCCACTAAGATAGATCCGGTTCTTAAAAATACTGTTTGCTTTAGCGATATTCTTTCAAATCTTATTTGAACTGCAAATTTACCTTCTAATACAGTAAATAATTTCATTTATTAAAAATGCAGTTCAATTATTTTTCACAATATGCAGGGCAAAAGACTCCAGGGCTGGCATTTGGTAAAACAAGAGGGGTTTTATTTAACCAGTGCCTTTTTCTTCATTTGGTAATGTACTGTAACTTGCAACACTGGGTCATACAGGTTGTTGCTCTAAACCCAGACAAACCAGCAACCGGCCGGACGCTTGGACAGGGGCCCAAAAAGATGTACGGTAACCCTCCCTGCCGTGTCCATTCCAGCGTTCCTGTTTGGATCATCTTGGCCCACAACGCTCAAATCAGTGTCAGCGAAGTCATGAAGGTGCACCACCAATCTACAGGTACACCCAGAACCTTCCAGAATGGTTCCATTCTCTGTGGAATCTCCCAGCTTTCATGAAACATGAGATCAGCAAGGAAAAATTCAATAATATGCAGAAGGAATACAGTAATATTTAGATGACAAGAAGGTGATTTATTATGTATGATCTTGCCTGATATTCTGGAGAGCCACAGTCTTTGTTACAAATCATTTATCAGCCTAATACCATAACCTTGCCCTAGTTCAAATGAAAGACATCCTTGGCACAGTGCACAAAACCATCCCAAGTGCAATTTGAAGTTAACAGCGTCGTTCCCCGGAGAATGAAGTGGCTGTCGACTGCCAGGCATCAGGAAAACATCTGAGAGCTAAAAATACGATAGAAAAAAAAAAAATCCCAAAACCTTGCTATAAGCATTGTTATTGTGCCTTATTTATTTATATATGTGCTTTATTTCATCTTTTGACGTGCACGTCAAAGGAAGTACATGGACGGAGGTGACTGGATCCGTATCAACAGTGACAAGTGGGGACAAAAACAAGTGAACTTGCCTAGCTATGTCCAGCTGGGGGGGGGGGGCACTTTTCCTTTCGGTTAGGTTCTACTGCAACCCCGGGACATTTTGCTTTCCCGGAATGCTTCGGCGTGGCCCGATAGCCACCATCTAACGCCAACTTTAAATTAAAGTTCAACAAACATGGCCCTAAGCTCGCAATCAATAAAATAAAATAAAATAAAAATCTTGTGCCTACCGCCACAGTCGCATAACATTTTGAGATGCAGAATTGGTGAGTAATCATTGTATTTGGTTAAACCTTTCTTGTAGAAATGGGCTCTTTTTTCATGGAAAGGTTAGGGGGCATGTTGGAAGTCTTCAAGTCTTAGGAAGCAGACGGCATCGAGTGACGAGCCCGTCCACTTAATGCATCTTTTCCACATTCCCTGTGTGTTCCAGATCAGCGTAGATATTCTCTAGATACTTCTCTAGAGTGAGTACTATGGCATTTCTATGACTGCACCATCCCCTCACTTTTTAAAAACTTTTCGACGTCCCTCCCCTACTCACCTCGCAGTGCATAATGACTTTAAACATATGCATGCCCCCCCACAGGCTAGCAACTGTTTCATTAATATTTCACCAGCTCGATCGTAAGCCACGCCAACAATGGTTTGCAGGAAGGACTGATGACATCATTTTACAAGCCTCAAAACTCTGGCTGCCTCCTCACCATGACATCTAGAGATCTCAACATGGCCAGCCACGAAAGCGGACGGTGCAGTTTATCCGCCGCAGATACGGCCCAGGTGACATTTCCGTTATTCCCCCCCCTTTCGATCCGTCCTTCGCCGGACGAGTTTATGCATATTTATCGGAACGGGGCTGCGTCGGAGCAGATGTGCGCGGCTCTTATGTTTACGCAGATGGGGGAAATCGCCGCTGTCACTTCGGCACGCAGACTTGGCTGGAGATGAGTCGCTTTTGCAGCCAAAAGTGCCGAGCGGGGTTGCAGGGAGAGGATAGTTTTCAAGCGCGAGACCCAAACCATGCCAGCTGGTGTAAAAACACAGTCAGGCTCCGCTGAAACTACACGATTCTCTCGTCTCCCCTCTATTATTAATCAAATCAGACAGATACGACGCTGTCCTTTTTAATTAATAACTATCTGACGTTTAAACTCTTTTGCGATAATTAATTTCTGTTGTGACATTGGCAGTGCCATTGCAAGCTGGAGGACATGTTAAGACAAGTATTTAAAATGGAATACAAATCGAATTAAATGTAAGAAGCTTTTTTTCCCCTAAAAAAAAGCTGTGTACTTGTGTTTAGTAGTTGTAAAGAACATTCCATCCATCCATATGCAGATTCCGTTCAGGATCATAATTTAGCTGGATCCAATCACATGCAGAGGGCATAACAGAGGGGTAGACCCAGGATGAGATGCCAATTTTTCTTTGGAATCCTACATAAGCATGATACCGTAACACTAAGTAGTACAGAACATCCATTTGAACTAAAGACACTGTTCTTTTATTTTTATTACGAGACCTAAGACCTACCTTACCCTACTTTGATCCACTCCAGCAGTACAGAAACACTATATCCAATAATAAACAGACGCGAACATTTTAAAAAGACCTGTTGGTTTTCTTTTCACCTTATGCGAGCAGATCTGTCTCAATGTACTGACTCCAGTACAAATATGGAACCACGTGGGAAGTCTTCAGTGTGTTTAAAATCAATAAATATATGCACACGTACCGGCAAAACCTAACCTCTGTGGGAAATAAAGCACTTTGGCTGTACATGTTTTATTCAGAAAACTTTTGCAGGAGCATCGATTTTTAAAGTACAAGATTGTACACCGCTGACCCGGCTTTTCAAGGGCTGCCGCCCCTCGACGGAACTTTACGAAGTGTTACGAGTGGGGGGGGGGGGTCGCCGAACGTTAAAACCTCTGCAAATCCCCGTGAACAGGGCTTCCTAAATGATGGAAAGAGGATCGATTGGGGTGGGGGGCAGGGTATTCAAGAGAATTCAGACAGGGAGGTCGAGACACACAAGTGGATCTTGAACTCAGTGAGTGTCAACGTGCAATCAAGCCAGTACATCTGCATCTGCATAGAAATTTAGACTAAATTTAGAAATTTAGAGAAATACATTGAAAGTAATAAATAACCAAGAAATAATAATAATAAAAAAACAATAAATAAAAGATTTTTGAGCTCATGTAGGGAAGCAACAGTGAGGTGCAGTGTGGGTAACTATTAAGTTTTGCTACACACCATAGCATCTATATATAAACAGACGGCATCATGGGAATTTAGATGGCAAGCAGACTCTGGGAAGGAATTATTTAACATTAATTCCAGGGAATTCGTGCTGCAGCCAGCAGCGTTAATTACACACGATTTCTTCATCTGACAGTGAGCGGTCCTGTTCCCACAGATGGCTGGTCAGATCCCCACGGGCCAGCTCAGTCTTGTTGGATGACATGAGACACCTCTCTCGGGGGGACCCCTTGTACAAACACAGGCCATCAATCACCTGATCCTTCCCTGATGGATCTGCACCATCATTCAATCGGTCTACAGGTCACTGACACCAGCCCCGGTCAATCATATAGGTGACATAGGCGGCTGCCTAAGGTGTCAACTTCCAAAGGGGCGCAGACATGCCAGGTTATGTTACTTCGCCTCAGACAGGGGGCGCCAGCGGTGATGCTAGCCCAGGGTGCCACATCGGCAAGGACCGGTACAGACCGACACATCTCAGCTCTCACTTTCTGCATTTTGAAGCACGTAGCTTACGATAAACTTAGTTTTTGTTTACGAAATACTTCTCTGAGGAAGACATTTTCTTCTTAATCTTAATTAACTTGTCTCTGTGTTGCAGCTTTTCATGCTTGCCATCTTTTTGTTTTTGAGGACACCCAGAGCTCAACATGTGAGCATTTCCATACAAATCTACAGCTAAAAGAATACCATGAAATGACATATAGATATAATAAAATAAACAGCAGCCCCACCCTATCTATCTATCTATCTATCTATCTATCTATCTATCTATCTATCTATCTAAATATGAATTCAAACACATTCAAAATTGGCTAAACTTCATTGTCTAAAAGTAAATGCATTCCCTGTGTACATTAATGCCCCGTAAAGTCTGGATCGCACATTTGCACTCTGTAAACATCCGATACTGCCGTTGCTTCAACTATTTATGTCGTGATTTTCCTCTGTGACACACGGCGATATTAAAAGACAAACTGATGAAACGCAAACACCTGCAGATAAAATGTTAGTTTATTCACTTCGCTTTAGCGCCCGAATCCGCCCTGGCAGACATTAGCAGAACATCAGCATCCATAACGACCCTCTTGACAATATTTCATTTACAGCACGTTCATGGTTATTCCCCGATGTGTCACATTTTCGCTAATAAAGTGGATATATGACAGTAGCGGTTTAATTCGGTTCCCGGCCGGGGGAGTTGAGGAGCAAACAGAGCCAGATCTCGCCCAAATTGCTTCTGTCCATAAGAGTTTGGCCGTGCTGGAGAGGAAGGCGTTTAGATGTCAGCCTGGGCTCTCCAGCCTCTTCACCCCGATCCCAGCTCGCTTTCACTCACTGACACCTGTGGACATTTTCCGAGATGAATCTGTCTTGCTTGCTAATCTGACTGCGTGCCAAAATGCCTCCCCCTCCCTCTTTATAGCTAATGTGATATTTAAAGAAAGGCAAGCATGTGAAATCAGAAGTGCTGAAACCTAGCAGGGGCACCGTTATTACATATATAATTGTCAGGATTATACAAGTTCATGAGTCATCTTTCAGGCTTGGCTCCGATAAAAAATGTTTAACTGTTTTTTTTCCCTTGTCTTTATTCGGCTGTCATTGCGACTTCAATTTCCAGACATTTCCAAATGACAACTGTGAAATAAATTTGCGAATACTTGCTATTACTTGCGCCTGCTTTCCCCGAAACCATCTTTAGCCGTAAATGAAACAGCAGCCCCTTGGTGTGTTATTCCCCTGTATTGTGGAAACTACAACAATGTAGAATGCAGGAAAGAAAGATCCGCAGCAACTTAGAAATAAACTCGAGATCAAGTTTATTCATTAGCATTCTATACCGCTTATGCTATACAGGTTGGTGGCGCACATCCCGGATGCTATGGGCAGGGAATGACCCAGAAAAGGGAGCCAAGCCGGCTGAGCTGAGATAGATTAGTCTTATTTTATTTAGCTTACTGTGTACGGAAAACAGGGCAGTGAAATTTAAAACAGAGCATTACTTTGAGAGGTACTGGTGAGATTAGTATGTCATATTTTCCTATAATAAATGCACATAAAGAATATGGCATTTTTTAACCCGCCAAACGTGTTGTGCATGTTTGCGTGTTTCATGAAGTTGTTTCTGCGTCACTTAGACAATATGCTGTTGAATATTTAGATACTATAACCTAGACTGGCATCATCATCATCATCAATATAAGGGTATAAATAAGAGCAAATAACAAAAATTAAATTTTGAGTTCAGATTAAATCACCCACAATAGCACATCTATATAACTCTGTTTGTTTTTCTGTACAGTACAGTACGCACTGTGGCTATTATTCATGCAAAAATGTGCTCCATTAGCAAAGCTGCTTATCGTTAACATGCAGGACGTTATACTATAACGTATAACAAAAGGGTGGATGAATAAGTAATGCATTCGCCATCTTCAGAGTCAAATGAAAAAGAAAATTATGTTAATGATACATTAGCAAACATTGTAATGAAATGCATATATATTCAATCTGTGACACAATTTATTGTTTTTTTTATTCCAGCACTTAAAACTTGCTTTAAAACAATTTTACACAATATATGAATGTACAGTACAGCATATATTGCTGTACATTGTGGTATAGTTTGATGGGGGGGTTTTAAATACAAATGTCTTTTTTTTTGGGGGGGGGGGGGATTAATGAATCAAAATGTTCTACAAAATGTTCTACACCCCTGATGGGTTCCACTGTGGTTCCCAAACCTCTACTCAGGGCTACCCCATCCCACCCACTGTGTTTTTTAAACTTCACCTCTGTTTGATTAAGTCATTAGCTTAATTACTTAAATAACTCTGAGAGGTACTGATTAGCCAAACAAGGTGGGGTAGTACTTGAGTCAAAATAAATAAATAAATAATAAATGCATGTGTGTGTTAGATGGCTGTTGCAAATCTAGGGGTAACTTTAGGAGACGGACTTTGATAGACATCATATCATAGTTATACACCAACATGAAAATCATTTAAACATCATTTTCTTTAAGCGTTTAATCTTTTGCACAGTACTGTACACACATACTGATTACGATTCTGATACGTTCTTACAGGGATTTGTTTACATCACTTTGGATTACGCTCTTCCCTTTGCATATATAAGCATTATTATATATTATCAAAACCCCGGTATTGCTTGCAGAAAGGTTTTCCTCTACATAGACACGTTTAGGTCAAAATGAAGGCGACATCCCTAAAAATAACTCAAATTCTCGTTCGTTGTGCTTTGTGTAATCTTCATAGCTCTGTAAATCTTCCCTTTCCATGGCGATTCAGTAATGCAATATCAATGTGATCTTTTGACTCACTACAGTTTGCTTGCAACATTGCTACAGGCTGTCAAGCTGAATTAAAACTGAAATATGGGGTATGAAATATGATAAGCTATGCTATCCTATGTTAGCTTTAACTGTAATATGTCTGTAATATGTCTGAATACATGCACATGCTTGCAAAATGTCCTAC
The DNA here is from genome assembly GCA_026779605.1 of Mormyrus hasselquistii. Classification (NCBI taxonomy): domain Eukaryota; kingdom Metazoa; phylum Chordata; class Actinopteri; order Osteoglossiformes; family Mormyridae; genus Mormyrus; species Mormyrus hasselquistii. The sequence continues at coordinate 7,829,208 of JAODKE010000055.1, forward strand.
TACACTGGAAAGCCACTGTATTTACATTGCATGCTTGTAAGAATTTTATTTTGTATAATATTAAATAAGCCAATACTGTCAGATGCGTTTCTACGTTTTCGGGTGTATTTAAATGTGATTTGATAAATAAACCTGACTTCACTTGACTGCTTGTGATTGTCCGTACAGGTAATTTGCATTCTGGTAAAAAAAAAAAAAAAAAAACAAAGCGTTCTAACAATGTTTTCCTGTTTTTCAAGGTGATAATGACACTTATGTCACTACACAGCGGATAAAATGGATACTCGCTTCTGCATTAGGTAGTGCCGAGCTCGATGTTTGCCAAGCCAGATTGGGCTGGCTTTCATATTTGTGTGTTTACGTCAGGCGTGATCCACGCCCTGTAGGCGATGTGTCATAATGCGGAAGACATGACACCATTTCCCTTTAATTCGAAAGAGGCCCTGAGCTGTACGAAAGCCAAGGCCGTTGAATAACATGAGAGTATGATTGTGGAGTGTTTACATTATACTAAACAAGTATGCATTTTTTAGATGCTACATTGCCAACGTCTGCCATGTACACCTATCGATGCACACAGCTATGCATGCTTTAGGTGCAACATTTCAGATTCTTACATCTGTTCAAAGCAAGAAGAGGGGAGGACAATGATTGGCTGATTCTCATGGTCAAGACAAGTCCATCAAAAAAAAAAAAAGGGTGATTGAGACAGATGAAACAATATCCAGGTCAGATGCCCCCTTGTGTAGCTAATGAGGGAGGCTTCCTACGGCCTGCTCTCTCCGTCCCTGTTCCGCGAGCGTTGGGGTCTTGTGTCCCCACATCAATAAAACCACGCGCCTGTAAAATCCGCCAGAGTGGCTAACGTTATAAATGATGCAGCATGATACTATGCGCGGTGGAACATCTGTCGCGGGTGCAACGCGGCGTAACGTGCAGTCTCCGCCGACCCGGCAGTCGGGAGCAGTGCTAGGTACTTTCCAGCAGCAGGGCTCCTCTTCGGGTAGCGGGCCGAGTGGCGGATCGATGGAGCGAAGCACAGGAGAGGATTAACCAACTGCTGAAGTGGGTTTAAAATTTACATTTCAGATCGGCGATAAACCTGAAGTCATAGTGACACAGTTCAACACCAAGTCAAAGTATTCTTTAGATAGTCGAGTCGAAGTCCTGAAATGATCTCCGAATGGAATCAATAACAAGGCCTCAGATTGCTGTTTATCGACGACCTTCAAGTAACCCCAACTAATGCCATCCCTCACCTTGACTGTTCTGCTGATATGCTTCACATTCCCATAGATGTTCTGGTTCCGTACCTTACACTAAGACTTGGGTTATTTACTCCATAACTATATCGCATTTGTTTCTGCTGAATTGCTGGCAACTTAAACTAGCAGAACTCATACTTCACTGACTCCTTGACAGAATTTTGGTTGCTATTATTATTTACCTCACTTGTACGTCACTTTGGACAAAAGTGTCTGACAAATAAATAAATGTGAATGTTGCCTAATATTAGTTAAACGGTTTTGCTGGGAGACTTCAGACCACATTTTGCTAAGGAAATACAGAAGTTGACGACCTGAAATGATCCCCTGATTACCACCTGCAGTGGTATTGCGATTTTAATTGAAAACATTTTACACATGACATGGGGACCTGTGAGCAGATGTGCTTATTTGCAAGCTGAATCCGTTCCATTTCTCTGATTGTTTTGGATAGCAAAAGGTCCTTTTTCTGAAAAAGTAAAGGGGATCGCTCGGAATTCTGGACACTGCGAATTTGCACATATGCACAAATTATCATGGAATGCTTAAGATATGTATAACGTTTTATTCAGAGTAAAAGAGGCTGACATGATAGCATAAATCATTTTTCTTACAGAGACATAAAATAGACTGTCCATTAATGCTAGGAAAACACAAGTTTAAGTACATCAAAATAGCAATTACTGGATCTAATGACTCCCACAAGATGGTCGCCCATACCAAAAGATGTTGTGGCTTTTTTTAAAAGCAAACCCGCCCCGATGTAGGGAAAATGGTAAAAGATGACTCATCAGACCATATAACTTTTTCCATTTACTCCAGCGTTGAGATTTTATGCTCCTTTCGCCAGGTTATGTGTTTCTGAGCACTGACCTTGGATACAACTGGCTTCTGGCTGCAGCACCGCCGTAAATTTCAACTTTGCGAAGTACATTTTCAGGTGAGACGGGGTCTCGTAGGTGCTGAATCAGGTCCGTGGTCATTTCTCTGGCCACACTTTTATGCTCTTCAGCAGCTATATGGTGGAGTGTCTTATTTCGCCGTTGGGCTGAATCCAGTCTGCGCTCCACGCGTGTGGAGTTCGCGCGATCTACCTGCGTCGCGTGGGTCCCCTCGAGATGTCTGAAGACATGCAGTTTACGCTTATTTCTGTACTTCCACCTGGGTGACTGTATTTTGCTTTGCAGGAGAGCGGGAGAGCGGCACGAAGGGAGGCGTCGGAGCGATACCAATATACACACAGACTGTAGACTGTAAGAAGCTAATGTCAACATGAAATCATGTGAAATCCCAGACATTTCAGACATTTTTAGGTCCCGAAAAAGAGGACATATAGGCACCCAGACTTAGACTATCAATAAATAAAAAGGCCATGAAGACAAAATTTAAACAGAAGCCTGTGGTATGGATTTCTGAAAGTAGATAAAATCTTGGTTTGCTATATTACTCATTAAGGTGACTTAGGAAATGGTTCATCTGTGGAGTATTTGGGTGCTTTTTTTAAAATATATTTCATTTCATTTCGAATGAACCAACCTTACCAAAGCTGTACAGAGGAGACAGGCAATGCAGCATTGAATGCCAGTGAGAGAGACACAAGTTAGGTGCAAGTTTGTCTGAAGCGTTAAGTCGCGGAACATGTGTGCGGTGTGAACGCTGCACACCTGCCTGTAATCATTGTTACTGTGATTCCTCGCGCTTCCTTGCACTTCGTGCCAATGGCTTAACACTACAGTAGTGAAGATTCACCCCCTAGAAGTCATAAAATATTAGTTTATGGACACTTGGGTTCCTAAGTCACATGTCAGTCCTCCTAGGAAGTCAAATCTCTGATGTCAGACTTAACCATCTTAGAATTTAACAAAATACTTTTGAATTTTAACACTGGGTCCAGATGACTTAGTGCAGAATGTGTAGATGCTTTAAATAATTTTATTTCATTCATGTTGAATTTGGTCTGTCGTACCTTTGAGGGAAGCACACAATCTGAATTATTGATACTTTAGTGGATAAAACCGAATTTTGCGTTTGATGAGGTTTTTATACAAGCTACAAAATATTCATGACTTTTGGTGAGGTTTTAACTGTCAGTAAAAGCACTCTCATCTGTCTAAAACACTCTCTGCTTTAACCAGTTTTTTATACTGGTGTTAAGGCAGAGATTCACACTTTGCTTTGTGTAAAATTTACAAAACAAAGTACATTCCTGGAATGAGTTCACTGTTGGAATGGATTACTATTACCTGCAAATTAATACGCAGGTTTGCAAAATGACAGCAAAATCTCAATAAATTATCAATGCTTAAAAAAGCATTGCGATTTATGATTTTTGAAAGAAGTAGTCATTTCCTATATGGGTTCCTTCTGAATTACTGTATTACCACGTGAATACAATGTTGGATGCACATTTGCTTTATTTTTTAATTTAGATTTTTTTTTTTAGTAATCAGTTTGTTGTATTGGGTCTTGTACTATGTTTTGATGCAGAAAGAAAGAAATCGCCCAATTGTGCACACAGGTATTATGAATATAAGCTACGCAATACCCAGGTATACAGACAAGTGTTGCGTTGGGAAGCTGTTAAGAGGTTTATTTTGGAGTCTGGGAAGATGGCAGGTCTTTGTGCTAAGCTGGCCGCTCATGCTAACCCCTGCCCAGGGAGCCAGTCATCCACCATGCCAGGTTCATTATTCAGGATTAACGTGCATCCAGTGATCCTTGGCTTTCTAACGCGGCCTGCCAACGGCTTTCCTTTTGCGATGTGTCAGGGCGGTATTAAACCAGCAAAGCACCTCAAATGCACCAAATAGACTGTGAGGAGCTCCGAGGCAGAGATGGGGCAGGGCAGCGAACTCAAACGGGCCTTTAACCGCACCTTTATGACTCAGAGGGCTCTCGTTTGCAGATGACGAGGGGCAGTGGAAGTTTAGCATAGCATGTGTCTTTGTACCACTTCTGTCATTGTGGAAAGAGGCCGTAACTTAGCTTGCGCCATTATTGATGAGCAGGGCAAAAGGAAACAGGATTTGACGAATCACCTGGCTTGCCTCGCTGCGGAGGAGTCGCAGGCAAACTGCTGGAACGGCCCCTGCATCGTTTAGCACAGAAACCCCTCGCAGGGCGGTAAACGGATCCACGGTCGTCTCCCTGGCGGAGTATGTAGGAGCTGGAGAGTGCGAGCGTTGGATTTCGTTAGGGGACAAAAATATATGGTCGCGAGCAGCAATCAATTAGACGCAAACATGCAGATTCAGATGCCGGAACAGAAGGGGACACGGCGGGGTCCCTTCACTGCACGCCGGCTGCTATCAATCTTCCCGGGTGTGCTAATACAAGGGCGGCACCGTGACGGCAAACACACGATCCATCAAACTCCTCATTCGCCGCAGCGCCGCTCGACGCGGGAGCGATCTGTTTAATTAATGGCAATGCGCATTCGAATCGCTCTCATTTATAAGGGGTCCGTCACCGAGACCATAGTGCGACATCAAAAATAGAACGCAAGCAAGGACTCAATCTCTGGTGGGATTTATTTATTAACGGCAGTGAGTTTCCTCCAGGTGGTCCAGCTAGCTTAGATGTTGGGATGTTTGTGCACAAGGTAGGAGAAGGGATGTTAATAAAATATTAAAACGTAAAAGTCATTCGTGAGCAGGTGTGTGGCGCAGCAGGTTAGGCTTCTGTGCCTGTGATTGGATGGTCGCCGGTTCGATTACCGTCGTCAGCAGAATACATACCTCCGCTGGCCTCTTGAGCAAGGCCCCTAGCCTCCTGAGATTCTCCAGGGGTGCTGGATAAATGGACTGCCTGTGTGCTCAGTCCCCAAGCTTTGCTCTAAACTGTGTGTGCCTCTCAGAGCAAAATAAGATGGGAAATATGCGAAAGGATGTATCCCTATGTACCGGTGCTTATGCAAATGGAAAATAAAGCGTAATTTTTCATTAATTACATGCAGGGACAGTGGGGACATCGCCGAAACTGCCAGCGGGCCGCATCACAAGGTAGCAACGAAGCGATAGTCGTGTCGCCATAACTTCCGGCAGAATTAATTCCCGACGCGTGGGGCTGACCCGGCGATGATGTCACCTTGAGACGCGCTTAAAAATTTCACAAAAACTTGGAAGGGGAATCGTTTTGCTGGAGGCAAGCCGGTGGCAAAGAGCTACACAGGCTTTGGAGGCTGGGAGCGAGCTGAAGAGCAATCCAGGCATCTTGGGAACGTTTCAAGGAAAAGGCAGAAGTCAACCGAAGTTGCCAAGAGTGCCCGCGCTCTCCCCGTTTAATTTGTTTTTAAAATGTGATGAGAAAAAGTGGCAGAAAGAGAGAGTCGCATCAGTCTTTAATCAATCACAACAAGCCTTTCTAGTGGATGATGCACATGCAAGTTTTGATCTATTTAGTCTCATATGCATTTACGAATCGTGATTAGGGTCGTGAATAATTACCCAGAAGCCACTGTGTTTTGGCTTGTACAGCTGCACATTTCTATAAGCAAGCTGCACCAAGCCTTGCATATTAATATTCTTTAATTAATTTATTTACATTTTTTATAATTATGATTATCCAAGGTTGCATACTTTGAGTTATTTAAAATGATTATTAAAATGGTATCGGTTGTTTATAGATTTATAGATTTAAAAAATAGGGTATAACCGTGCCCCTCAAGCGTTGTAGGTACAGTTCCCACTATCCGTGAACTTGGTTGTTTTAATGGGGGGGGTGCATATTTATACAGGTTTCCTCTGGACACTCTGGTTTCCAAAGTCCAAAAACATGTGGTGAGACGGACTGGTGCCGCGTAAATGATCCTCACTGTGTGAGTGTGTGTCCTGTGAATTACTGACACCCTGACCAGGATGTACCCTACCCTGTGTACCCTGTGCTGGCTGCCACAGGCTCCAGACTCACTGGGATCCTGTACTGGATAAGCAGCTGGAAGACAGATGGATGTATAAAAATGTTTTCTCATTTCCAGGTAAACTCTACAATTTTCAACGAGGGTGACACAAAGGCTTTGAAAACTTCGCACAGATACGCATCACAAAATAAGATCATATTAAGGCCCGGAATAATGGCTGAAGCACAGTTTATTTAATGCCAATAAAATTATCATTCAAATCTGTGTCGTATCACTGTTATTCTTACCAGTGTTTGAATCCAATGAGGAAACTCAATTGAGTGCACATGCCTTGATCAATGGCACGTAATGCCACAGGTAGAAATCAATTCTGAGGTAAATGCAACCTTTTAGGATAATTGCAGGTTTTGCTGGACGGAAGAAGCCATCAGTGGACCTGCTCTATTGACATTTAAATTGCCCATTGTCTGGGTGCACTGGTTACTCCAAAAGGATTCAAATTTTACAGAGGTACAGGTGATCTAACCCGTGACACAGTTTTGCTATCATCACATGTACCCAGTGTAATTACACCACGACACAGCAACCTCGTGTTAGCAACCTCGGCGATGGCGCTCACGACTCTCTGCAGGTTTGCAGCCTTCAGATGGTTTATCGACAGCATAATTGAAAGAAATGCCAAAGGCTAGCAGGGTTGCGTGGCCTGAGAGGGTCGCACACCTTCATGTCCAGATTAAAGTACCTGAACACAGACCGTGAATGCAGACGACCTGGTGCTTCTGTCAAGTCGACAGATGGCTTGATTATACCTGCATATGTTCTCTCCAGATCCCTAATAGAAGCAATTATTACACAGTATTCATTATGTGGGAATTCATTTGCCAAAAATAAATACTGGGACCATTAGCAGAGCAATAGAAAATTGCTTGGACGTGATATGAAATCAAATGCTAATAATCTAACAGTCGTCATCAGGTTCAGTCAAGCTTGAGCCTTTTGGTGTAATGAAACCATTAATTGCTTAACTGGGAAAAAAAAGCTTGAGGACAAATGTGAAGGAGCACGTAGAGCCAGCTAACAGTTATACATGCATGATACTTCGGGAATATTATTAACTTTTTAAAATGAAAAGCCAAAAATGGATGTCAGTGTAAGTAATTAGTCTTGATTAACGGAAAAACCAAAATACACAGAGAAAATAAAAATAACAGATAATGCACTCATAAGTGTTTGGGAGGTGTCGCATTAAGTACATACTAGGTTATTTTATTTTTCTGAGATCATTATTTCAGCCATGCAACTGAGTATTTAATAAGTTTAATGAAACCTAACAGCTGTCATTATAAAAGTGGTTATGATCGTATTTTCACTGGTTTGCACTATTGCTCGATGCTTGCACAGAATTACTGTCCCTGCATCGAGTATAGATTTGGGGGATTCAGTCAGTTAGAGTCATGCTGTTCTGCAAATTCACAATCATTTTCATTCAGGTTCTTATTCCGCATGGCCAAGATTGGTCAGGGTTACAGTGTCTTAAGCTCACAGTATTCAAGCAACTTTTCTTTCTTTAGGGTTGACTTAACTTGAAAGGGGTGATTTTCATGTCTGAAGATGGAATCTTCGATTACCTTCAATGTTAAACAAATATCACACTTTGTATTTTTCTTACCGAGTCTCCGAACTGCAGCCCTCGAAATATTCAAAAAATCACACTGAGGCCAGAGACATTTTTTGACGGCAGTTGAACGTCAACCTCAAGCAAGCTGAAGAAGGTCCCTGGTTCAACCCTCTAGAAGAAAAAAAGAACTGAAATGAATTCATGAAATGAATGTAGCCTCTGATATTCTCAGTGTCCATCCACATTCAAATGCTAATGCACCATTCCGACAGCTCGCCTTTTCTAACACACCTCCTGCTACAATTAGCATCCTGGGCTTTTATAATGCACTGGATTCTTGACTCCTACCCCAGAGGATCATGGGAAGATCAAAGTGTAATGGAACGGCTTGGGCAGGGTGGACTGCCTTTCCTTGTCTAAAGGCCTTGTCTGTTCAATGTGCTGACCTGCTGTTTTGGAGAACATACGGACATACTTCATTCCTCCCGGACTGTGCTCTCCAGCCAATCTGGAGGTATGGGGTAGAATAGGACAGTGGTGTAAGGGTGCCCCAGTTCCCTCGTTGCCTGGGGAACGCCTACTGAAAGGAGGGGTTAATCCGTGCTTCAGAAAGTTTTCCTGTTACATGCCTGAGGGATCCAATTCCCTCGGCAGGGTAGTTTTCCTCTCGGAAGATCCCTTAATAAGTGGCTTCAAAGCCTCTGAAAACATCAAAAAAAAAAAGCTGCACTATTCCCATATAAACACAGTCCCTCAGAATGTCTGTGGAAAAAAATTAAACGCAAGTGTCTAGGCTGACATCCTGAATGGTCAATTTAGTGAACAGCAGATATTTTGAACTAAATAAAGGAATTAAATTCATAGCGAGTTAATGATTATCAGGCAGCACCTAACCATTTAATGGGTGTTTGTGCTTCTCTGCATGAAGAATGCATGCGAGCAGTTGGGCTCTGGTGTCATGTACATAGATCATCTTAGACTTTTCTGCACTCTGACAGGGTTTGTGCTTTTTCTGTGGGCCTTTCTTAGGAGAACACCGAGCCAATGACAAATGACTCTTGTTGAGAGTGTCGTGACTTTGGTGCAGTGGAAACATCCGAATGAAAACAGAAGGGTTTCTAAAAGACGCTTTTTTAACATGGTCGTGCGGGCCAGCATATGCCAGACAAATGTTCCTGTTTTCTTAACGGGGGAACTTCCCCTCTTAGAGCGGGATCAGCTGCTCTGAGTCATTTGCTTGCTTTGGGTCTGCGGTTCTGCCGCGTGTGAGAGTTGACACCATGTCGTGGGCAACCCCCTGAAAGGGAGCCTTGTTTGGGGGCCTGACGCGGCTTGGGCCCCCCGTCAACTCCCAGATCGCTCGAACAGCATCTGACATGCCGGTCATGAGACGGGGGGCTGACTGTTCCAGTCAGTCCGTCTAACCGTGTCAGATTCATTTTTCACAGATTGTGCACCTCGATACCACTGTGCTGTCAACTTTGGCCACACACTAGCTGGAGCAGCTAGCTATAGTGACTGAAGGAATGATGGCTCTGATTTGGCTTTCTGAGACTAAATTATGCATCATGTGGTTGAGAGTGTAATATCACTAATTTACGTACCCTCCGTAAATTATCTTCAAAATAATACATTCGTCTGAAGTGGGCCAGCCCATAGATAAGAGAAACAAGAGATATTAAAGATAAACGGGATGTCACGTCAAAAAATCATTAATAACATCTTTCTAAAAGAATGTTTGTGTACTCCAGTGTATTACAGAAGGCCTCTCGTGATCATATTCATCTTATTTTCGAACATCTCCATAGTATCAAATTATCTGTATTTAAACTTTTCCTCGCCTCTGTGGTATTGAAATAAAGTCATACCACTGTGGGCAAATACATTTTCAATGGAAGTCAGATCTGTATTTGGGGGGCGGGAGGGGGTTGATGTAGGAAAAGCAGATGTAGGGCAACAAAGAGTGAGTGTTCACGCAAAATGTACTGACCTCAGTTAAGCTCCAGTCCTCTGCATAAACTTCTCAGGTTAGGGTCTTTGAACAAAGATCTCATTATTCCTTTTTCCTTGATGGGGTTGCAGTTCCTTGCAGGTAGATCAAGGCAATCCGTACAAAAAGGCGTCGCTCACCTGCTGTGGACCAGCCTCTCCTCAGTCTCCCACAATCCTCAGTCTCCCACAATCCTCAGTCTCCCACAATCCTTAGTCTCCCACAATTCCCTGGCCTCCCACAATCCTCAGTCTCCCACAATCCCCTGTCTCCCACAATCCTCAGTCTCCCACAATTCCCTGGCCTCCCACAATCCCCTGTCTCCCACAATTCCCTGGCCTCCCACAATCCTCAGTCTTCCACAATCCTCAGTCTCCCACAATCCCCTGTCTCCCAGAAAAAGTACACACCCAGTCCTAGGTGCTTCCCAATGACTTTGTGATTGTTCCGTCGACGATGGCGCCCTGCCCCCGTCATGCCGAAAGGGAGCCTCAGCAGATCGCCTATGCCCGCGCCGGGGACAACTGCCTACAGATGCCGCGTAGCCCCTGCACACAGGACACATAGCATGCACATAAAACGGCCCCTTGCCTTATATTTACATAGGGCTCCCCTTGCGATAAGTGAAACTCTTCTTGGTTTAGGCTTATATTACAATAGCAAGAACTTTTATGGCTGATTCTTGGTTTTCTATATATTTTTTTAATTTATGACCATTTTAAGAATTTTTAGAATAAGCTTCACATGCAAACACATAAGAACCCACAACCATCTCTCTTCTGTAACCAATTATCCTACTCATGGTCGTCGGGGGGTCTGGAGCCCATCCCGGAGGCTATGGCCGCAAGGCAGGGATCAACCCAGGATGGGCGCCAACCCATCGCAGGGCACATTCGCACAGCATCCGCTCATACGGGCAGTTTGGTAACTCCAATTATCCTCAGTATGTCTTTGGACTGTGGGGGGACACTAGAGTACCCAGAGGGAAACCCCGTGATGACACAAAAAGAACACAGGGAGCCACAGCGGAGACTCGAACCCTGCTCCAAGAGGTGTGAGCCGGCAGAGCTAACCAGTGCACTACTCCATGCAACCTAACCTATAACCAGTAGAATTAATTTCATTGGTCAGTTAAATCATCTATGTTTTCCAGCCAATAAACATACATGCCCACACAGCCTCTAGTTTCTAGTTAAACTCCGCCCAAATATGCCCTCAGCACATCTGCATCCTCAAAATCATGTTTGTATCAACATGTGATCGTACACGTGTCGTAATTGTGTTAAATACACAATACGTTCTTAGCCGAATCCTCTGGCTTGCTTTCCTCTGATGCAATGACTTTATGTAAATATAGTTTTTTAATATAAACTCGAGATTATTATGTATGGAGATTTCTGCAGCGGAAGCTCCTAAGCTTTGAAAAGCTCATCCCTGGGGTGAACGGGTCTTCACTTGTGATGCCCCATGACTGCTGAGAATGTCGCCGAGGGACACCAGCCTAGCCTCCCCTGTCCTACTTTTCAAATCTGCCTTAAAAACATGTTGATTCAGACAGCTTTCTGTTTTCAAACAGCTTCTCTTTCATGTGAGATAATTTGCCTGATTATGCCTGGCAAGGATGGTCTCCAGGTTTGCATTATCAGGTCTGGTCTTACCTCCTGAAGACCCTTCCTTAAACTTTTAAGGTGCGAGGGAGCTTGAATGCAGCTCCTGCGTTAATGCACGAAAATCACAGCTGTCTGTGGCAAACGCTTTAATCCTCAGATCTTCCTTTCAAGCGCAATCTTTTGTTACGGAAACATCTGAAGACTAGATTAACTCCATTGCTATTTTTACATATTGCGGCGTATATTGTAACTTTGAAAAAGCATGGCCAAACATCACCTTTTGAGCAATGAAAGACGACCGACAGCAGGGTCGCACCCAGTAGCCCAAGGACTGCAGCAGGTATGTGCAGGTCACGCTTGTGAATCCTGTTGTGATCTGATGAACTCCAGTCTTTGTACTAGCGAATGACAGGGAGAGCGTATCAAAAGCCGAGATGTGTCGCAATTCAGACGTGCCCCTCGAAGGCCAAACCTTCATTTGCACACAGCCTTGCACCGTTGAATGGAAGAGCGGGCTACCTACTGTCATAAAGCGGGCCTGAAAAGGGGTATGTCTACAGCCTTGGGGGTAAGTTGAAGGTAAATCAAGTCAAAAGTCAAGTAAAAGTATCTTTATTGTCATACTCTGAGATGAGATTATGATCTCGTTGATCATAGTGCAGGAGGACAGTGATAAATATAAATAGAAATATGGAAGATATTTAAAGTGACAATCTGACAATTTAAACATGACATACTGAGACGTGGGCAGAAAGATGCAAACAAAAATACAGTTTAAAAACATAAAAAAACAAATATATGCTGTTGGAAATGGACGAGTTGTATGGAGAGGAATGTGCTGTACTAGTGAAAGTGTGGGGTCTTTGAATGGGAGGGGCCAGACTGTGCAGGAGATTAATTAAATGATTGTAATAACAGTGCAAAATAAATATATGTGAATGAATAGCAAGGTATGGAACAGTTCATTTATATATATATATATATTTGAAATTCCGCAACGAAAAAAGGGAACAAGGTTTATTAAACATAAACAACAACTTGAAGTCTCAGAAATTATCCTTACTGTAAGCTTTGGATAAGTTGAGATCTCTCCATGCCTGCTTCACATTTACAGCACACTCAGAAACGTAAGGGGACAGGAGGCTTCGAGGAACCAGAGTGTTCTAGGCAGCGCCGTGTGCCCGTTCCTCCCGTAAATGCACGCGCTTCAAAACCAGCCCAGCCGACAGGAACAAGATATCAAAGGACAGCAAAGGGTGCAGAATAGAGAAGGATGAGATACAGCGTCAGCTGTGAACCATGGGAGAACTCGAGACCTCGACTTGACTTCCCAATTGCCTTCCTCGAAAGGTTGAGCCAAGTCGTCATTCGGCACTCTCAAAAAAAATCTAGTGAATTTTTAAGAAGATACTGTACATGCTTAATTATATTCAGAACTCTATGGCACCTTTCCTTTATGAATCTCTTTAAAGCATTTATTCCTGATTGATACTTGTGTGTATTTGATTTGCATTGGGTAATGCGGCTAGAGAGTATTAACTAAATATCAGTAACTCCCCGAGGTAACGCTTCAATATGCTTTGTAGAAGCATCTATCAATGCTGAAATGATTTTGTTATGATTTTCAATGGCACTGCATCCATCAGTCAAACATTCCTTTAAACTTGGTTACTTAAAGTCATACAGAGATGGGTATGAAATTTAAAAGCAATCAGCACAAACTCAGGAAACAGAAGATTCTTCTAGACAAACCAAGAGGATCCCCATTATTTTTCAATGTAAAAGACTATAAAGTCAAATCTACAATACTCCCATAATCTCAGTCTCAGTAAACAGATCCTATACACCAAATCGGCTCTTGCCAGGCACAATTTATTTGAGCCATTCCTCATCCTCGACTAATTCCCTCACCTTCCTCCTCTTTCTGAGTCATGCTAAACCGAAAGGCTAAGCTTTCAGCTGTTAAGTAATCACAAAGGCATCCAGTTGGCATCCTGCATGCAGTTTTTATGCCGTAGCATCCAGAACAGCTGCTGTGGCTAAAGCTGCGGGGAAAGCGGCAACCAGGCCCCCGTCCGACCTGCTCATATCCGAGATTCCGTCGTGTAAATTCCGGCTCGCCGGCTCACGTTTTGAGGTCTGGAGCACACATGAGATGTAGGTCAGCGAGCGCGTTAATCCTGTTGACGGGACCTCTGCTGCTGTTGTTATTTTGCGTGCTGGGAGAGGAATGTGGAGCAGGTCACGTTCTAACACACAAGCAGCCCCGTTTTTCTGGGTTCTCCTTGTGATTAATTCCCTTTGCTTATGCCCTCTGAAGCCACTGCTTCATGCTTAAAACTGCTCCCATCTAACTACATGGAGATACTTTTTATTACAGTACTATCATGGTTAATGTTTTCCCCAAAATCTTTTTGGGACACACTTTAGGGAAATAAAGGATTCCCCATGTTTACTGTAGCTCTTTAGCCCAAACAAAGACCCACTATTCTAAAACTGGATGGGTGGGATTTTTGAGTGATTTTGATTGTAATAAATAACATCTGTTGTTCATTTTGATTTAAGTTGTTCAGGTGGAGGAAAATCCCTTGGGGTTTTTTTTTTTGACATTATGTTACTTTCTGTGCCGTGGCTGAAGCTTCTACGAATCGCTTGGATATATTAATATATAATATTTATATACTGAAAACAGACCTCAATATTCCTTCCTGACTGCCTTAAAATGACTTGATAGATATTTGCAGTGACTGATTCAGAGGTTGCTGTCCCTCTTGCTCTGAATCTCAAAGTAGTGCATCAGTGTAACTGTCTAGAGGTATGTACCTTTTCCCAGTTGTCCCTAATGGATTACGACTCTCCCTCGGTCTTCGACAGAAGCATCACCTTTGGCAGTGCTGAATGTGGAGCATTGGGCTCATGTAGTCAAAAGGTTTTCTTCGATGAGACTGATGCCAGATGTGCCCAAACAATGACCCCTCTCTCAACATCACTGAGTTCTCTTTAGCTATGGCGACCAAAATTATGGCCATATAGATCAGTCTAAAAGTACTGTAGCATGGGACCTTGTATATAACTCTGTGTATGTCCTGTAAATAGCCCTGTGTATGTCCTGTATATAGCCCTGTGTATGTCCTGTAAATAACCCTGTGGGTTTCCTGTATAAAGCCCTGTGTATGTCCTGTATAAAGCACTGTGTATATCCTGTATATAGCCCTGTGTATGTCCTGTATATAGCCCTGTGTATGTCCTGTAAATAACCCTGTGGGTTTCCTGTATAAAGCCCTGTGTATGTCCTGTATAAAGCACTGTGTATATCCTGTATATAGCCCTGTGTATGTCCTGTATATAGCCCTGTGTTTGTCCTGTAATTAGCCCTGTATATGTCCTGTAAATAGCCCTGTGTGATTCCTGTATATAGCCCTGTGTATGTCCTGTGTATAGCCCTGTGTATATCCTGTGTGTTTCCTGTATATAGCCCTGTGTGTTTCCTGTATAAAGCCCTGTGTATATCCTGTATATAGCCCTGTATATATCCTGTATATATCCTGTGTATGTCCTGTATATAGCCCTGTGTGTTTCCTGTATAAAGCCCTGTGTATATCCTGTATATAGCCCTGTATATATCCTGTATATATCCTGTGTATGTCCTGTATATAGCCCTGTGTATGTCCTGTATGAAGCCCTGTGTATGTCCTGTATATAGCCCTGTATATATCCTGTATATATCCTGTGTATGTCCTGTGTATGTCCTGTATATAGCCCTGTGTATGTCCTGTATATATCCTGTGTATGTCCTGTATATAGCCCTGTGTATGTCCTGTATATAGTCCTTGTTTTTAGTACGCATACTTCTGCTCTGGACTGTCACGAATATATTTCTCCACAAGCACATGCTTTCAATATACTTTGCATCATTTACTCAGCTGTTTTAGGCTATGGATTGTAGTAAAGTTGAAGCTGAAGTAAAGTTAGCTCTAAGGCCATATGAACCCAGTAAGCCGTGAGGTACGCAAGCTACATGCTGACATCACCCCATTTCCTAAGAGAGGCACGGCCTGTCTAGTGTCAGGTGTTGATCTCTTCCATCTTCCCAGCCTACGAGGCAGAAACATCTCGCCATCTTCATATGACCCGTGCCGGTCTATATCTGCATGGCTGCCAGCTCTCGCAGCGCTTGCTGTCACAACTGCCGTCTTCTTTTCTCGGACTCTCTGTCCCGCTTCGCCGATCCGGTGTGTCAGTCTGTCTCGTTTTCTTCCCGCAGACGTTCACTCGTGTACCAGTAGTCCGAGGTCAGCTGAGGCCCACAAAAAACTTAAGCATGCTGTGGCCTAGTTCAATTGTCTTGAGTGTTTTCTTTCATGACCTAGTTTGAGTCTGTGAATAGAAGCATGCATTATAGTAAGCAACCTTGTTTAACCTGTGAAAATTCGGTCCTTTCCTAGACAGTTCCTACCTGTGTTGGAGGTACATTTATATTTAATCTATACAAAGATATACACAGACATGCCAAGTATTAAAATGACATCTTCGTAGGTGCTGCATATCAATGCAGCAATCACAGTGATACGGGGAGTTTATTCCTGGCTTTTATCCATCCATTTCCAATACATTTTATCCAAGTAGCAGTGGAATTTTCCATTTTTTCCTCCTTATTGGATTAATGTTACAGGTCCTCAAGACTTTAGTTCAGCTCCTAGCCTAGTTTGTGTATCGCTTAGAAACCAGGTCAGTTTATGGAGACATTAAGTTGAGGCCTATATGGCTAAATGTGACATTCCCTTTCCTGGTTTAAATTTTCATAAAAACTTAACATTGTTCCAGTACTTATAACTAGCCTCTTTAAGAAATGCATATGCGTCTCACAAATGTAGGTTCAATAACCAGTATAATCCTAATTTATATTTTTACAAAGACATTTTTCACATAAAATGTTTTAATTTCCCTCACTTCGTGTAAGTGCAGTGGATGGGTGAATGGAGGTAATATTCTTCTCATGCACAGTGTGGCCTTGTTTGCTCACCTGGCCTCCATTGTAATTCATACTCCAACCACTGGGGGGAGGACGTCTTAGGCCTGCACCTCTTCACGGCAGGAGTATAAAAGAGCAGGGAAAAGGGAGATGAGTTAGGTCGGTTGTGTCACTCAGAATATAATTATGAGCGCTGAGGAACAAAATGCTTTATGTCGTCTTAGAGTAGTGTGAACGCTTCTTTGTTTGAGAATAACACTAATCAGAGTTGATTTAGGCCTAAGAAACTAGCTAAAGAAACATTTGCATGTGGAGTGATGAAGCAGTTCCCATTCTGTATCTTCCTGTACTGCCCTACATTTGTTTAGTGGATAATCCCACTGTGTAGTCTCATGTGATATTTCTGTTTTTCCGAATTGAATGATAATTTGGGGACTAGGCTTCATTTTCTGTGGGTTTATTGTTGGCCAAAACGACCTTGGACTACGCCGACTTGGCTTAGACCTTTTTGTTGCTATTTTGTTTGTGGGGAATGTCAATGTGCAGGATGAGATACAGTCTTGCCTTTTAAGGCTCTACAGTGTTAAGCCTGAAAAGTTTATTCGACTATATCCTTCCAATCAGTTAGCACACAGCTCATGGATCCTGCTTTTTTCTTTTAGTCAAACCCCGGGCCTGGAATCGTGTGGGTGTCGGAAGACCAAAGCAGATACGTATCATAGACATAAACCAAAAAAACTATCTAGATGACCGGGAAATGGATGGTCGAACTCTTACAAAAGTAAGTGGTCTGGTTCTTCTTCGGTCTGTAGTTAGTGGCTTTTTAAAAGCCATCTACCACAAGCACATTATCCTCTTCTCCCTGGCAGACAACAAAGACGTGTACAGCTCCCCCCGATCTTGTCTTAAAGTCTTTCTGGCCCTGCAACACAAAGCTCTTCCCTTGACTGTTGACTAATGAATTAACAGTATCGCTCCTTTTTCTCCAGCATAAACACACCCTCTCCTTTCGCTCTTGCAAACAACACGGAGGTGAATTCAGTTCGTCCCGAACATTGTCCTTGGGCTCTGAAAAGAGAGTTGTCTAATCTGCTTTCCTGCTGACTCCCTTTGACAAACTCCCTGTGTTCCTCTCCGCACCACATACATCTGAAGCTCTCCTGGGCACCGCAGAGAGATACATGTCAGTTTTTGTTTCGATTTTAAAAGGCTTTACTGTGTTACGTGATGCAAGTGGGTGTTTGCGTTGTGTGTCTGGGGAAAAGCAAAATATGTGATGTGTTTTTTTCAGCCCTGTCATTAATGAGCTGCTGTGTCCGCAGCGTGTCCAAACATGGCTGCTCGAAGGGTGCCTTTTGTTTTGAAGGCAGGAAAAATAGCAGCTAGTTTGTCAACATTCCGAATTCACTGGTGGGAACAAGGGGAGCAGCCCACAGGGGAGGGCTAGCATTTATCTGTGCTAATTAGCATTAGCGCTTAACACTGCTAATTACATTAACAATCAAGGACCCCATGTGGTAAGTTTCTCCAGTGTTTATGGGTTTGTGATGTTATTGGATAATTTGCTGGTGTTATGAGGACAGATTTTGCATATCCCCAAAATGTGAGTAGGCAATAGAGTAATTAACCATTTAATGAAGTAAACGTTTCTGACCTACAATGGACTGGCAACCTAGTCCAGGTCATCTCTCCCTGTTATGACATGTAAGATCACTGTGATCCAATACTGGCTAGACGGTGATGGATGAATCTGGAAACTCCATATTTATCTGGCAGGTTTCAGATTCTGTCAATAAAAATGATCACACGATTTTTATAAACAACTGAATAACAATGTAATCTTCCCATTTTTACTAAATTGTTTTAAAAACTTACAATGAAGATGCTGCATTTGATGTGTAAGCAGGAAACAAACTAAACGTACATGAAGTTCTGTCATAATCAGAAAATTATTTTGCACCC
>JAODKE010000055.1:7854307-7878342 GCA_026779605.1 Mormyrus hasselquistii
GATGGATGGATGGATGGATGGATGGATGGATGGATGGATGGATGGATGGATGGATGGATGGATGGATGGATGATGCTGACTGTGGTATTTTACAGGATGCTCTCCGCGGTGGTGCTATGCTAGACGCCCTACCTTCCACACCGCCATCTCACGCCACACTTAAATGGCAGCCCCCCTCCCCTCTCCTCATGCACACTGCTCGGCTACGCCTGACGCCGAGCTCCGAAAACTCCATAACACCGCAGATGTGATGTAGTTGGGAACCGTTTAACCTCGGGCAAATCGCTCCTTTACTCTGACGGCCGGAGTTAGATGAGTGTCACCTTGGCATCCACCCTGTAGCACTCGTGCAAAATAAATGACCGAGCTGCCACATCTGAGATACTGGATATTTGATGTGACCGCAGGGTTAGAGAGATTGGCACTGCTGTCCTAAGGCTGGGGGTCAGGGAGGGGGCACATCTCGAACCGGCCAGATGTCCCAGTTGTCACTACATAGCTACTTGCTCTTACAGTCTGTCTGCTTTCACCTGAATGGCCATGGAAGAGGATCTGCATAAGGATTCAGCTGAATGAACGAGAAGTTAATACTCTTCGAATAAGGAGACTAGGACACTTCAAACCGCACTAATTACCGACTGATTGCAGGTGTGTGGGGGCATATTTATTCATCGTTTCGTGCCGAGCAAAGGAGTGTCTTCTGAAGGCAAATGTTCCACTAAGAAACACGGCTGACGTCATCCATTCAAGTCCATCCTGGTGAATGATCTAATCATCGTCTGCTGTTACGAGTGCCGTGCATCATCGGCACATTCGCGCGATCATTTTTTGAGGCTGCTTTTGTTCTTCCGAATCAGAGAATCGCATCGAAATATCCTGCAGCTATTTTGCCCTAATGTGGTTACGTCACATCAGTGTGTGGCAAGTGTCCGCAGCCAAATGGTTCCTTACGCTCCGTTTGAACACTTTCGCTGGCTGATCCACCTCGTGCCCAAGGAACAATTTTCAGTTTTTTCTAAACATCATTCACGCGGCACACCATGTCCACATAAATGGCTAACTGAATGGCCAATTTTCTTCCTGTATTCCTGTTTTGGGATTATTCTATATAAATGATGCAGGATTCTATTACAACACACCCATGTAAAGTGCCTGGGGGGGGGACTCTGTGGTGAAACGTGCTATATAAAAATAAATTTAAAAATTTGAATATTTGCCTTACCTAAAGGTAAAAATGTATGATTTATATCCTGTTAGTTAAACCTGATTCAGTGTCTCATTTCATTTTCTCTTTTTATATACATCCGAGCTCTCAAGTCACACAGCTGCTGCTCGTCCTGTAAACAACTGAGTGTGTTTCTGTATAGATGTTTCTCATTAGGAACAAAACTAAAGAACATGGTATTTCAGTGTAAGGACACAGGTGGCGTTTTTAATGTTTCCATGTTTAGAAGAGGATTGTATTTTAATTACTATGTAGCGCCATTGACCATTGTCATTGTAAAAATATCACGTAAAATGCAGTGATTCTGGTGAGTATAGACTTCAGAGAGGGAAATTCAAGTGTTTCAACATCAATTGGCAGTAGGACAGAGGAATGCTGTGCATCTTAGCCTTTGTGCTTCCTGAAGAGGGGGCTTATGGGTAAAATGCCCGAGTTGCACTTGGAGACGGGAAAAGCAAGGGTGGCACCATGTAGCACGTTGAAATTAGACAAAGAGAGGAACAGACTTCCCGCACTGGAGGAGGTTGCAGGTTGCTAAGCCAGGTTCCGATGGACGTTAGTCTCGCACCCGTGAAATGAAAAGAGGTTCCAAGCAATCGTCTCTTCACCGGGAGGACCTCACCCCTGGGCTGAGAGCATCTGCGTGCTCAATATGGCCTGGGCTGGAGGCAGAAGGCCCATGCCGTCCTCCACCGTGTTATATTCCCTCGCCTTCTAGTCAGGCACTAGGTATGGCATGATTAGCCATGGAACGGCAAATGCCACCATGTTGGTGGAGCCCAGAGGACAAGTCAAAAACTCTCCTTGGCATTTGCCAAGTATCGATTTGGGCTTGGCAGCAAACCCTGGCAATTAGCACTGACCTCATTTCAACATGGAACAAGAACATTCCGGAATAACGCTCCAAAGCGGCGCTATCTGCTCAGCCGTTATCGAAAACTTATCAATCAGATGGAAAAGACCGGCTTTCAGGTCAGGAGTCGGGCTTTTCCATCGATATGCTAATGGTTTATTAGATTTATTTAGGGACGCTGATAATTAAAAAGTCCTTTCAGAGCGCAAAACGCCAATGTTTCACTGAAAAGGTTATTAAACATTTAAATTAATGTAAGACGTTCAGTTTTTGCATGAATATTTTCCACATAACAAATACAGTACTAATTATTCTTTTTATGTTTTAATTAAAAGTTAAGAATAAGTAATATTTTAATGTAAGCCATGATTAGCACTGATTTCTTCAGCAGAGATAAGTTGTGTTGCTATTTCTCTTGCACTATAGCGCCCCTGTGTGACGGGCTGTAGAATGAGTTTCTAGCACCAACACCAGAAAAATCTGAGAGGTTTTAAAGAGGGGAGACCAGGGCGTGTTTCTCTGCAAGAAGGGCACGCTCGGTTTGTCACGAGCCCGTCCGAAGCCCTCGTACTGTTGGTAGCATTTTTTTGGTGGGAAGTTCCTTCAATTCTGCAAGAAGATATTTACGTGCATGGAAGCAAGAGAAGAGGATCTTCTGATGCCTTCACTGAAATCCTACTGCCCATATATGCTTATAAACAGTGTCTTTTGAATACCTGTCCATGCCTGCTTATAAACAGTCTTCTGAATACCTATCCATACCTGCTTATAAACACTGTCTTCTGAACACCTGTCCATACCTGCTTATTAACACTGTCTTCTGAATACCTGTCCATATCTGCGTATAAACACTGTCTTCTGAATACCTGTCCATACCTGCGTATAAACACTGTTTTCTAAATACCTGTCCATACCTGCTTATTAACACTGTCTTCTGAATACCTGTCCATACCTGCTTATAAACACTGTCTTCTGAATATCTGCCCATACCTGCTTATAAACACTGTCTTCTGAATACCTGCATCATTCAAAAGACCAATGTCTTCTTTCTGTTTGTTTTTGTTTAATCATCACCCCCCAGGGAATGCATGCATTCATTTTTGTTGGAAGGTAAATGGCTAGATGTTTTCTCTCTCTCTCTCTCTCTCAGCAATTGATTGGTGGAGCCTCTTCCCCATCAGGCAGCAGGTGCCTTTGCAGGACAGTGTAAAACACAGGGAAAATCCCATAAGGCCTTAACCGTTTTAGCAGAGGAGACAGTCTGTCTCTTGCCTTGATTGCTGCGGTTGATTTTCTCTCTCTCTCTCTCTCTCTCTCTCCTGTTCCAAGTCCTTTCCCGGCAAAGAAAGTACAGGCTGATAATGTTCGCAGCCTCTGGAAGCATCTGTAAAAGACGATGGGGTGGCCATTTTCTGTTTGATCAAAGTGACTCGGGCTAAACCGCTCGAGAGGCAGAGCCGTGACATAACGCCGTGCAGAGTATTCTGAGGCTGATTAAAGCTGGAGAGCTGGATGACAGAGCTGCAGAGTCCTGTAGTGACAGTCACACGGGGTGCAGTGAGAGGCAGAGACAAACAAGAGTGGGCGTGACCTCTTCTATCCGGCGACATTTTGGGCGTGGGAGTGTTGCCGTTCGTCTCTGCGTGGCAGCCTGCAGCTCTAGTGTCGCCTGCCCCTCGTTGATAGAGGCGATCGGGGTAAATGAGTAATAAGACAGCTGTCGATAGGGAAGAGGCCGTCCAGATAGCAGAAAACTGAAGTGAACCAGCGGCATTGTGGCCAAAGGCGCGCAGCCGGCCGCTGGCAGGACGTCATGAGGGTGCCCGTCTCACCCCGGTGGCCCGCATCTGCTAAAATGAGCCGAAAGGTGGAGGTGCTCCGGAACTGAAAAACAAAACAGCAATTAGCATATGACTTGCAGAAAGGAAAAAGGAAAAAAAAAAAGTTCCGCGATCTATGGGCAGATGAAAGGACCCGAAACTGATTAACACCACTGAACCGGATAAATTAATGGGCTCTCGCTTGTTTGTAAATGAGGGATTTTCTTTTTTTTTTCCCGTCTCTGAGTTAAGTCACTAAAATGTCACCATTAATGAGTCCGCGGTGTGACGGCTCCTCATTAGTCTTTATCGCTAATGGGAAGAATGTTTTTCATTCCGACAATGTGCTATTTTCCTCCCAACCTAAAATCACCTGTGTTTGCCCCTGACAACTCGACAGGTTGGGCACACATGGCAACAGTTCCACTTCTGAACTCGAATCAAGTCCCATAAACCCCTCTGTATTAACACGTTCGAATAATTCTTTTTTTTTTTTCTGAATGGGCTATTCTTCGGATACCGCAGTAGCTCGTTAAGCAGCACTACAGTCTCGCACATTCAACACTGTGAGTTGGGGCCCCGCCCCCAACTCAGCGTGTGTGTAGGTCACATGTCGGCGTGGGTTCACTCTAGGTACCACAGTTTCCTCCCACAGTCCTGGAACATGTGGCAGGCTGAACTGAATCTCTAAATGTGTGACTGTATGTGTGAGTGCTGTATGTGGTTGTATGCATGAGTTTGACATGCATCCCATTAAAGGTGTCCCACACCTTCCTGGGACAGAAACCAGGCTCATATAATACTGTATGGAAGATGGACGTCCCATCCATCCATTTCTTATAGCCGTTTATCCTATTCAGCATCACAGGAGGCTTACAGGTGTAACCCAGGAGGGGGCCCCGACCCTTGGAGGGCACCTTCACACACTCACACACTCACCCAGCATGTTGGGAAACCGGAAACTCCGCGATGACATGAAAACACACAAACTCCACACTCATGGAGCCAACAGCCCTGGAGACTCGAACCCTGGTCCCAGAGGTGTGAAGCAACAATGCTAACGGCCACAACGCCATGCTGCCAGATGGGACAAAGGATGGGACAGTCTTCAACAAATAGCTGAGGTGACATCGAGCTGCCGGAGCAATCACGGGGGCGGCATTAAGAAACGAAAACCAATACGGCTTTTATTTAATAATTATTATTAATATCATCCATCCATCCTTTTTCCAACCCGCTTATCCTACTGGGTCGCGGGGGGTCTGGAGCCTGTCCCGAAAGCTATGGGCACGGGGCGGGGAACAACCCAGGACAAGGGGCCAGCGTATCGCAGATTATTATTATTATGATTATTGTTGTTATTATAATTATTTATCGTGGAAGCTGTAAACTAACCCATAAAAGACTACAAATGTGGCTAATCAATTACACGGTGAGGCTTTCCTTGTTAATGGTACTATTTAAAATCTCCGGTTTCCCAAGGAGCACCAGCGGGGGTGCAGGGCGGGCAGGTCGGAAGTGGTAGCGAGTACGCTCCGATGCCAGGGTGGGGGGGTAGAGAGAGCCCTGGCGCACAGCTGAGCACGTTAATGAGATCTGGGGTGGGAGAGTCCGAGATGACAGTTCGCACTGGCAGAGCCCCAGACTTCGCCGCTGAGCTAATGCCGCGGGCCGCCGGCCAAAAGCCTGCTAGCACTTTGCTCACACGTGTTTGAGAGCGCCGCCGCCTCGTTTCGGGCCAGCCCCCACCCCCGAAGTTTGTTCCAGCTCTCTGTCGCCGGGGAGGGAAATAACTGTGACCTCCATTGACCAATAGAGTTTTGCGGTGGAGATTTTGCGGTCCCTTTAAAGAAGTTGCGCACATGAGTTTGGCGGTGCCAATACCTCGTTTGAGGCGGGGCCTTAGTGCCCCCACCGCTGTTCGCCCCGACTGTCTTTCGCTGGGGAGGGGGGGGGGGCAATGAGGGAGCACGGTGAGAATCCCCTTAACTCCAGAAATCCCTATTTTGCCAAGAGGGGAAGAAACCACCCTGACAGGAGAAATGTTCCTCCTGGGCCAGGCTCCAGCACCTCCATTACTCAGCGAAGATGAAGATGGATGTCGTGTTGGGTTAAGAGCGGCCCACCTTCTTCCAGAGCTCGGCGACGGCGATCCGCCGTCTCTGGGGATCCGCGTACACTTTGCCGGGCAGCCTGCTGATATTCCGGGACCGTTTTCAAAGGTGGCCATGCGCGGCACGCCCAGGACGCGCATTAGCCGTGACGTCGTCACCGTGCGAGAGCCGATCGATCAACCGGACCCCCTCTACTCCATAATAGCCGCCCCTCAACAATGGTGGCCCCATGAAACATATTATATTAGACCCCCAACCCGGAACAATCTAATTATATTCCAAATTTTTTTAAGTCCCCTGGATCTCCGGGGCCCTTGGAAATGTCATAACTTTCCCCCTATTACGTTGCCCTTCCGCCCATCCATCACCGAAAAATGGTGTAATAACAGCCTGCCGGCCTAAAAACAGCTTCCCCGTCGTAGAAATACGAATCGCCAGGCTGGATCCGCACCTGTGTTTGATCCTGAGCGTTTCCTGGGTTCTTTGGGAAAGCTGCTCCGAAGGCTCGTCCAGGTATGCGACCTTCCAAAGGAGGTCACTGGCTGACTAAAGGCCGGCCTTCTCGCTTAATGTCACTGTTTCACTGGAGACTAAGTCTGCGGAAACCCACAAGCCAGGTGTCCTAAGCACATTACGGTCCCCCTTTTAATTAAATATGGTTAATAAACATTTATTGTTTATAAAGCCACCACACTGGCATGTTTTATCATCTCCGTTCGGAAATGCAGGCTCCCTGATGATGGCAACCATACTCATTTTTTCATTTCTGATTACGGGCATCAAGCCCACACTTAATACTGTATGTGAATTCCCAGAATGCATCACACCGGTTTTATTTGCTTGAAGTCTCCAACCGTCTCTTGTCTTTCTGTAGTACCTATTATACTATCCCTGTACCTGGTTTCAGTCCCAGAGCCATTAGGGAAAGGTGCAGATGTTTGTGTCATTCAGAAGAACGTTCACGTTACCGCAGAACTGGTGGGCATCACTGTGGAGGAGCTAGAGAATTTAGAGATCCTGAAATCAATAGTTATAGAAAATGATTTATGTATAAATATGTAAAAAGCAATACCATCCTCAAGACGAAAAAACAGGAAAACCCTTTAAGATATTAGTTGATGTGTATTTTGTGTTTGTAGGGTCTATTACAGAGGATCACGTGGAATCATCTTCA
This sequence comes from Mormyrus hasselquistii, assembly GCA_026779605.1. Classification (NCBI taxonomy): domain Eukaryota; kingdom Metazoa; phylum Chordata; class Actinopteri; order Osteoglossiformes; family Mormyridae; genus Mormyrus; species Mormyrus hasselquistii. The sequence continues at coordinate 7,861,494 of JAODKE010000055.1, forward strand.
GCCTAAAATAACAGCCTGCAAGCGTCGTCACTGTAATAATGACAGAATTAATAACACTTCATGTCTAATTATTCTGCAGCACAATAAAAGAATGGGCTAATATAAACAATATCAGACACTGAAGTAGTTTCATTTCCATGAGCCAATTAATAAATACAGCACTGTAACTAAATTTTAATCTTATCAACGCTGCCTTCCATGCGTGAGGGACTATCTTCGGTCATTATGTCTGCCTTCTGTCCCGTCGGTTTTGAGTCCCGATAATTAAAAAGGTTAGATAGCAACCAGAGAAGACCACTATTAGATGCATTTAGAGCCTTTGTAAGTCATAGAAACTGTAGAGAACAGTGTCACTAGAACTCTGCTACACACCTAGCTGTGGATGCTTATTAATCATACATTGATTGCCGTTTAGCTGAAGAAACCACCAAAACAATTGACATGGAGTGATCGACTGAAGGTGTATTAGGAGAAGATGAGGGTCATTGGGGCAGGTTGACAGAACCATCGGGAACTCTCCGCTAAGTTGGGCGTGACCGACTCTGGAAGTTCATGTCGGGCGGCTACTTACGAGCAGCGCCGTGTTTTCCTGGCGGCGTTTGGTAATTAGTGAGGGGCTCAGAGCACCTGCTTTTCAGATTAATAAACATCAAAAAGTGAGTGTAAAATGTAAAGCCTAAAAGCAGAACATAGACAATAGTCCTAAAAGCGGTGCGTCACTATTGAGTAGAATTAAAAAGATTTACTACTGTGTAAAAGAACAGAAGCTCTTCTTATTTTTTTTTTTTATTTCAATAACCACAACAGATAATACATTTAATTCTGTTTTACGAGCCGCTGCCTCAATTCCTGACGTGGTGACGTCACATGACAAGAATACTTCTTGTCCTTTTTTAAAAATTAGGTAGCACTTTACTTGAGGGGGAATCATAACGCACATATTTTGTGGAGTTACTATATTTGTTCATTTGTACTTGTGTAGTGACTGAGTTACAAAGTTACTTGTGCCGCTTCGGGTAAGGTGTTAGCGAAAGTCATGCATTTAACTGAGGAAAAGCTTAAAAACCGAACTGGTGATGGAGAGCTGAATGAAAACCAAACACTAAGTAGACTAGTACACTATCAGAGGGCTGACAAATTGATCAGTGGCGTCACAGTACTGTACTGGGATTCACCAGCTACAAGGCAATCACTGTTGACATGGAGACTTCTGGGTGATGCAATCGCAATGCAAGGGTTGGCCTTAAAAATAGAAGTATATTAACATAAATTAATTACCATAATCTCGTGTGAATTATACCATAAGAGCTTAGACGTATGTTGTGATTTATTCTAGTCCCTGAGGACCTGTGTCACAACTGGTTTGCTAAGCTGTCTGGTAGCACTTTTCACATATAATTTACTTTGTATTTTAAGTCATTAACAGTTCCATAGTAATTAATAAACATGTACAGAAAAGGTCAGGACTCACCGATTAACAGGCTGCATTGTCTTGCCCGATTTATAATTAAAATCAGCGTGCAAAATCCAGCAGCCAGGCCAGGACAAACGGTTAAAAGATGAATGGATGGATTATCATGCAAAATACTGAACGCATGCAAAATGTGGTAAACAGACCAAAATAAGAGGAAATTTACTGAAAACGTATTTCTCATAGTGTACTATGTGTGGTTTGAACACATTCTGGGGAAGTTTGGAAACAATTAAGACGAACTGGCATTTCATTTAGCATTTTACTCAGTGCAATCTGGCAATAAATAATGTCAGAGGATCGCTGTATTTGAATTTAAAGTTTTATCTTTGCATCCACCCTTCAGTGCAGCTTCTAAGCACTTATCCGGCACAGTCGAGCCGATAACGTTTTGTGGAAATTAAATAGAACCAGGAATCCTTGCGTATCGGCCTTGATCTCTGTATGTGTATTCTGGAGTTCTAGGCATTTACTCTCTATTGGGTCTTTTGGCGATTTGTTTGATAATTACCTCCAGTTTTTATCTCTTAGGAGATTTATGATGATCTCATTGTAAGGCCGCAATAGAGCTGGAGGGGATAATCAGACAATGATTTTTGCAGGGAAAAAACGCTTCTGCACAACCGCTGTTAATCTCCGTGCGCGGCTTCCTAAATTTAAACCAGGTGGCTCTGAAAACAAACTCTTTATTGCAGGTCTTACGCGGGTCAGTCCAAAGATACTCGAGCGCGCGATAATTTCAGTTGTTTGTCCCTTGCTGGCTTATCGTATTTGCGATTAATTTTGCTACGCCGCTCCACCGCTTGCCTTTCCTCTACCGCTTCCTACTGGCTGTCGTAGTCGGAGATTATTGACATTCTCGTCTAAGCACCGGCAGTAGGGAGTGAAAAGCTGATTGGTGATTCTTCAGCGTGGGTCCTGGGCAACTCGTGGACGTTACACCTTCACTGCATCGCCTGGAGAGAGAACCAGGCAGCGCCGGGGGAGTTAGCTATACCGCGTGCGGCTGCACCTCTGCGCAGACTCTCCGCAGAGCATGTAAGGGTAGGTGGGGGGTGAAAAGAACACAAGCGTTCACACGCTTCTCCCGAAATCTCCTAGGATAGAGCGGTGGGACTTGCAGTCGAGCCACAGCCACTGTAGGATGTTCGCTTCAGCATTGCAATGTATGATATGCTTACAGATACAAAACTTAAACAAAAGTTGGATTGCACTGAAAACCAGAGTCGTATCCGACGACGCCGTTTTTAGTAGACATGCCATGTATGGAGATTTGTCCTTAGATAAGAAAATAGGATTTTGAAAAGTTTTTATTTAAGTTTATTAAAAAAAAATAGAAGAATGACATCATAAATAGTCTCAGATAATTGGTTCCGTTGTTGTGCTGAATAAAGACAACTGCAGCATTTTGGGATCGATGTTTTTTATATAGGTGAGGTTTTTAAAAATGTCAAGACTACCTCAAAAGTGGCTGAGAGGACTCTCAGACTCCAGAGGTTCAATGGAGGAAATGGATATTTAGGAATGGCAAAGGGATTTTGAAATTGTTTTGAGTCCTCATGACTGATTTCTGTTAGAAGGCTGCCGGTGAGAGCTGCCGTGAATTTGACTGATCATCTTGAAACGGAATGGCAGACCACACACAATTCCTCAGGGATGAAACTGCGACGCATATTATCATAATGCCCGAGATCTAGACGTATCAGGAAAGTTGGAAAAATCAAGACTCATTATAAAGTCTAATATAAAATCTTTTAAAAATTAATACCTAAATAGAAAACATTTGTTTTGGCTTATAGGCTGCCAGAAAACCGCAGGTTTGGAATGAATGTGACTTGGGAAGCTGCTCTGCCTGTTTTCAAACAGGTTCAGACCGGGCTGAGAATCAGACAAACCATAAACATGAAGGATTTTTATAATCCCAGCATATCATGGAACTTTGAGATATGATGCACTATTCTCCACATATAACAATATTTCACCCTGATGTCTCTTAATACTCAATAGTTGTCTTCATGTGAATAAGTAATAAAATTAAATTTTTAAAGGTATCCTCTGTTATAGCTGGTGGTTTCTTTAGCTCTTCCAGTCTCCAGTCCATCCATTTGCTTTAGAGTTCAGTCGCCAGCAGAAGACCAATCTGCCTTTTATATTTCCCCCGTGTCTACAGTCACTTCCTCTCCTTCTTCACCCTGTTCCATTGAAAAAGGACAATGCTTCCACAAAAAAATGATTCTATTCCATTTCCAGGCCCAGATCTCCTGGTTCTGTCCACTATTTTAACCAGACAGTTTCACAATTTATCTACAGACCCAAGTGTCCATTATTATTTCACTTACAAGAAGGGCTGGAGATAGCGATTTAAAGAGCAAAATGAAATTATTTGAAACTACCTGTTCGCTGCTTTTACTGTTACTGTGGTGATTCTGCCTTTAATAAAGCAGTGCTTCCCTCTGTATCCTGAATTTTAACTTAATTCCAGGCTGTTTCAGCCATTTTGTTTTTCTTTTTGCTCCCAAAAGAGTTTGGTTAACACCGTGTAAGCATGTGATCAGATTTCTATCCCTGCTGGAAAGTACTTTCTCCATGGGATAATTCCAAGCATTTTTAATAAAGAACTATTACTTATTAATATCTCTGCAGTAAGTGTGCAATTCATTTGATTTATCTCTATATGACGCCTTTTCCCATCCTGGGGTCCACAGAGCACAAAATGTGGATTTGGAGCAATTTCACTGAATACGGCTTCACAGGGAAGCAAAGCGAGAGGTCGTTTACATTGGGTCAGCGGTAGAAGGCCACGAGTTAAACGTGGAGCGGAATCAGGAGCAGAATCAGGACCACCAACGGAGGTGTAGGGAAGAGCATGAATGAATGATGACCTTACACAAGCGAGAGGGTGCCTGTTTTTGTCCCAGCTAACGTGAAATGGGTGCAGTGTGGGTCTACTGCCCTGTGGTCTGGCGGCCAGGAACGTGCAGTAAGTCTGAGCCCTAAGATGTCACTACATCTCCTCTATCGACTGAGGTCACCTGCAAGCCTAGGAGATCCAGCTCAACTGATGGTCACCCCAGGCTCCTGGCCCAGGGGGTAAAGTAACTCAAAGGGGAAAAAGGCGGAGAACCAGGCACTTCCCCAAGCTCAGAACAGATCTGGAAACATGTGAGAAATTGTAGGTAAAATCACCTATGAGCAGAATTTTGTGGATACTTCAAGATCTCCTGCCTGATCTAAATCCATGTCTTAATAGTAGATTTTTGAAAGTATTATATTTAAGGTTCTTAAATAACATGCAATATTTATATAATATGTTCTTTTCTGTGTCTTCAAGACAAATATCCTTATATCCAATTACCTGACACCATGACAAAATCTGATGGATATTTTCAAAATTCATTTTTTATTAGATACATCGTATTCAGAGATACAGCCTACACAGTGTTTTTTTTCTCAAAACAATTTGCCTTGAATACAGATGAATCTCGCCAGAAACGTGTTTTCCGTGTATGGACAAATTGTTGATCCATATCATCAGTAAGAGTTCCTTCCAAGAACTGCAATCTTGATGCTTTCAATTCGAAACGTAATAGTGTGTTAAGTCGAGGCATATAGTTAAAAAAAACATAATGCAAGTAACCTCAAAGCTGTAATCTGCTGCCCACAGACAGGTCTCCTATTGGACGAATCCTTCGACTTTTACATGGTTCAAATGCAATGTTTTTCATGCGTTACCCAACCTACTCAATACCTGTGAGTGAGCCATTTTTAAAATGAAACTTATTGTATATTATGAGCATTGTATATTAAACACTTTGGAACTCTTTAGATCTTTTTTAGCCCTTTCTAAACATTTACCCACATAGGTCTACACTCTTTGTGTTCTGTCTTGATAAACATCCATTTAAGGGCTAGTTTTTACTTCACGCAGAAGTGGCAGAGCAACGTCAACCGCGATCTAATTTCCATCATCTCTTGGATGTCACTGTCCCACTCAGGAGGCCGCGAAACACTCAAAAATTATTCCAATGCAGAGGCTACCGCTCAGTGACACAAGTGAACCTCGGTCGTTCATTGGCCACGAGGCTCATTCGTTAAGATCAGCTTTTTCTGCCCTCTGTGATCAGGATGATTAAAATGGCTAGCAGATTTGAAGAATGGTTAACGGAGCAAGTCTGGAAATGTAGTGTATGATCCTTTACTACAGGATTCTAAAGGTTTTTGGTCTGGTCTCATTAGTTTTTATTTTAAAGATTTAAATCTATTTAGTTGTTATGTTTTCTTTTTTACTTAAAATTTTATGAATTTTATTTCTAGGGATGGAAGGAAAGTTGTAGGTTTTTGTTTGCTTCTACAAAGTCCGATGTAGCGCCGGCGGCTATTGATATGGTTGACGTGCGTTGCATGAGAAAGCCAAAAACTGACAAATCATTACACTAGCTAAATAATGTGTAAAAACAGTAATGGGAAGTATTTGACATTTGTTTTATATTATTACTTCTCCTTCAGGTGTAGTTTTTGTTTTATTTTGATATTTTATTTCAGTTTATGCATGGCATCAACGTATGTAGCTGGCTGGCACATTGGTGCAAGAAGAAAGAATATTCTGGATCGCGGCCGGTCCTGCACAGGATGACGCACCCGCTTTCGCATGAAGTAAAAACCCGTCCAAACATTGGATAGTGCCACCTGGGTTAATACCATTCTTTTTTTCCATTGATTGACAAAATATTTCTATGCAAATTTCTTCTTCAAGCATTATTAAAATGTCAATAGTATTTTTCACTGACTGGATCCCCTCCCCGAATCTGCAGTACAGATTTGTGAACGGCTTAAACTGTTACTGACATGGACAGTCTGACATGGTCATCTTGGGTCTTTCAGTGCACTGTGGCTGTCCTCTGACTGACCTCGTCTCTGACTGGTGACTTTCATCTCTTCGGAGAATGACCTGCTGTATGCTGACTCTGAAAGGCACTTTCCATTTCTACTAATGCTCAAACCAATTCAGTGGCTTTAAAATAGTCTAAGACCCATGTTGTGATCACTTCATTCAAACTCACCATGTGAACTTTTAAGCCGCATGATCACATTCAGGAGTTTTTAACTGAAAAGTTTGAAAAGTTCTAGTTTAAAAAAAAGAGTCTTCTCTGGTATAGGTCTGCTTCTAACGTCACAGCACACTCAATACAACAAAAGTTCAGCTTCGATGAAAGATCCGCATCGCTTAATATTTTATTGCTGACGCGTTGTTTTTTTATTTCGTCGTGACAAGGAAACTAGCATAAAAATGTAGCTGGGATGGAGCTAACCGCTATCAAATGGAAAATATTTGACAGAAACAAGCTAGTAAACCTGAGAGTCTGGCTTCAGTTGTCATGCATGCGCCCACAATTACGCACAGGAAGGGGAAGCTTGGCTGCTCTTCACAGTGCTGTCACACCTTAGAGAAACTAACCCGAAATCTAAACAAGCAAAGCAACTCTAGGTCACCAGGCACTTCCCCAAGCGTTCCCGTTTTCCTTCTTCCCACGTTCTTTTCTTCTTCTCTTCTGGCTGCATCTTTCTCACCATACTTGCTAGTAAGACCTGAGTGAGCTGTGCAAGGCGGGAGAAAAAATGGCAGCCCAGAAACTCTGTCCATGACAACCAATTTTCATGGAGTCCTTCTGGTGTGCTGCATGGACACGGTTATTTGGAACACAATTGTGTTCTGAATTCGCAGTCAATCTTTTGCTTGAAGGACTGAACGCAAATAGACATTATTTTTTTTTTCGGGGGAGGGGGGCTGTTTCGCAGATTATATAGCACAGCTAGCTGCTGGGTTGAGGTATATTAAGGTCGGCAGACCATATGCGTGAAATGCTGCTCATTTTACACTGGACAAAGCTCCACCATAGGAACGATTGGATTTGTTTAGAAGTGTTTCACTTTTTTCACACTCACGATCACAATCCGCCCGCCTTCCGGAGTGGTTAATGAAGTCCTTTGATTTTTATCGTATATTTCAGCTCCAGGTATGAGATTTTCTTCAGTGAGGGCAGTGAATATGTGATTGTGGGTGGGGAGTGGGGGGGTAGAGCTGCGGGGTAGAACAAGAGCAGAATGGAAAACAAGCAAGGGAATCGTGCCGGATTATGGGGTTTGGGAGATTATCGTAGCATTTGGGCTGCGGGTGCATAAGGACAGAGAGAGAGAGAGCATGTGACTGACCCCACCCCAGGAGATACAGAAATACAAAAATCCATCCATTTTCTACACCCACCTGTCGTATGCAGGGTTGCGAGGATCCAGAGCCTATTCCGGAAGCTATGGGAAGAAGGCGGGGAAAAACACCGGAAGGGCGCCGACCCATCAGAGCCAAGAGTCAACTCAACTTCTCTTAATTACACAATTATTCATGGCCCCCCAGATCCTTCACAGATAGCTGCTGATTGTTACTCTGTCTGGAGTATAAAGTTATGCAAACATCCGTCTCCTGCCTATCAAGTGCTGCCTGATATCTTCTCCCAGATTTTAGCAGATAATCTGCCGGATAAAAGTCAAGAAGCGACAAATAATGATCGGATTTCGGCTCCTTGTGGAGCTCTTTGCTCTGCAATTAAGGCATCGCCTCCAAATCAAATTCCGACTTATGCCATTGTTGTTTCCATTTTAATTCAATTTTTATATAGAACATCATTAACCCATTGTGGTGATGTTGCTTATTAATACCCTGTAGGAACATGAGCATAGAAAAAGTAAAATGTTTCTCATAGCAAAAGAACTAATGTTTTGATTTTTATTTATATGGCTATTATATGTGCTTTGATAGCTTTAGTTCTGCGTATATTTTATTTACACACATATTACAAAGATGATTTGGCCTAAACACACCACTTGCATTACATTAGGCTGAGTAATGGCAATGATGTTGGCATGTAAACAAAGGAAAGGAAATCTCTGCTGGTTTTCTATGCCGCTCCTTCTGGGAGAGACCCGGCGTTGTAACATTTCACTCGTTTGCAAGGCAACCTGTTGTCAAGGTTAATGTGTGGTTCACGTAGCTTCTGCGAAACCGTAGTCGCCAAGCTAGTAGGAAATATGTGAAATATATTTTCCTGTGGCACCTTTGGTGGATTTAAAGAAGTGCTTCATGTTTCAACTTTTAATAATTAATTCAAACTTCAATGAAGTAACCCTTCCATCTTTTACAGTAATATGTTACTGGTTATTAAGAGGTGTCGCCATGCAGAATAATTGCCTCAGTTGTTTTATTCCATTGTTTTATGATATTCTGATGAATGGCCCTGCGTTCTGAGTAAATCCCCCCCCCCTCCCCAGACTGTCACAGCCCACAGCGGGGTTAGAGCACCAACTGAAATAAGGCCTGGATACCTTAATTTGATTCTACTTCACGTTTCTGTGTTACATCTTGGTTTGCTGTGTGTGTGTGTGTGTGTGTGTGTGTGTCTGTGTGCGTAGCATACATATTCTTTTCATGTCCCTCAGACAAGTTAAAGAGCAAATTTCCAAAGCTCAGTCAGTCCATGAGATACATTGTGAACATTTCTGTAGACTTCGTGTTTTGTGAATGTAATGACAGTTTTTCATTGGATGAGGACTGAGTGGGTTTTAGTTCCCACTACTGTAACAGATGATGATGAGCCTGACTGTAGGTCAGCGGAACAAAACAACAAAACATGAACTGATGAGTTTTGGAAATTTGCTCCCCAGTTGGTGCCTCTAAATTGCCCCGAGTGCGGGTGTGCCCTCAGACACACTGGCTGCCCCCCTGCCTCTTGTCCTGAGGTCTTTCTTTGTCTTTTTAGCATCATTCAAACTCTGGAACTCAAGAGCCATAAAATCCATCGCAGAAGTCCGGGTTTGTATTTTGGGTCACCTCTAATCAAAAATTCAGCATTTGTTGCAGCCAAATAAACTGACAACGATGACTAGATTACTAACAATGCCACACAAATAAGGCCATGAGGAGATTAACACACAAATAGGGCGACACAATCACTGCTCCTGTAAAAATAATACCACACTCCTCCCATCCAGGCCTCCTATGGCTGAAATGATTGATGGAAACAGTCAGATCTGTAGGCACTTAGGTTCTGTCAGGTGTTTGTGTTTAATTATTGAATGGGGCTTGGAATCAGAACTCTCTACTCCACCCCAGCGTCATCTGCTAGGGGCGCTACTTGCAGAAATGAAAACGAAACCACTGGTGTATCATCACGGTATAAAATATAGATCAATCACTGGGGGGTGAAACAATTTAAAATATTAACAGCATTGACAGTTCTTATATGTCACGTCCCAGTAGGACGATTTTTTGGAAAACACTGAACAATGAATTATTCACCACCATCTGTCAAAAGAAAAATTTTGCTATTTGAGGGAAACTCAACTGAAAATGCAAGCGTAAATCCGAGGACTGAGACACGCAGCTCGATTAACGCGCCGCTTCCGTCGACTTTAAACTCCCGTTAAATCCGTGGCAAAATTGATTTCTGTCGGGCATCTCATGCCTCTCTGGAGTGAGTAGGAAAGCAATGTAAACACGGACTGATGAGAGCTGTTGCAGCTTCCCAGCTTTGCGCTGCAATTTACTATAAATCCTCTGATTTCCTCAGTTGCCTCCTAAGCCTCAGACTTCATCTGAAGCCTTTAACTGCCTCAGTTACCTCATAAGCCTCTGATTTTCTCTGAATCCCTCAACTGCCATGTTTGCCTCAACCTCTGATCTCTTCTGAAGCCTTTAATTACCTCATGAGCATCTGACGTCCACTGAAGCCTTTTTGGTCTCTGTTGACTCTGAATTCTCTGATTTCCTCTGAAACCTTTTTGGTCTGTTTCCTCTGAATTCTTCAGCTGCTTTGGTTGCCATCTGACACCCTTAGAAGCCTCTGGCTGCCTGAGATGCCAGTATATTGATTTTATTACCATTTGTGGAATGGTTTGTGTCTTTATCCACACTGTGGGTTTAACCTTCCTGAACAACTTATGCAACCCTGGCAGTGAGTCATAAACATTTTTAATGCAGTGCCTCTGGAACCCACAGTGGCATTTATAACGAGACAGATGCTTTTATAGTCAGACCTTTTTTAACAAACGAAATGCATTTGACCTCTTGGAATTGTTTTCTCATCAGGTTTATTTTTAAGTGACCTCCCCTTGGAAAGCTTTGATTTCTGATAAATCTGAGATAAGATATGAATCTTTTTGATAAGATAAAATTAGAAGCTTGGTGGTTCTGTGGAGAGAAATCAATTCAAACATCTTACATTTGCACTAACAAAAAGGCTGGATGTGTCACGCCTCACTCTTCCTGACCCTCCACTTTCCTCCGTTGCATGACCCTAATGAGCCACGCCCACTAATCGCTTGTCCTGCCCCTCCTTCCAGCCCTCGTGTGATTTAGCCCAGCTGCCCCTTGTTTGCTCCCTTGTTAGCCCTGTTTATAAGTGTTTCCCTGTCAGGTCTGTCACTGACGTTGCCATCCCCATTACTGCGTGCCTTAGCCTCTCCTGTTTTGATCCACCATGATTTTGTTTGTTTTCAGATCTGTTAAGTCTTTCCGCTAATGAACCTCGTTTGTTTGCCTCAGTTATAAATGCAGATTTATATACATGTAACATAAAATAAAATTAGATTGATCAGGAAAAACTTTGTAGGCATTGTTAATCTTATGAACGACTATGATAGCTTGAAACTGCTATTGTTTAATGGAATCTCTATATAGGTGTACAGAGGCCCATTATCTGCAAGAATTAGTCCTGTGTTCCAGTGGAATGTTGTGTTTTCTAAATCAAGTTTATCATTTTAAAAGGTTAATTGATCATTAGAAAATCGTTTTGCAATTATGTTGGCACAGACGAAAATGGCTGTGCTGATTAAACAAGCAATAAAACTGGCCTTCTTTGGACTCTCTGGGGCGTTGGCAATTGTGGGTTCGATTACAAGCTCAAAATGGTCAGAAGCTCTCTGCTGGAACTCATCAGTCTCTTCTTGTTTTGAGAAGTGAAGGAAATTCAGTGCCAGAAATTGCCAGGAAACTGAAGATCTCGTAGAATGTTGCGTACTACTCCCTTCACAGAAGAGCGCAAACCGGCACTTAGCACAAGAGAAAGAGGGGGGGGCCTCGGTGCACAACTGAGCGAGACGTTAAATATATTACAGTGTGTAGTTTGAGAAACAGACGCCTCGTGGGTCTTCAACTGGCTGCTTCAATAAGTAGCACCCGCAAAAGACCAGCGGTCTCAACGTCAACAGTGAAGAGGCACTGAAGAAAAAGAAAAGGCCGTATCTCAGAATGGCCAATAAAAAGAAAAGACTGAGATGGGCAAATGAACACAGACACTGGACAGAGGAAGATTGGAGAAAAGTGCCGTGGATAGAGGAGTCGAAGTTCTGAGGTGTTCGGATCACAAAGAAGAACGTCTGTGAGACGCAGATCAAATGAAAAGATGCTGGAGGAGTGCTTGATGACGTCTGGCCCAAACACGGCTCCAGACTGTACAATGACTATTTAGGGAAGAAGCAGTCAGCTGGTATTCTGTGTATAACGGAGCGGTCAGCACAGTCACTGAATGATCCCTGTTATGGGAGCAGCTTGACCGAACGGTACGTAAGAAGTGTCCATCAAGCCAATCCAACCTCCAGGTAGCACGAGGCGAAATCTCATCAGATTACATAAGAAATTTACACATGAGAGGAGGCCATTACCTCAAGAAACTGACATCCAGAATGCACAGGGTCTCCTAGGCTGTAATTGCTGAAAATGGAGGACTCCTTGATAAAAGCAAAGTTTGAAGAACACAGTTATTATTTTAACTTATTTTAAAATGATTATTTCTTACTTTGTCAATGACTAATTCCTATTTAATTAGCTATATTTCCTATTCAAACTCATTTCATGTATGTTTTCTTGGAAAGGTTTCTAAGTGACCCCAAACCTTGGAACAGTAGTGTAAATACCAGGGGTCTCCAACTCCAGTCCTGGAGAGCTACTATCCAGTAGGTTTTCTATCCTACCTGGCTTCTGATGAGCCACACCTGCTCCTGGTATTTACCTGAGAACTAGTGTGGTTCATCAGAAGCCAGGTAGGATAGAAGACCTACTGGATAGTAATTCTCCAGCCCTGGAGTTGGAGACCCCTGGTATATATAGCAAGATAAGAGCAGCAGAGATTGGCACATGTTGTAATCGAGGTTTAAGACTCGCAGTCAGGGTGCATTACAATGTTATAAGTATAAGAACTAAGGATGATGTGTACTGCATTATGAAGATCTTCTTAGTGCATTACAGATGAGACCTTCATAGATCATTCATAATGCATAATACACATGGGTATACTGTAATGTGTCATGTCTTTTTATAAACTGTTATAGCTGTGTCTATGAATGCATTATAATGCATTATGAAGGTATCGGCAATGCATTATGATGACTGCTTTAATTTTTACCTATGTTTTTTCAGGCAGTCATTGGTGGGGCTGTGATGACCTCATGGTTCACTCCACACCCACAGAATCACCCCCAAGGACATCCTGGTCCTACCCCCACTGTCTGGCGTTCGCATGCAGCTCTCCAGGATATTTCTGCTTCTTCCCATAGTCCAAAAGCTTGCAAAGCAAATTACTGCCTCTGTGTGTGTGTGTGTGTGTGTGTGTGTGTGTGTGTGTGTGTGTGTGTGTATGTGTGGTAACCATGAGCTACATAATTATTACCTTGATGCCCCCAATTAAAGGTCTCCTATCGGGGAGTGCAGGTCCGTCGTTTGGGCTCCAGTCTTGCCGCATCCCTGCAGCCTAAATAAAACTCTTCTTTAGATATTCAAGCAGCTTTCCCTCTATGCAGATGCAGTTTGACTCCTGTGTGGCATCATCCTCGACGATGACAGCATGCAGCCCCGCATTCAGCTGAATTTGAAAGTCAGACGCGGATTAAATTAAAAACTTGAAAAGTCACCCCGCATGCAGGTTATTGTTTTCATGCCTGTTATAATAAAAAGCCAAATATTCGCCTGCAGGGAAATGAAAGCCCCCCAGCTTTAATTGCTGCCCTGTTTGTTTCTTAAAAAATAATAATAATAACAAAAATAAGCTACATTTCTCTGTCTTTTGAGAAAAAAAAAAGTGTTTTCTACACCAGGACAGGTCTAATTGTCAGCTTGACCATATCCCACTGACATCGAGGTTTCGACGACGGGAGTGCAGTGTCCTTAGAACCTCATTTTATTGTGCAGAATCCTGCTTTTCAGCCACCTGCAAAACATGCAAGGATTCCTCTCTCCTTTTAATTCCAGCCCTTTGAAGTAACAGCGCACAGCACGGAACTCTCCGGATGTCTTTGCATTTCCTGGGTTAGGCAGTTTCTTATTAGTGCAACATGATTACAAGATTCGGGTCTGAATTGATGTTTTGAAGACTGGCAAGTTGTACATTTGATTATGTTTATTACGTGCTGTGCGGTAATTAAAGGGATATTCTGAGGCGGTTAGATGAATTCGCCGTGAGCGAGCGAGGCTCGAAATGCAACCAGCACGCCAGCATAAGCCGAATCAGAAGAACTGCTCAGAAAACTTTTATCAAACGCTCCAGTCTAATTCATATTTGACCAACATCAGCTCCGAAATGTCCATTTACTCATGACTTGCCCTTGCAGGTTGGCTGGATTGATTTTTGATGAAAAGCAGCTGATATGGAATTCAATAGAAAAATATATTCTTTTAAAATTAATCACGTATTATAATGAAAATGTATTATACTGTATGAACACGTGTTTTCTTTTTAAGGAAATCCCATTTGATCGGGCCTATTTTTCTTGTATTATCTTTAAGAGATTTCATGCATTTAATTGAGTGTGGAATGTGGTGTGAGATGTCGGTAACGCCCAGCTAGCCAATGGCACGGCAAACGGAAGGGGGGGCCCTCACGGCGGCGCGGGAGATCCTCTTGGGGGTGCCTGTGGAGCTCCGTCATGCCCGCACGCTATCTGCCTGCAAATCCAATCTCCCTGGAAGCAGGAGAGAGTGGAATGGAGGTGCACGGGTACCAATCAGCTCGCCGAGCGTGGACGCCAACTCCACTTGCCCGTCTGGGAAATTATTAGCGCAGGCTAACCCTATCAAACAGAAGATGTTGGGGGGGATTAGATTGGTCGTGGGCTTCATTAGAGTATCTAATTCCATCTCCAGATTCAGAGCTCACTTGGAACTGGCATATTTAATCTCCCAGGAAAGTAAAACTGTCGCCTTTTACACCGAATTCTGATTGGCTAAGAGGGCGCTGTACCAACCACCGGGGTAGAAAGGCCCCTGAAGGCTCAGACACAAACACACGTCTCCTCTGTGGCTCGGTAATTAACAGCCGGTCCGTGACCTCTGACCTCACCCTTGTTAAGGGCAGCGGAACTGGCAGCATTTAGGACGCCCACGAAATCACAGAGGTCCTGTCCTCAATAGTCCAAATGCCGGATGACTTTAGAACGCACTTTAATTAGACACAGAAAACAACACGTTCGGTGACTTACTATCCAAATAATTAGTCCGATAAAGTAATTACTGAAGCAGAGAGAGGACTGACGTGCTTTAGGGCAGTGAAAGCGGAGGAGAGGGACTATTTAGGATCAAGAAAGGTGGCTGTGGATACAGTGATGACCCAAACTGAAAAGCACTGAAAACCAGGGACCAGACAAGCGACATTTACTTTAATTGCACACCATGCAGCAATGCTGACCGTCGCCCCCTAGCTGTAAATGACAGCATGGCCACCGGTATCTGCTGACACATCACCGGAATGTGTAAACTACTGAAATTGTAGTGCAATCCAGCAGTGGTGACAGCCATGACAAATGAAATGAAGCAATTCTTCTTCTCTTGTTTTGATTATACAGCAAACAAACAAACATCCCGGCTAGCTAGCGGTAGAGTAGGAATACGGCAGCTGAAGAGAGTCGCTTGAAGAGGGGGCCATTAGCCGTCCTCATTACCATTAAGTGGCACTCTGTCACCAAAATGGAATGCTTCCCCATTCCACGGACGTGGGCGCCATGTGTTCGGAGTTGTGGAGTTCAGACGTCAAATGTTAGGGCCGGACGAATCGCAGCAGTTAATTACATTGACGGAAAGTCATTTCAGGGACCGTGGGGCCGTGGGAACGTTTGTGACTCATCCGGGGGGGACGTGTCCATGATCGATGTTAAAACCACAAACGACGGCGATTAAAACCACTTTGAATCGAAAAACGTGCCTCGCGATCTCTCTGCGTTTTGGCCGCACTTGCCGTGCTCGGAACGGAGAGTGTCTTTGTCCTCCGTAAGAGCATGGGAGATAGCAAGCGGCACGGTTTGCAGGACGGCAGCACACGCCGGGATTTCGAGGAGGGGGGACCCGGAATAGAATGGGGGGGGGGGGGAATTTGCGGGTGGTCTGGCACACGCTACCCTTTTCACAATGTTGTAAAAAATGCATGAAATACAAGGTGCCACCCAGTAAAATGGAGGTGCCAAAATGGTAGCAGGAGGAAGCAAATTCAGGCTCAAATGCTAGGGCTTAATAATTCAGGCTGCTTCAGGCCACATCTTCATTCTGGGCGGGGAAGGGATCCCTCGGCGTAATGAGCAAACCCACGTGCTGTGACGAGTCGCACTTAGACAAGCGGCCTGAGCACAAAGGCCTTCCAACTGCTCTATAAATAGGCTCTATTGTGACCTAATACGAGCGATTGTTAGCAGGCCGCGATGAATGGCCGGGAGTCTGGTTCACACGGCAGGCTTCGGATCCCTGGCCGCGGGGGAGCGAGGTTCGGGTCACGGCGGTCTCCATCGCCATTGATCTCCGGCTGATTAGCATAGCCTCCATCTGGTCTGCGGCAAAATGCTAACGGTGCCAACTGCCTGCGGCCTCGGGGGCAGCGGTCTTGGCTGATGTACCCCTGACAAGATAACCGATCGCCCTCTCTCACACCTTCTGCAGGCATACCTTCTAAGGTTATTAAAATTTAAAATGTGAACTTTTTCCTCAGCTGGTTGAGCGGCACAGGGATTGTGCTGGGAGCGAGGGGGTGATGGGAGAGTGCTAGTGTGTGCTGGGGGGGGGGCGGCTATTGGAGAAATAGATACATTCGAATGAGTGTGTAAAGGTGGTAGGGAGAGGGCCTATACAGAAATGCATAGTCAAGGGATGGGGGATACACTTAGAAATGAATACTCTCACAGATATAAATAGTAGAATGGATGGGGCTAATAGAGAAATGCATAGGATCATAACAGAATGGAGTAGTTAATAGAGAAATGAGTAGGATTATAGGCTGTAATTACATACAGCAAATGGGGCTTTTAGAGAAATAAGACCACAGCATACACGGAGTACGAATAAGCCCAAATTTTAAG
>JAODKE010000055.1:7884000-7895264 GCA_026779605.1 Mormyrus hasselquistii
AAATGCCCCCACTGCCTCAAACTTTAATTGGATTTAAATGAAGTGGTGTCAGCCATGGTTTGTATTGCCCGCTGCCCCACGTTTGGCTCCCCCCCCCCCCGCAAAAAAACGCGGCACTGCGACCGCTTCACTGCGACCGCTTCACTGGAGAAATAGCTACTGGAAAATAATACATAAATGTCGTCCCTTGTAGGCAAGATTAGAAAAGCAATATCCTATTCCAGTGACGTGGGGAAAGAGATCCCGAGGTGAGAGCCAGGCAGCCGAAGCGGTGGGAGCGATGGTCCAAAGCACAGAAAGAACCGGAGTTACAGGATGCTTTTTGACGCCATTACACAAACATTAATCCGCTATTGTTGTTGATACTAATCAGACATTTCCTTAAGGATACATGGCGGAGCAGAAGGCCTGATGCTGTCATCAGTGACGCATTACACAGATGCGGCTTCTGGGAGTGTGTGAGCACTGAGTGGTGTAAACAAACAACTGTGTTTCATCAGCGGGGCCAAGATGAACTTTTAGGTTGTTGGTTCAAATCCCAGAAGATACAATACTTCTTTATTGTCGCTGTACATGTACAGTGAGAAGCCTCAATTAAAACTGTAGAAGCTGAAGGAAATTTTATGGGGAAAAAATAAATTCCATATGTGAGTTATATACAAACACACGGTGTAAAGGATCAGAGGAAGATAAATTATCGTATCTGAGAAAGGCAGCAATTCAGAGTTATAATATTACTACAAGATAATGTCGGCGATATTGAACGGTAAAATTGATTACATATAGCACAATAGTGTTAACGACATGAATGTGATGGCAGCATTGTCAACATGGGTGATTGTATGGTGGCTAGGAACCAGAACACGCAGTACATATTCTGCGTGTCTCATGCCTCCTGTATGTGATGTGGACAAGACTCAGTTCGTTAGTCCAGTGTGGTGCTGGTGTGAGACAGGGGAGTGAAGAAGAAGAAGGTAGAATCTGTGTGATGGAGTCTGGGTAGAGACCGTTCTGCAGTCTTGTCGTGCTAGCGGGCTTGTTCTCATGGTACCGTAACAGCTTCGACAAATTGTGGCTGTATGTCACAAGCAAATTACATGAGCATTGCTAACAAGACACACTTTTAGCCGGAAGGTTGTTGGTTTAAGTCCCTGAAGCAGGCTTGTTCCCTTGATATCACAAAAGCTTCAATAAATTGTTGCAGTATGTCACAAATAGAAAGCTGTATTTCACGAGTGGAGCTAACAAGGTGCACTTTTCGCCTGAAGGTTGTTGGCTCAAGTCTCAGAAGCAAGCATGTTCTCTTGAGACCATGAAAGCCTCAAGAAATTGTGGCTGTATGTCACAAATGGAAAGCCATATTATATGAGTGCTGCTAACGAGATACACTTTTAGCCTGAGGGTTGTTATTTCAGGTCCCAGAAGCAGGCTTGGTCTCTATTTTAAGGGCATTACTGAAGATTTAAAAAATGGCAAACTTATAAACCCAGATGTGTAAAATATTACATTCCTGTCCAGTTCTGCTGTTTTTCCACACATATGTAAGTTCTTATGACATTAACAAAAGGCAGTTTTTCTCAACATGTCCGTCAGGAACCCCAAGTTCCACGTTTTTGCTCCCTCCCAGCTCCCACCACAGCTGGAACCAAGCAATCTAGGTATCCGGTCTTCTTGATCACTTGATTGTTTGATTGTTCAGGTGTCCTGGGAGCTGGTAGGGAGCAGAAATGTCAACTTTCTTCGGGGTCCCTGACGACCAGATTGAGAAACACTTGCTTGGGGACTTTAGTGCTGAACTCAACTGCAACGGACTAAAGCTGCCCAACAGCATGGCTCATCAGTAGATGAGTCGAACATGACCAATACAACCGAAGAATACTGACATTACCGCCGCTGAAGCCAGGATCAGGGCCCCAGCCGGCCTGCCGGCGGACTTACGTTTCTATGCCGTTTCCTCCTCATCTATTCATGCCAGAAGGAGTTTCCATTTCTAAGAAGTACTTCGAAGATAATTTGCCATGTCTGTGGATCCCAGACGTGAAAGGCCTTTCATCCCGCGAGCGTCTGCATCACGTCGCCCTCCCCGCATTCAGATGCACGTGTCGCATCGATTTGTCGGATTCTCAGGCTCAGTCAGCCGTGGTTCTCCCGTCTCCGTTCCGAGACGATAGTCCGTTGGGTCAATGAGAATTCCTGCGATGGCCTATTAAAATGCCCCCCCCCCCCGCCCTGGGCAATTGTTCTTTCTGTTTAGAGTGAGAGGTACTTTGGGACATACTGTAAAAACTGGAAAAGACACGCAATATGATGACAGTGATTATTGAAGTTTAGTTCGGGGAGCCTGTTTTCGTTACTCTTTCTTTCAGTTGGCGACTAACGTGCTGTTCAGAAATGCGACGTCTTCCATCGCAATCCCTCGTCGATGGTCATAATCACGTACGTAGGCAGGCAATGATACGAGCACAATTAAAAAGGAGAAGAGTTATTCATTTTCCTGGAGTGTTTGGACGCATTGTTTCAAAGAGGAATCACTTTTGTTTAAATACCTCAAGTATAAACATAAAGCGGCTTCCAGGTTTGTTTTCCGAAAAACGATTCATGGAGTGGAGGGAACAAAGACTCAGTAAGTTAAAATAATGTAACAGCTAAATACCTCAGAACATAATCATGTACAAACAAGCAAGCAAAACAAAACACAAACTGAGGAAAAAAAGAAAACATTTACAGTACATGGCTCAATTATTCAAAACAGTTCTTATTGATCAGGTTCCCAGCAACCTTGTAATTTATTTTCTGTCTGCATTGTAACAGAGATAAAACATCTGCTTTCCAGCAGTCTGCAGTTATTTCCAAATACCCAGCATGCACTGCATCAGGAAGTGGGGACAACAGACATACACCTTCCAACATCAAAAAGATTACTTCAGGTGGGCTCCGAAAATGGGTCTATGGAGGGGGGTAGGTCACACATGGGTGACTCGCAGACCGTTCTGTCACCGGAGTGGTACATGTTCTGCAAATCACTACAAATTGAGGCCTGTCCACCTGAGCAGCCCCGCTTCTTTCCAGAAGGACATGGCAGAGGGAGACGCGGTAAGTGGAGCAGTGTGGGTGTCGTATAGCGCAGTGTCACACAGGACACCGTGTGCGGTGGCCAGACACACGGAGCCATTAGCTTCACTGGCCTCGATAAATCAGCTTCATCAGGAGCCCGATGCTGCAGCTGTTTCGGATGCCTTTAAAAGAAAAATCTAAATTCATAGATAAATACCTACCATTCATCGAAAACTGCGCATGTTCACTTTCTGACAATTGTGGCTTTTTCCCGTACATGTCCCAATCTCCTGTGTCTACTGACATCTAATTGACCAATGAAAAGATGTCGCATTAAGTCATCTTCTTAACTAGTTACTAACTACTTAACTATTTTTGTACTAATTAAAATTTGTATTCATGTAATCACTGGCTCCTTGGTGGCTACCTTTGCATGGATGTCATAGCTTAACGTGGTATGTTTTTTTCAGTCGCCGACTGAAAAAAAAAAATCACACGCCAAGGTTTTTGCACGCGCTAAGCAGAGGGGCCGTTTTTATTGCTACGTGCTGCGAATGAAGGATGTCATTTTGAGGGCAGGCCTCGTTTAATCGTGTGGTCGTTTGTGTCAACGATTTTGCGACTTCGCGGTCAGGGTTTGCATGCCGTGTGAATAGCGGCTCGAAGACGACATGCTGCCGCATCGCTTGCCGCAGATCTTGCGTTGACGGATTGGAGAAGCAAGCGCAGCATGGAGGTGCATATTGAAACCTTGGAGAGGGCCTGCAGGTACCTGAGATGCCTGGAGGGTACCGCAGGCCTCCTGGAGGATACAGCAGGCCTCCTGGAGGGTACAGCAGGCCTCCTGGAGGATACAGCAGGCCTCCTAGAGGGTACAGCAGGCCTCCTAGAGGGTACAGCAGGCCTCCTGACACTGCAGCTGCTGCCTGTCCCCTGTACTCTCTGCTCTCCAACTCCCAGGCATCCTCAGCTGCATGTGTCAGGCCACATCCCCTTCCCAAGCCTCAGAGCCGACCTACCATACCCTTAACATTTGCGACCCCCTCCCCGGCCCCCCCACAAAGTTATTTCATTCTGCCCCCCCTGCGTCTCAGAGGAATTTTCAGTATTTCATCCTGTACCCAGGTCCATACAATCCCTTTAAACTCATCCTGCATGAATATATGAGACCCTGTGTTGGCCGGGATACGTAGCTTAAATACTTCCCTTATTACATCTATAACAAATGCATTATGGCTTTATTTGCGTTGCGTAATTCGTTACTGTCCAGGCTTGTTGGCTAATTAAATTAATAAACAAACTCCATGATTAGCTAATAAAACCATGTAATGTTTTCTGCACTGATACATTATTTAAAAACCCAAGCTTGGATCTTTCTTTTTTCAGGTTTTCCAGCAGCCTGTCAAAAGCGTCTCTTTGATGCAGATGCAGCCCGGTTCACGTTTCAAGCACGTCTGTCTCTTAATTGAAACAGCTTCCTGCCGTCCTGAGAGCGCGATGCCGCGAGCGCGATGCTGCGAGCGCGATGCTGGGGCCGGTCGCCACGGTTCAAAGCGGCGGCGGAGGAGCAACTCGTCCGGAGCTCCTGTGAATTAAACGGAGGTGTTGATCCACCTCGAGTGTCCGCCGTCCGCTGGCGCCTTTTCACGGGGAAATGAAAGGGAGCCCTCGACTTTCTCGTATATCAGCTGTTTGAAAAGCTCTCTTATGTTTTTTTCTTTTGTTATGCAGGCCTCCCTGAGCCTGATCTGGGATATATGAGGCAGGAGCCAAAATGAAGGGACCCTCCCCCTGCCTGTAGAAGAGAAAGCAGGCAGGTATAACTGACAGTTTCAATCCCATAATGAAATACGTCATGCTTAGACCCCACATACAGTATCTCAACACCAATGGCCATCCATCCATCCACCCAAATATCCATCCATCCATCTATCCATATATCCACCAATCAATCCATCCATCTACCAATCCATCCATGTATCATCCACCCAAATATCCATCCATCCATATATCCATCCATCCATCCATCCATCTATCCATCCATCCATCCACTTATTCCAGTCAGAGATACTGCATGGCCTGTAAATATCCTAAGCAACACAAGGAACAAGTCTGGGATACACCCCGAATGAGATTCCGATCCTCTGCCAATCCTTCAATTTCACATTGTGCTTTTCTTCATTTTAATCTCTTAAAATCTCTTTTTATATATTCATTTACTCTGACTCTCTCTCATTAGACGCAGGTGGCATCCCTGTGCAGTTAGCCGACGCATCTAAACCACAGCCGAGATCCTCTCTTCTGTCTGCCGGCTGGGCCCTTATTCTCACAGCGGCTTGGCTGATGTTTCCATCCAGGAGTTAAGAGATCCTCTGGTTACTGGATTTCCGCTTCTAAAGGTTGCTGAAGATCTCTGAGGGGTGCCGCCAATTTCTGCCATATTTTTGACCTACCATGTGCTATTGGGTTGATAAAGCCCCCCAATAAATAAAATCGAACCTTAAAGGCACCCCTGTCCTCCAATATTTCCTCCGCCCTTTGCCTGGGCTATTCAGACGATAAAAAAAGGGTATTTGTATAAGAGCTCACATAAGCGCACAGATTCTTTGCTCAGCCATTGCAGGTTTACTGGTTCTTTTGTGGCTGGAGTTTTAAAAAAATCATGAAGAAAGACTAAAGGGGTTTTGATTCCTCACTTTTGATTCTGCTTCCTATAAGTCACATATAGATGTGGAGATAGCACAGCATCACTGAGAAGGGTTAAAGAGGCAGGGCATGGCATTGAAGATGAGATTTTGAATGCTGTGTCAAGTCGGCACCTGAGCCAAACCCCAAGCGACTTAAAGACGCTGGACCGCCGCTGTGAGCCCTCAGCCCTATACCGCTGTCGTACAAAGGAGATATCAACGCAAAAGGCCTCTTCAGGCCAGGTGACAACAGTGACGCACGCTGAAGTGACTTGGTGAACTGGGCATGTCCGTTGTACTCGCAGAGTTGATATACTTGAAATTTTCTCACGTGTGTCTCCTAGGCTCCCCGTGGCCGACTAGCCGATCCGCTTTGTGTCCTCTCCGTGGACGTTTAGTTTCACCAAAGACACCGACGTACAAGCCTTTACTGGGATGCATCGTGCTGTGTTACAGTCAGACCTGGAGAGGTGAAAACTCCAGTGGTGACAGAAATAGAGATACTGTTTATTACGAACATTCATCACGCAGCTGTATTAGCAATCAGTGGTACTTTTCCGCAATATGTTCAAGTAAAGTATCACTACTGTTGAGATTGTCTGAGTCTCCTCGAGTGCTTACATCTCTATCTCAGGATGAATCGAGGGAGGAGCGGAAGCCTTGATCCGAGCCGCTCCATGCTTCAGTCAGCAGAGGGCCCGAGTTCCCAAAGGGCAGAGGTTCATCAGCCCATCGCAGCTCGGCCGAACCTGCCAGCGACGCTAATGACGTGTCACTATCATTTGAAAAACTAAGTAGTGAGATTTGTGCTGGAAAATAACTAGGGGGGACTTCGAAGGACGACAGCTTGGAGACCGTGGGTGTCAATCACACTGGTCACGGGGGGGGGGGGGGGGGGAGGGGGCAGTTTAGTAGTTTTAAATGTGTTTGAATTTGGGTGGGGGGACGGCTCAATGTGCAGGAGTGTCTCCTTTGTAAGCGCGTATATATTTCATGGTGGGAACCAAATGTTCCCATAATGTGATAAAAGCCTGTTATTCTGCCATTGTAGAAGCCGCTTTTTCAATCCCTACAAGGGGAAACTCAATTTGTTAAAAATCTGTGAATGCAATCAAAATAGCAAAAGTCTTCTATTTTGTTTGGTTAATTATAGTTAAGGTTGGAGCTCAGTAGGGATTGAGGGTGTTGTGATTCCAATTTTGATTTTTCCCATAGAAATGAACTTCTGTGTGTGTGTGTGTGTGTGTGTGTGTGTGTGTGTGTGTGTGAGAGAGAGAGAGAGAGAGAGAGAGAGAGAGAGAGAGAAGTGAGAGCTTGGATGCAACTGTATGTCCCCATCAGTTTTGTCTCAGCATCCATTAAGGCTGACCGATGTCTCTTTTTCTTTATTCTGTGAATGAGCATGAATCAGGCCAGTACTGAACATCACTCTTTTCCTGGACTGGCTACCCACAGAACCCCGGGGGGCAAAGAACGTAGCGAGGTAGCTTATGTGTGACAGTAAACGTGGCTATTCGTGATACTTCTGTGGTACAAAGCCAACCAGTGGGTCTGTCAGAGCTGAGACAGGCAGCCCCCACCCCCCCCTAGTAAAACCCATTACAAGCCGAGTGAACAAACACACACAGAAGAGCAGACCAGCCGAAAGCGTGTGTGATCTTCACTGGCGTCATTAACCCCGGTGTATCTGCAGAGCGGCTTTCTTACAACGCCTTTCCCCCGAAGGCAGGCGAGAAGTCGCCGCATGTCGAAAAATTGTCCTCACAAGCTCATACTTCCTCCTTTCTCATTCTCTCTCATAACGACCTGAGATCCCGGTGATTTCCGCTTCAAACGGCCACCCATAAAGGCTGCCGGGTGGTGCTCTTACTCTTATTCCCAGCCATCGTTAGGATCCTGACGTGTTTTTTTGTCTGATGGCTAAAATCCTTACATGCGATGCGTCCCGGTAGACTCGATGGAAATCACTGGCTTACCCGGGAGGCCACAGGCTGAAACGGAAAGACACCCCCACCCCCAGTCAAAGTGCTGTTTTTCACACACAACAGACGCCGTCGGAAAGCTGAAATCGGTCGTACCGATGCCCCAGAGGTTATTCTCTCTGACTCCGGAGTTTAAAGCCACACTCACAGACCAGAAAATATCAAATAGAGAAATGCTGAGCATCTAAATGTCCCAGGTTGGGGGGGGGGGGCAATTTGTGTCATATTTCCCAGTACTGGACAGCAGCAGCTCAGATGAGGACTTAATTGGACTGATTATTCTGCAGTATTGATTCTTATAAACACCTTGATAAGCAAACGCACGCACGCAGAGACAAAATTGCTAACGTCGCTAACATCAGTGACGCAGTTTCTGCCTCCTTACCACCTAGCACCACATAAACAAGAAACCTTACGTCTGAAGCTCTAACAGCTATTTAGAGAAGGAGCTATGCAAGAATCCGTGGCCAGTCCCGGAGACTCCACGGCACGGCACGTGAAGACGGGTGATTCGTCAGAGATTAGCAGCATTAACATCAGCACCAGTGCTAGGTCTCTACAGTTAGACGGGCCTTGCAGGGGGTCACCATTGCGGGCGCGTAAGGCGCAGGGCCGGACCACTGCGTTGATCAATACCGCAGTACACCTGGGATTTACAGGTCCTATCCATCTTTAACCTTTCCAATTTGTCACAAGGACATTTTCAGGGATAAAATAGGGCCTTGCTTTCAACGCAAGGAGGATGACTTAGATGGCTTGGGGGAACTATTTGTCACCTTCTTCGAGGCCTGTGAAGGCCACATTTACTTTAATACAGCAGACGCGCACAGATACACACACACAGAAACGCACACACACACACAAACACGCACACACACGCGCACAGTGCACACGTTCATAGATAAACCTCAGGCTAATTATAAACATTGCCTCTGCAAAGGAGGTGGTTTTTAATAACCGCCAAGTCATCCCTGATTAAAAAAGGTTTATTTGTAAATGTAAGGGGTGGTTATCACAGCAAATTAGATGCCAAACTCACAGGAGAGCTGCTACCATGTGCTGAAATGTGATTTGCTCTAGGATTCAATACACAGCTGAAGCGTAATCAAAGGGATACTGTGTGCATAATTACTGGCATCCCATTACCGTTTCTTTAGTTGCCATATTGATTATTTTAGCGGCTCATATGACTTGTGAAGAACTATATTTTACCCAGATGCAGTCATGTGCTCAACCGATTGCTAGTTGCGCAAGAATTAGATTGTGGGCCTAAAGATAGCACATTAAATTGATTGCTTTGCCTGATTTCCACGTGGCATGAGTCTGGCCTTTAAAATCTCAGTCGTCACGATGGAAATTGATCTTACGGGAAGAGTGCTTGATGAAAACAGCTGACTTACCCACAAGACCACAGAGTGAAATGGAATGATTTTTTTTTTCTCTGTAAAACTAACTGCATTGTTTTCCATCCATTCATTCATCCATCCATCCATCCATCCATCCATCCATTCATCCATCCATTCATCCATCCATTCATCCATCCATCCACAGAGCCAGTCAACCACTGTGCGACACAGGCAGCAGCTCAGGGCTACATCCTCTGAGCTAATTTCAGTTTGCCTCAGATGGGGTGGGGGGGGACACACCAGTGGTGATGCTCGCCTACAGTGCCACATGTCCGGGATTTCCCAAGATGCACTGGGTGCACTGCGGGGAACGTCCCAGTTAGGACGCTGGTACTCTTCAATAGGGCCAAGACAAACTTCGTCAGGATGTTTTAATCCCTTTGGGACGTCTAACCGAAGCCCCTGGCCCCCCCCCCCCCCCCCCCACAGCCATGTTGGCACTTTCTTCACGGAGTGTCGTGTAACAAACGGCCACAGACAGGGCGGGCAGCAGGGCTTTGAATCTGGCCGCCCAGAAAACTCCCTCTACGCCAGAGTAGGGCAGCTGGACTGGCAGGACCGCAGGTCCGGGCTTCACCCTCGTAAAAACAAAATAAATAAATGAATAAATAAAGTTTCGAGGAACAAAGACTTGCTCCTCGTAAAAGACACGCGACCCGGGGCTTCTCCTGTAGTTTGATATCAGGCAGGTTTGTAACCAATGTCACTACTTCTGTGTCTACTCTGCAGTTCTGTACCACTGAGGAGGATGTGCATGTGTCTGCCTCATGCTGACTATAGGATGTGTAGCAAAGCTGCCATTGATGACAGCCTATAAGAATTTAGAGGTAGCTAAGCTGTTACTCGACTCAAACCTTTATTGCTTTCCACAGATTCCTCACGAAGCAGGCAGCGTTTCTAGAATGTACTCCTCACGGCCGGCTCCCATTCGTCTCGGAGCGACGCGTCTCTCTTTGGTGGCTACCGTCGAGGCGTCACCCTGATGCTACAGTGCCCCCAAGTGGCAGAAGACGGAACGGCGGCACATGCACCGGACCTTAAAGGGTTTATGCATTACGCATGATAGATAGACCGGGCTGCAGACTCACCGGTCACAATTAAGTTTAGTTCCCAGGGCGATCGCAGAGTGTGAATTAAAACCACCTCGCTCACGTCTGGAAAAACAAGGAAGGGAAGGAGATTTTTAAAAATTTCCCTGACGTCCGACTCACCACCCATGTGTTTATACCCACATATACTGGTTGCCATTAAAAATGTAACTACTCCATCTCTGTTACAGTGTCAGCATCTTTTCTCCCCTGATAAATTACAAATAAACCTGAAGCTCTGTCGTCAATGTCCTCCTCCCTGCCCCCCTCCCCTTACATACACACACGCACACACTCATTCTGCCGGACTGACGGTCCGTGTGGCCGTCCTCCCTGTGTGCACGGCCCCTGCCTAAGGGATACCGCGCTAGGAGGATGTAAACAAACGGGTGGGGGTGGGAGTCCCCATGCAGAGACCCGGCTGGGAAACCGCGACCACCAGACAGACGGAGGATCCGGTACTGGGATCAGGGTTAGCTTGTTTGGACGCTGAACGAGGCTACTGGAATCGATCGTATTCCATCGCAGAACCAGAGCACGTCGCAGACGCCCATGGGGGGGTTCTAGCAACTATAGGTAAAAGGCGACCAAATGCGGGGGGTCCTCGAGTGCCCCCTGGCACATATCTGGGTGAAATGGACATGCGAGATGTGTGCAGATCATAGTTCTGGGATCCTAGGGTGGGTGGGGTTGGCACAGGGAAGAGAACGCCTCCCCTCCGATGAAGAGACCAGCGAGACCAGGAGTAGGAGGGACCGATTAATTGAGACGGCGGTAAAAGGCTCTGCCCGCTCTCCGGACGGCGGACTCTTTTGTCTCCGCCTCACGGCTCGGGAACGGTGCGCACGCCACGCCGTATCGGCAAACGCGACCTGTGTCTGACCTTTAAATCGGCACCCCCGCGAGCCAGCGCACGCCGTTAAGTGATGGGTTATAGTGACGCCGGGGGGGGGGGGGGGGGGGCCTGGCGGATGGGGGGGGATCGAAGCCCCCCCCCCACCCGGGGGGGGGGGGGGCCCCGCACGGGGCGCCATTAAAGGGGCCCTG
>JAODKE010000055.1:7909121-7931251 GCA_026779605.1 Mormyrus hasselquistii
ACACCGTTTAAAACAGAAGCAGCGTTTCTTTGTAAACCCTCAAATGAGGCGCTTTTGTAGTTAACGTTTTAGCGAATGCTGCCCGTTAGCGCTGTCTCCGTGTCGCGCAGTTACATGCCGGACACTTTAAAGCTTTAAAATGCTTGTTTTCTAACAGAAGACTCTTCAAAGGCGCGACGAAAAATATATCACGACAAAATATCGTATAAAATGTAATGTCTAAGCTGCTTGTTTCCACCTCGTTACTGCACGTATTCGGTTATTTATTTGTATACTGTTAGACAAACTGCTACTAAGTTTGGCTAAATATACAAGCACGTATTAAAGCGTTTGTTAAACACGACCTACAAAACATTGATAATCTTGAAATAAGAATTTTGTGTGGACTTGTACAGCAGACCTACACATATCATACATTTATGGGCTCATGAACTCGATTACACCAACAGCGCAAGCAAAGAGAATTAAGTACGACGAAAGTATAAGGAAAAACCACAATTAACTCTCTAACAGAAGTGTAATTAGATTCACGGGTGATGCTTTTCATTTGGATGTACTGTACGTGCCTCCAGTCCATATAGGTCAATTTACAGTGTGCTGCAAAGAAGTTTGTCCGTTTAGTGACAAATCTGTGCTCTAATTTGTGCTCTAACTGTACATTTTAACAAGAAAGAAAAGCGTGTTTACTGGGACAAATAGTTCCAAACCTTCTGTTTTAAGGTAGATCGACAAAAGAACATGAAACGCTGAAATAAAAAGCAACATAATATAAGGATTTAAGAAAGCTCAATTAAGTGTCTGAGTTGCGTTGCACTGCAGAGAAGTTGCCATCCCAAAGACATATCCAAAGACTTGCTGGGGTTTAAAGTTGTTAGATAGACCGTGCGCAGTACAGCAGGGGGTAACAGGACACTTTCAATTAGGGGACTATTACTGACTGTAGACGAGCTCTGTGCTGTAAATACAGTGTCAGGGTGCTTATATTACACACTGTCCTGCAGAGGGGCTGAATCACCGCACAGCAGGAGTCAGCTATCCACATGCTTTTCTTCCGTGTGTTTATCCCAACTCCCATTTAGAAATTTTACACCCTCTGCACATGCAAATCTTTCGTTCGGCATTTGTCTTGCCAAGTAATTATGCTGCCGCACACTTATTTCACCGCGCCGGCTCATGTCTGCCCTGCTCTGGGCCAGCTTAGCTCCGCTTCCGTGAAAACCTGCTTCACCAGCTTCGACGGAACCACTCGATTAGCAAAGCAGCCCGACAGACGCCGAACCTCCCTCCTCCGACATCTTGGCACATGGTTCGGCCCATTAAGCAGCAAAGTTAGTGAAAACGAACAGTATTTGACAGAAAGGCGGAGGTGCTACCGTGTCACAGAGGACCTGGGGCCGTAGCCGTATTTCATGGGGCGGTCTGACCCTCGGTACTTTCCGTTGACCGGGGGGGGGTCCGGATTTAGAGGGGGGGTTCAAACTTGTAACAGTAATACCTAGCTATATGCTCAAACGGAATTCAAACTATAATGGATTGATCCAGTTCAGTTTATTTTCCCAAAAAAGCTCCGGTCATATGTATGGTAAACACAAGAGAGTTTAGCGTGTGCTGTCCCCGAAAGATGTAGTGTTAACACAAGCTGGCAACCTGCATTTTTAAAATTCAATGTTTATCCCTACTGGAACATTTCATAGGTGAATGGCGCTTTTCTTAATTTACAAATTTAATCCATACTCCAAATTACCGCATTATGTAATAATACTGCATTATATAATAACAAATTGTAACAAGTCTTCACTTCATTATGTAATAACACCTGCATTTTGTAATAAACAGCTTGAATGCAATATGTAATGCATTTCTCTATGTTTTGTAATAAATTATTACATAATGCGGAAGCTGATCTTTTAACTGATGAAAATGTAATGCTGTGAATTATGTAATAAACAACCAAGATGAATGACTTCATTGATACTTTGTTGGATTATCACATACAGTAATGCAGTGTAATTACACTATGCATTGTTACTGGGGCTGACAATAGACCCAGTAAAGTACTGGTTTTCTACCTCAGAAAGTACTCAATCATTTCAGCTTGTTAAGAAACAAATTTTTGCAACATGTATCTTGCGACAAAATACAAAAAACTGAGAAATAAAAAGTGACCAAGCCTGAAAAACTCGATGTTTGTGAACCAGGTTTGCAGAAGCAACACCACCGTGGAGCGTGAGATTAACTCAAGCTCCTCTTTTTAACTCTATTTCAGAAGTAAGCACCTTCTGTAAAATGAACGTAATTGACTTCTTAACAGAAATTCATCATAAATTTGCTGCAGTAGCACCAGCACTTACATGACGTGATTACAGGACTGTATAATGGAATCGTTTAGAAACAGCTACTGGAAATTGTACATGACAGCACCGGGAAATTCATTCTGTCCCCTCCTACCACATTTAAATAACACTCTTCTCGTACAAAATAGGACTACCTGCTAACCTACTATTCTCCTCTGTTGCATTTAGCACCAAGAAAGAACATGCAATGAAGCATTAGAATTTGTCAGCTCTCCCCATCAGAAGACCTTTCACCTCTGACCATGTGACCGCTTTGTTAAGTCAATTCAGCTGTGCGGTCCTGCATCTGCCCAGCGACGTGATAATTACCTTCAATTACCAGCAAGGCGACTAATGCCATATTACCCAAAAGGCATTGATTACATCTTGAATGTGATGTGAAAAATGCCTTACAAAAGAACGCCCCCTGACCAAAATATCATAGCTGAGTCGGCCTTTGCGCTCTGAATACTCACTTCGCACACATTCACATCGATTTACAAACTGTATTCCCACTCAAAATCACAACATATATAACATTCTCTTCCTTTCTGTATCTTAATACCTTGTAGCTACCAAATGTTGGTTTTCACTGGTATTTTTCCAGGCTGCCATGTGAGATCCTTTAACATTTTAGCTAGTACTCTAGTCGTCACTCAACGTAACAATCGGCATACACCGTAATTTGACTTCAAAAGTCATAATGGGACTCCAGTGACAAGCACAGAGCCATCAGAGACCCCCAAGTGACACAAAGTATCAGTATAAGGGTTAATCGCTAACTAATGAAATGATATTCACAATGGGTAATTGAAAATTGATTTTTTTTTTTTTTTTTTTTTTTTTTTTTAAGTAATTGATACTTTATTGATTCCTGTGAGGAAATTCTCTTTACGCCACCCCCCCGGGCCTCACTCAAGGACCCGCAGACGCGCCGAGGCTGGGCTCACGCTGGTGACCTGCTGCTCACAGGCACACAGGCTTAATCCACTGAGCCACACACTGCCCCCTCATGGGCTGGTTGGGAAGTACACGGCATGCACAAAGCTAGGGCACACCCTGGGTAGGATGCCAGACCACACAAACAGTACGGAAAATTTCGAGACACCAATATATGCATGTCTTTGGACTACAGGAGGATTACCAAAATACTCATGCCAGCGCAATGATAACATCCACTAGTCACTTACTTATTTTGTAAGAATAGTCATGTAATAGAACTCAAATAATGCAGCAAAAGAAGTTATTTATTTATTTATTTGTCATAGGTCAAGACAGCCTAAATGCAGCATGCGACCGCATGGATAGATGTCAGGTTGACTATCCCTTTAATGCTGTGACCTGTTGCAGACTGACAGTGTGTCATTAATCAGAGCCCTCAGTAGGGGCCTCTGTTTGCACTCAAGAAAAGGACAAAATCCCGAACGACGGAAACCCTGCGAGCCCTTCATCCACCAAGATGCCACCATTTAACTGCGATAATTTATGTTAATTGTGTCTTTACAAGACCACCTGGATGCCATTGACCATAGTATCTACACAGACAGCTGCTTATCACCAGTGTAATGCATAATTCAGGCCTGAGCTTCCATTCAACGTTCTGAAATCTCAAATTATACACAAATATAATATTCATAAGAATGAAGTGGAAAAAATGCCTGGGAGCAGTGAGTGGGGGGGGGGCGGTACCATGCTCAGGGTACCTCAGATGTACTTTGCTGATTGGTGATTCAAACCAGCCGCCTTCCAGTCATAAGCACGCCTCCTTAACCATTCATCCACCACTACACAATGTAATGTTTGTGTCTAACTTTCAATTCTGTATAGTATCATATAAAACTTTGCTATACTGGGAATTGGCACTGGCTGTTTCCCTGATCCGGAAATCATTCTGGGGACGACACGCTCAAAATTAGCAAAAAGGTTACCTCTTGCTATTCCCTTTCAGATGAGTGGGAAAATGATTTGTGTATCCAGAAGATCACAGGCAATAATGACTCACAGCTTAGCAAGGTATACCAGCACATTTTGGGGACGAAGATGGATTTGAATGCGCGGAAAGTTCAATCAATTTCCGTACCGTTTATGCCATCCGCATGCCAATCACCGAGAGATTGCGGTACCTGGAGCTGGGAATTTCTGCCTGTTTACATCAGTACCCTTTGTTGAATTCAAAAGTGATTTCCCAGGTCGTCTCATGTCTTAATCTCCTGCAAATGATCAATGATAAAAGTTTCCAGTACGCATCAGCCAGCGGTGATACAATCTATTTGCCCGCTCAAAATCTCGGGGGCCCTGTTTCCAACGTAACTCTACGCAAATGAGTATTGAGTCCGTTTAAGCACTTTGTTCCTCAGTGCAATTAAAGAAGAACATCTGCCCTTCAAGTCTGCACGTGTTGCTTTGAAGTCGACGGGCTCCTGTGAGGTGCGAATATCCCTCAACGTGCATGATGGCTTTATGAATTATGTTCATCTTTTCTATTGTATGTCTTTCTGCTCTTTTTAAGGGTTTTTTCCACAACACAACTGAAGCATTTTTCAGATCCAGAATTCATGGTAATTTTTTGATTCACTTAATACCCATTTACAGTACAGCCTACCCCTCCAGGTTATTGTGGGGTTGCGTTCCGACAAACCCAACGTATGGTCAAAATATCATGAGAAGAAGATGCATTTTAATACAGTACACCTGACCTAGCAAACATCATAGCTTAGCCTAGCCTACCCTAAAAACATGCTTACGATAACTACATTAGCCTACAGTTGGGCAAAATAATTAAAATAAAGACTAATTTACAAAAAAAAAGTGCTGAATATCTCATCTAATTTATTGAATAATGTACTGAAAGTGAAAAACATTTACCCATCGTAACAAATATCGTAACATGGATTATCGTAACCGGGGGAGTCTCTCTGCTTTCTTTTTTTCCTACATTGAACTCCCGACAGGGGGAAAAGTTTTTGAATACAACACTGCTGGCGGCTGGTTTTAAATTCTGTTAATTAATAAGTGTACATTTACCCAAAGCACTTCACACGTAATCAAGCAGAAACATTTATTAAACAGCCCTAAAATTGAGATTCACAACTCCACAGTGTGTGTATATGTGTGTGTGTGTGTGTGTGTGTGTGCGTGTTTTCCATATACATAATAGATTACGGCATGGATGGAATCTCTAGTGTTGGGTTTATGGCCCATATGGTCAGGTCTGAGATGTACCACCTGACTGAAATCGCTTTTAATTCAGTTAGTTTTTTTATCTAAAATTGTTACAGCGCGGCTGGAATCTCTACTGCCGGGTGTAAGGTTGATATGATCTGGAGTCAGATCTAGCACATGACTGAAATCACTTAAAAGCATTCTCGGCATTAAAAAGACACTTTATCATGGGTTCCCACATCCTGTCTCCAACAGTTGCTACTGTGGTTTAATTTACATGCATCCTAATGATTCACTGTTACTGAGACTGACCTCTCACTAAATAAGACACTAGTGTGTTGATAACTCATTTGGAATGTGGAGTCTGATAATATTCCTGTGAAATTTGTGCTTACATGTCACTTCCGTATAGGGCATAACCAAATGCTAAACGAATGCTAAATGAATGCTAAACGAATGCTAAACAAACGCTACATTATGAGTGGAAATCTTTAAGTATCTTCCATTCATCGTATCGCGTGCCATTCCGTCACGTGCCACTCACAGGTACGCTGTAACACATATGCGCTCGACACATGTGTGCTAACACGAACACGGCTGAACAGCACGTGGGGGAAAACACAGACAAACACAGTGAGGGACAGAGAGAAGATTGCAGAGCGTGGCCTGAAGGCTGACATGGCTGTCATTAAGAGGTAGTGGATTTGGTCGGCCGTGCGGTCGGTGTGTTGTGGCGTTGCGGGGGAACGGGCAGCGGCCCGCCGGGTGCCCGACACGGATCCTGCTGAGCGTGGGCCATATTGTAGTACTCGGGGAGTTCAGTCAGGCAAACGTGCGAGACACACATGGCCAACAACGAGAGCACACAAGCTGACGCCTGTTCGGCAGCCAGAAAGACAGCACAGATTCAAAAACTCAACTTCCTCCTCCTTTGTGTAGTCACACATTCTGTTGCCTTTGTAACACATGATACTAGCTTTGTGTCTGACCCACGTTTGTTATTTTTCAGTCTAGTCAATGCCCTGCCGTTTAGATGCCCAGCCCTTTGATGCTGTCACCTATCATTCCTCTCCCTTTTGATTTCCCCCTCTCCTCTCGATTCTCTCGGTTACACGATGAGCAGGAACACGGTTATAGACGCTAACAGCGCAGATAGCTAACGCCCTAGCATGACAGGCGGCGCAGCCTCATGGAGGAAACCCTGACGTTAAGATATATTGAAACTGCAGCTTTTTAACTCTGCATAGTAAAAGTTTCTCTTTAATGATACGCGGGAGTGTGAGCCGTGGGCTCTAGAAACACATCTTGTTTCGAAAGGTCAGTCTGACTTATTTCCTGTCAGGGAATGTGAGTAAGGAGGACTCTTGCTCGAATTCAGGGAGAGAAGCCGGCTTTATTTAGGGCACGGCAAAACTGGAGATTGGCAGCGAGGTAAACACTAGGGTGATCCAACACAGTTGTCGGTGATCAGAGGGATCAGACAGGGACAAGGTGGTCGGTGGGCAGGCAAAGGTCGGGCGATATACGTCGGAGTTTGGGGGGGCCGAGCAGATCTCAGAATCTGGGGATGGAGGCGAGGTCAAGAAAACCAGGCAGGCAGACAGAAAAAATGATCAAGCTCAGGACGAACCACCTCGTGTGTGGCCGCGATGTCAGATGCGAATGAGCAAAGCAGACATTCAGAGTGAATAATCAGAGCTGTGATTGGGCGTGGTCGTCAGACCTCATCGTGGATTCTGCAGGTTGGTCTGTGACATTTCCTGGCTGAGATAGTATATCAGTGATTCCTTGGTCATTTTTTAAAGGATACGTACACTTAGCTAATTAACCTTATTAACCTGAGGTAAGGTTGTTTTGCCCTTTTCTTGAATTTCACTGTAACACCGGCAAAGTTCTTTATAAGATATCATTTTGTTATAATAAAATTAAAAAGAATTGAATCAGGGTTAAGAATTGAATACATGTTTCAGAAAGATAGACTCTGGGGTTCCAGATTTCTTTGAATATTTACACATTTGGGAATCATAAACATTTTCTCAAAGTTTAATTTTGTGTGAAACATTGAACAGAGGAATTTACAGTTTTCTTCTCTGTTGTTTATTTGGTTACATTGATGGTGGATGATAAATGGGAGATTGGAGAGTAATGCTTTAGGAGAGATTTTGTTACTGAAATCTCTTGCATGAGAATCGTGCACCCAAAACAGATCATCTATCTTAGCCAACGTCTAATCCCCTTTCCTGGTCAGGGTCACAGTGGCAGCAGACTCACATTTATGCATGCAGATGGATGATGAATTTATGAAGCAAGTCTTCAGACTTGGAGTTATTTCCAGTTGCCATGGTGCCAACCCAAACTGTCTTGACGAGCTTCTTTGTGGAAGTCTGGGATGGCCTTCAGTGCATTTTTATAAGCTTGATATGCAGACATCCTGAGCATAACTTTAATGTCATACAGGAGGCGAGTCTACTGGTGGAAGCAGAATATCAGAGAGGCACCGCACTAGAGTCAATCTGTCATGTAGTTAGCGAACCGCCCGCCATTTTCAGTCTCTAGTGCAGAGTGAAAGTGTCTCTAGAAGGAGATTTAAAGGGGAGCTTCCTGGTGGTGTTTAAGCACTCATATTTTGACTGGACACTCCCAGACAGATCCGTGATCAATGTATCCATGATCTACACAGGTTACCGGGGAGGACGGGCAGAGAGCAAAGTGGCAAATTGGTCGGGGGGGGGGGGGGGGGGTCTGTGAGTGAGGCCCAAGTGATGAGAAGAATGAGGAAGAAACTAGGATACCGTCAGTCTATATGGGACTGCAAATGTTCTTCACCAGTCTGGTCAAGGGTATTGGAGGGTCAAGGGTATTGGAGGGGATGGAGACCCTTGCAGATTCAGGGAGCCCAGCATTTTATAGGGCCCCCAAAATGTACTGTTAGCCCCCCACCCATGCTTGGAAAAATCTAGCAGGGGGCCGAAGGTGACATCTTATAATAATTTACAGCCACACCCTGTGGTTGGACTAGTGCCATCCTGACGAGGTACGTCTCAATGCGAGGCCTAGCTGTGACATCCGCAGACATGCCACCCAAAAGTTGCTTCCTGAGTTCCCACGCGAGGTTGGACAGTTCGCATCACGCGTTCTGGGTTCGCCGATTGCGCCTTATCAATCATGACTCCCTTAACGACTGCCGTGAGATCGATGTACGCTGAAGTGAGTCATTCGCTGCCTCCAGACCTCGGGTTCACATTCGCTGCACATTTCCTGGGCTCAGCGGCCGTGGGAAGGCAGCCCTTACATTTTTATCACCATACGGCTGCGAGAGGGGGAAAGTCACCAGAGCCAGGGATTATGAGTGACCAGCTGGCTTCCCAGGAGAGAAGATGCCCAATGATGGTGAGGATGCAGGGGAGGCCCGCCCACCAGGGGAGGCCCGCCTACCGGGGGAAGCCCGCCCCCCAGGGGAGGCCCGCCCACTACCTAGTGGTTTACATCTTATGGATCTTAGGATGGTTAACATCATAATCTATAAGGATACTTTCCCACTGGGTCATATAGAACAGACTCTTTCTTCTGTAGATCTCGTAAATTTGAAGGTGATAGCTGTGTTTGTGTGGGGTGTGTATACTGCATCCGTTTAGCAAGGTTTCAATAATTAATACTGTCCCTTGTTATTGAACAGGCTTCTGGCTCTCGTATGATGATCAGTTTTACTTTTTTTCAGTCTTTTTTCTCCTCTAGAGATGGTGTTCAAGTGTCTATTGACGTTAAAACGTTTCTGCTACATGCCTGCCCTTTATGCCAGTCTAGTTAGCCTATTGTTATGCAATTAATTGGTCACAATGAATTCATCTGCGTGGTCATGTGACACGTGCCTGCATGTGTGAGACCATATGCAGAACCGACATAAAAAGGTTTGCCATTCAAAACGTGGATACTGGTGAGACTCCCCGAGTTGACAGGCTCAGTTTAATTTTGCTAAATTGGTTTATCTGTCGGTTTTCTCTTTCAGGACAACACTTTGTGATATTTTTCTTTCAAAAACTTGCCATCATCTGTCAGAGTAAGCAGTAATCCATTGGTGTCAGCTTTTAATTGAATTAGCTGAAAGAATAGAAATGATCTCAATTGGGAAACTCTTCAGAGTTCAGCATATTGCAAACTGAGTTTTCCTGGAGTGGAAAAATGAAAAAACTGAAAATAATGTGTGTGTGTGTGTGTGTGTGTGTGTGTGTGTGTGTGTGCAGTATCACCGCAGAGAAGATAAATGACAACAACAGTTAGGCAAACACATATTCTGTGGAAGAACATAAACCACAATAAACTGGGTCAAAAAACCGGCCAAAAAAATACATTGGCATAGTCCTGGAGCTGATGTTTAATGGAAAGCATTAATCTCCCACTGACAGACGGCCCTTTCCCCTATGTATATAAAGCACGGATGTAGTGCAATCTGTTTCACAGGGATCGGCCGAGATTAGATCCGCTGGATCAATAAGGCAAATCGCACCTTGGCCCAGATATTTTTATGATTCTCCCGGCTGCTGCCATTTTGCGCTCGGCGTGATCTCAGACGCCGGGCCGCGCTCCCCGCGCCGGCTTCACTCGCGGGGTAGCAATTATTAGCCGGTTAAATGCTCCGCGTCAGACAGTATAAAACCGTAGATGAAAGACGCAGTAGCGTTTTCATTACCGTGGCCAAACGCGACACTGGAGTGCATAAGAGACAGCGTGCTTAGAATACCCCAGGCAGGGTTCTAGAGTAGCGAGCTGGATGCTAATAAACAAAGGAAGCAGACGGCAGGTTCATCCTGATGTTTAAAGGCACGCAGTGTGACGAAATAGCAATAATGGTTTTCTGTTTATGCAAACATAATCCACAACAGTGGATGAGTAATATCCTCTTATATAATGGAGTGCGCTTTTTCATCGATATTCACTCCTTACTGCTTCTTAGGCGATTAAAAGCTGAGTATAAGTCAGCACCTCATTTCAGATGTGTGTAATGAAGGAATTTCCATTCGACAGTATCGTCGGGACAGTATAGTCATTTTTTTTCATAGATTTTTGCCTCCTATACCGCAGGCGATGTGCAACATTCTGGGCAAGCATTTCTGGAAGAGAACTCACAGCCTCTCCATCACATTTTGTTCAGTCACACCTTGAAATTTGAATACATGGACATAATGTCCCCTCCCCCCGCTAACACTGGCAAGCCTCAAAAAGCTTTGCCAATCTTTTTATAACCTGAGTTTGGTTTTTATTTATTTATTTTTTTTTTGCTCCAAACAGCTCCATTGAGCCGCTCCCTTCTAGGCAGATGGCTGGTCCTCGTTACAGTGTGACTGGTCTGCAGCTTCAGTTTCAAAACTAAAACTAAAATTCAGTCTCCACTCCTGTGACTGAACGTCGCTGGTCTCTAGATCGGCCCAGGTGAGTCATTTCATGAAAATGAAACGTGAATAGGTGACTGGAAAGATACTGTGCTTGAAACAATTGCGAGCTAAGCTCATACAATATTTAAAAAATCGGTACCTTTTTCCTGTTATATAACAGCACGGTTTGGACTAAACATGTCTGCAAGATTTTTTGAGTGTTTTCCTGTATGTACTCCTATTACATATAATACACATTTCTCCTAAAGTGGCTTTCTGAATCTTACATGAAAATGGACCACATCTGGCCCAAAGTAAGCTCTCTATGCAGAATACAAGTATAAAATATAGATGGTTCATGAATATAATTCTTACATTTCGGTTATGGTGCGATAACACATTCCACATGATTTTACCTACATTTTAATGCTATCGTGCAACACAGGAAATAGAGAATTAATGAATGAGAGTAAATGATTTCTGAAGAGATAAAACTCATAGGCTGATGACACTAATAAAATTTTTAATTAAGGCAACATCGGAGACATGAAATGTGAGGGATTTATATTACTATTGAGAACTGTGTTTGACAGTCTGGTATCATTAAGCAACACTGAAAAATGAAATCATTACACATGTAGGCATGCATTTATTGCTGCATGCTACTGCAAGGCAGTGCTGATGCAGTACGGTAATAGATGCAATTCCTTTGTTTCATTCTCAAATAATACGTTTTTTAAAAGGGTCACTGACATGTCAGCTTGATATTTGGGACTCTCATGTAGAGTGAATTTATGTAAAGTTGGTTATTAATTGTTACAGAATAGCAATGGCCGTTCATCAGAAAATGCATAATTTTAGCTATATGCATGGAATTGATAATATTACTATGTGCTTGCATGAAAATATTTGGGTGTATGTATATGAATAATTACTGGACCAGGAGCGGGGTTGTGCCGTATTTACAACACCTGGCGATAAACACATATTGTTTACTTTCTCTCCACCATATGTTCCTGATATCCTGCTAAAATGGCTGTTTACGTGCCTGAGGAAAAAGCAACTGGCAAAAAAAAAAAGGGAAAATTGAAATTCGAATTTACACCGTACGGACTATCATCGGCGTGGCGTTTTTGGCGTTTGAAGCCCTCAGCCGCCCGACATGAAAGGTGGCGGCAGTTTGACAGATTAGAAACGTGCAGGAATGAGCGCGTGCGCAGATCATATCGGCCTTCGCCCGCGCGTCGAAATTAGCAAAACATCGAGCTTTGAAGATGGTTATTTATCTGAATGTTGTGATATTCCGCTAATTATAAACAGCCCCGCGCACTGGCTGACGGAGTTTTCATTAGCTTTAATCGGAAACGAAACAAGGAGTCTGATTTCCATATTACAGCCAGCTAGCTTGTTAGAAGCGCGAGATGTCGGCGAGAGGGCAGATGAGCGCTTGATCACATTTTACGGAGGTGGGAGAGATCAGCTCTTCAAAACTCCTTAAAAAGGAGAAAGTTTCCAGCTCTGCATATTTTATTTGCCTAGGATGGCGGCACGGAAAGTGTTAGGGTGAGGTGGCACTTGGCAGCTTTTCAGTGCTAAGTGGGGAAGGTGGTTTCCGTACTACGCAGCTGGGGCTGGGGACAGGCAAGTAAAGGTGAATATTGTGGCACCGGTGTCATTGTGATGTTCCGCGGCGGCTGACGGTCCCACAATGCAATGCAGCGGGTAGCAGCATAATTAAGGAAGTCGACCTGTGACATTTGAGGTGTGGGAGGCATCCTGCTGTTAAGATGAACTGATGCGGTTGAAATATCAAGCTGTATAAATAGGTAACACTGGAAGCCATGTGAGCAGTTCTGAGTAGATGCTGCTAAGTTTAACAGCCAGTCTGCTGTGTTTGTCTTGGTGAAGTTAATGCTGGAATATTAACAATGTGCTGCATCTCTTGCAATCATTATTAAAATCCATTGTTTTGAACCACTTGTCTTATGCTGGGGGGGGGGGGGGGTCTAGAGTCTGTCTCAGAAGCTATGGGCGCAAGACAGGAAATAAACCATGAAGACCAATTACAGGGCACACTCACACCTATTATTATTATTATTATTTATTCAAGTTCATGATTATATTTATTAGGTAATCATAAAGAAATAATAATGATATTGGGTGATGGAAAGATACTATGTTTCAGATTTATTTATCTGTATATATAGTTGCTATATACAGTTGTAAGTATCAGTAAATAATTTTGATGCAATTTATTAGTTGCAAGTATATTAACCGAGCTCTTTTAATCTAATAGTAAAATTTGAGAGAAAGATGGCGGAATCCTGTCAGTTTCCTGTCAAATATCTACAGACTATAAGCAATAAACAGGCATTTAAAGATGCGGCAACCATTTATAATAGGTGTCTTATTTCGAAAACACAAACCTTGTGAAAATATATGTTTTTGTCAATCTGAGTTATGGAATTACAGGACTTTGAAATTAGCAATTTCAAATTAACTGCGTAGGATTATGATACGCAATATCATTATCGTCAGAAGACACAATGAGAACCACATGAGTAAAATACAGTATAGACAGATGTCTTTACAATGTAAAAAAATAGTTTTATTAATTGAATGCTTGAAGTGGGGTTTGCATGTAATATAAGACCAGTCAATTCTTGCTCTTTCACCAGGAATAAAGTTCTAAGCATATGGACTCCTTAAATATATCCAAGAATATTAATAAGAAGAATATATAGAAATAATAATTACAGCAGATACTTTAGAGTAGAAATTTTTAACCTGGACTTCGGGGACCCACAGTCAGTCCACATTTTTGCTCCCTCCCAGCTACCTGTCATACAGCCCACATTTTTGCTCCCTCCCAGCTCCCAGTCATACAGCCCACATTTTTGCTCCCTCCTATCTCCTGGACTGTCTGTGGGTCCCCGAGGATCAGATTGATCTCATTTTACTGCTTTGTTTAATCTGCCCATCTCCCAGGCACCTCTCCTGGTTAGGATTGCAGAGGATTTGGAGCCTAACCCAGGCAGCATAGGGCACAAGGCTGGGGTGCACCCTGGATATGATGCCAGTCCATCCTACGCTGCGTTCATGTCTTCTGAATGACTTATAACTGCTCAGGCTAACTGAGTTTCTGGGGCTATGTGGTGCTGCTCCCCCATTGGTTATTGTTTGTTGTTTCTGTTGCTCCTTGGACCACGCCAGGTCACAGGTTTCCTCACAGTTCTGTTCAGTGTACTACTCCCAGAAACCTCAGGCAAGCACGACACCCTCATTTTCGCAAGGTGTCAGTCAAGCTAAAAGCCATTAAAAAAAAATTAACTGGCAGCAATCAAAATATCCTTGAGGAGTGTCTTCAGTGCCGCGCTTGACCAAGTGGAAACACACATTTATTTGCTTTTAAATTACACTGAGCGTTGACATCAACTCTATCTACTATATCTAATGCATGTTTCAGGTATTGAATATTTATAATTTGTTTTAAAAATAGGAAGGACAGCAAAGGGCTTCATGTGTAACGGACATTAGTCATCCGGCCACAAGAGGGCGATAAGTGTGGGCACGATTACCTCCTCCACAATGACATTTATGCGCTAATCCTCTTACCCTACCGGCTCACATGTTCGTTTACACTTACAAACGTCTTACATCCTGGTTCCTATGTGAGGGTAGCTTGGTAGCGCTGCAAATACTGATTTAAACACGATCCCGAATGTCAATCAGTTTAAAAGTATCTTAAAAAGTATTATATTGATAAATGTTGCAGCTTAGCATAACCGTGATATTACCAGGAAAGTCACCGTATGCAGTGCTATAGGGTTACAGTCAGCAACATTCATTTCTGCGTGAGACAGAACAAAACGCAGAAAATTTCCAGACCAGAACCGACCCCAGAGAGGACCCAAAATGGAAGCCAGACAGAATCATTGATATGAAAACATTGCTGGATGGCAGGCTGACCCGGCGCCTGCTCCAGAACCTGATTTCATGTGGCGTGAGACAGAACAGAACCCAGTGACAGTCCCTGAACCAGAACCAACCCCAGGAACGGCGCAGGGAGCGACTGAGCAGCCAGGCCCAAGGCCACGCAGGCATGGAAGCCCACGGGGTCAGGGATGCCCACGCTGGGAAGGTGTCTGTCTTTATATCTTACCAGAACTGACACTGTGTTGGAAAACATATTTGCAGAAAACACGCTGCAGGATTCAGAAGCACGTACCTCCCTGGCTGCACATTATTTTCTGAGATCTGCTCATTTTGAGCAAAGGCATGGGTGAGTCTGCAGAGCGTTCAGCGTGAGAGGGGAATGCTGTGAACTGGCTCTCACAAGGACGTGTTCTGCTCTAATGAGCTGACGGTATGCAAAGACTCACCACATAGTTACCTAGTTTAAAATGGTGCTGGGTGCATGATGAACCACCCCCAGGTGAAAGAAGTGCAAGAAAAATCAACACGCTTACTCCAAATAGAGCTTTTCTGTTCGGGATCCTCGTGCGAAAATCACAGAATTGGTTAGCAAAACCACATCCCGTTACAATTAGAGATAGAGTATCTTTAGTGATCATACCGCACGATATGACCAATAATAATGAAAGTTCCACAATAATCTTTCACTGCGGTCAAGGATTAAACGCTGACGAAAGGGGATCAGAACTGCAAGCGGGTGAATTTACCAAACTCTGTGTCACGTAATTTAAATGACATTCCGCAAAAAATGGAAATGATCCCAATTATTCTTTAG
This sequence comes from Mormyrus hasselquistii, assembly GCA_026779605.1. NCBI lineage: Eukaryota > Metazoa > Chordata > Actinopteri > Osteoglossiformes > Mormyridae > Mormyrus > Mormyrus hasselquistii. The sequence continues at coordinate 7,924,736 of JAODKE010000055.1, forward strand.
CAACATGTGACAGCCTAACAGAACATTTCCAGGCTGATGCAAGAGGGAAGAGACATAGAAATCTACGGATGGTTAAATGGGCTCAAGCTAATAATACAGGGAAAGCGGATTTGAAATGTGCTGCTTGTCCAAGAAAGCTGTGGTATCCATGTCAATTATAACAGAAGATAAGAGGAAAACACACCTGAAAACGAACAAACTCGCCTCCCAAAATAAGCCGCATTTTTCCTCTCAGTACCTTTAGGCCTTTCGCATTTATTGCGCTGGGTGCTGTAGAATTTAATCATAAAATGGCAGCTTTTTGTGGACCTTAACACTGCCCATACAGCTCTTCTTTTAGCTTCCCCGTTCCATCTAAAGTGATAAAATGCGTCACGCTCGATGCAATTAATGCAAATTGCGACAGAGTGCAAAAAATGGACGCCATTTGAATAATTGAAGGAGACCTGCATAAGCAAGGCTTTTCGTAGCATAATGGCGTCGCACAAAGGCCTCATCTGGCACATGCGGCATTTCTGACGGCGCACAGGAGACAAGAAGAGCGCAAGCGTCGAAAATCACCATCGGTCGCAATTGTAGCATTAAGCAGCCCTGCAGCAACATGCAACATGTTTACCGCTATTGTAGTACTCACAGGGAAGGGGGCACACATGCAGTTGTCAAATCCCATCATGATTACTAGCTTGAATGATCTCCCTAGAAAGACCACCTGCATCATAATTTCTAAACTGTATGGAGCTGCACTGTACATAGATCATCTGCATGTATCAGCACAAAAGTTACAAAAGCCACAATTCCAATTATTGAAGTGTGTCAGTGCTAAATATGCAATTTATCATTTGCTGTCAGTCAAAGTTACAGAAAGTACGAATCCAGATTTTGTTTCAACCAATCGGTCGAGTTTAAAGTGTCACATTCACAAAGTACTCAGCTAGTGGTTGAAGCTAAATCTTGATCTGGATTTGTACTTTCTAGACCTGAACTTTTCATCTCTGCTTTGAGTAAGACTACAGCAGGGGGCCCAACTCCAGTCCTGGGGGGCCCAGAGCCCTGCACATTTTTGGGTTTCCCCTCATTTAACACACCTGATTCAACTCCTTGTGCTAATTACCACACAGCTCTTGAGTAAAATCATTTATGGTGGAACAGGGAAAGAACTAAGATACACAGATCTCAGGCCCCCCAGGACTGGAGTTGGGCCCCCCTGGACTAAAGTAATATGATTTTGCTTAAAAGTGGCACTAGGTAGCATAGTGGTCAGACTAATGGACTGGTCTCAGAAAAATCTTTACTAAACTAACTTGGAGTGATACGATGGATCATCACTCTAAAACTGCCATAGAACATATTATGGTATAAACCTGGATGGCTTTGGATTAATTCATCAGCTCAACGGCAAATCAGTGGGTTAAAAATGCATAACACACACGGCTATATTGTGTTGTGCCTTTCGATAAATATTTATAGCCATGTTTATAATGCATTATAATGTGTAATGAATGTGTAATGAAATGAGGCTTGTTTCCATGTTTACCAGCCACTTCTGAAACTCCCTGAATGTGAAACGATATGTCTCTTCCCGAAACAGTTAAATTGCTGGCGGTGCAGGTGGCTTTGCCCAGATAGCTCCGCTAATGTGCTGTCCTCCCCGAATCAGCACTCTCCTCTCAAATATTATAATATGTCCTTATAAATTCAGTGTTCTAGAACATCATAACACACAACCTTAAATAAGCTACCAGAAGAGTATGGGTACTAAAAGGATGTTTGTTTTCCGAGGTCATTGTTTTACTTTCATAAATGCCACGGTTTTATTCACCAAGGAAACTTGTATCCACAGTAACCTGCCCTGCTTGTGATCTTCCATCTCACACTGTCTTCAGATCCTACGTCCCTCTGGACTCATATTCCGCCGCTCTCCGCTCGTCCATCTTACATGAAGATTTCACACTGTATAACAGACCGTATTTTCATTTTATTTCTTCATACTCTATTATAAGTTCTGCCGTAAGTTTTCCAGAACTGACAATGAAAGTTTATGCTTTTTTATGATCTTATTAATTCCTGTCCATCCATCCATCCATCTTCCCAGTACTGGGTCATGGGATTATTAATATCATATTCAGTTATTTTGGGATTCCACTTTTCCTGAGTGTCTTTTTTTTCCCCTACAAAACTGTACAGACAGTTTTGCCACTGTGATGTTGTGGAGGACTGCAGGGCAAATGGAACAGACAGAACATAAGGTCAACAGACTGTAAATTGTGGCTTCTTTAATTAAATGGTTGGTGCTTGACTGTCTCAGCAGAAAAACACGGGATGGACGGAGGTAACTAAGAGAGCGACTTTCACAAACGCGGAGCAGCGTGGAGCACATGCCTACCAAAACAATTCCCTTTCTTCCTCAGCCCTTCAAGCACCGTCAATTCAACCGGGACTCGGAGAAACGAACAGCAATGAAAATTTAGTAGCTCAAATCATTGTACAACTTTGAATTTGAATGAAATACTCTTACAGCATTTGAAATAACCTCATATGCTTGCGAAGTAGGGAACCCGTCTACCCCTGTCTTTGAATGCTTGTAAGTTGAAAAACTGTCGTGAGATGTTCATGAATTCTTCATCAGGGGCTTCTGAATAAGTAAGGGACAACTTTTACATATTCAAGTGGCTGAACTTGACAGCCATTTGAAAAGGGGCCTGTAAGAATTCAGGCTCCCTCTCCGCACTGTTCGCCAGGAACCCTGCCCTGTCCTCACCGGAGTCTTGGAGAACATCAAGTGTTTCACACCAGACGACCAGGCTTGTGTGCATTTCAGTAGAGCGCTGCTCTCTGACATCGTTCATTTAACATAAACAAGGGACCGACGATTCCGCACGCAATGAATGTTGAAGGAGAGACGCCGGTATTTACCAGCTGCTGAACTCCAAGCAGCGGGAATGGGCATGCGTTTCAGAGTGCCCCAAGAGGGGGTCAGGAATTCCAGTTGGCTCCGAGGTTGTAGTTCACAGGTGTTGATTCCTCAACTGAAATTACTGTGTAAAACTCATTTATAAACCATTGTGCCTGACATGTTGGGGCTACTCCCTCCCCGCTCTTTAAAATTGAAATTACCCCTTGCAAATAAATGCCAGGAACAGAAAAGGAACCCTCTTCCTGTCTTCCTGCTTTTCTCACTTCCCTTATGAATATAAAGGTGTCCTTTTTATATAATATTCTGTTATTACAGAATTTCATTTGGGAGGATCTGGATTCAGATAACCTGCGACTGTATCTATTTTTGAGAAGGACAGAGTCAGGGTGAAAAAAGTTTTAGAACTTCTTTTTTTTCGGCGGCAAGCATGCTTACTGCCGCTAAGGTCGATATATATTTTGGAGGAGACCCGTAGTTTTAACTACAGGGCTTAGTGCCGGTGAGCCTGTGATTGTGCTGTGGTTACGTGATTATACAGTACAAGGGTGGCATGACGGTGCAGAGGATTGTGGGTCCAGTTCTGTGTAGGACCAGGTGTTTCTGTTTGAGCGTAGCGTCTGTTGAGGCGTTCCTGTCGTAGTCGCCGGCGAAACGTGTTTCTGCTCCAGGCATAGCACTTGGGGGTCTTGGGGAGGGGGTTCCTATTCCGCTCCGTATCACCATCCTCTCCCTAATGCAACACGACAGCGTTCATTTATTCAAGTACCTCCGCTGTGGAATTAGGAAGGGGGGGGGTCAACATAGCCCGTGGGTGGTGACTACTCCCCCCTCCCTCAGTCCAGATTGAAATTCAGTCTTCTTTCCTGAGACCTGGACTCGGGTCCCCGCTGATGTGTCACCATTCCACGCCCTCGACAGCCCATTGCGTAATCTCCTTTCTACCTGTAAACATAACCTTTCTATGAACTAAACCTTCCCTGTGTTTTTGTTTACACATGAACAAGGTTGCCATAGAAATAAGATGCATCCTACAGCACAGTGCCGCATGATAGTCATCCAAGCATTCGTTTATTCACGGGAACGTTCTTGTTTGTTCCAACTGTTCTCATAATGGAAACGTTTATTACTGACTGCTCAGTGAACGACTTGCTTTGATGAAGGTTTTCGCAATCTCTTTATTTAGGAACTACCTAAAATATTCTAAAGTCTGCGTACTGAACCGATGTCCTGACTTGTTTTTTGCATATCTACTTTCATCGTTACGGAGGCAGCCAAAGATTAAATGGGAAGTCGAACGAAGGGTTTAATTAATCAAAGCGATGTCTAGTTAATTATGATGCGATTATCTAAGCCATGATTGCGTAATTACCGGCGTGCATAGAGAGCGGGTCGACTGCACCTTATCGCTGTGTTTGACCATTCTCACTTTGAGCACCAGGCCCCCGAAAGACTCACGCCGGACACGTGACCCGTGAAGCAGTGACATCAAACCCAGCCGAGAGCGCCTGACATGAACTGCACCATTGTTCACTGGAAATAGCTTTCAAATCTGAGCCGTAATAAGAATCACCGGTGCCACGCGAGATAACGGGCTGGCTTTGTTTAAAATGGAACATTCTCCCCGTGACCGGCTTCTCTGAGACGGAGGCCTCCACCCCGGATTTGATTCGGATGTACGGCAGGGTTTAGCGGTGCCCCAGCCCCCTGGGGTCACCCCCTTTCCGCGGCTTTATCTCTGAAATGTTAAGCAGGGGGGCAAAGGGAGGTGAACCGTAGGGAAGCACGGAAAAATCCGGCATCCCCAGGTGGAAAAAAGGGAGGGAAATGGCTGAATGAGAGGCAAAGGCGTCTCGGTTGTTTTGGGGGGGGGGTTGTTTATTTTGCCTCTCCCCCCATGGCAAAAAAAAGGCAGGGGTAGTCCAAGAGAGGGAGTCCTGGCCAGGTTCCCGTCACAGCAAACACCACCCGCCGGGCCGCCATCAGCGAGCACGCCGCAATCGCCCGTTTAGCCTCGCCGCGGAAAAGCACGCCCCACCTTTCTTATCTGCCGCTCCGGTCCTGCAGTTGACAAACGCTCGCCCTTCACCTCACAAGTGGGGGTGGCAGGGGTATTAATTTTCCACTTGTACAAAAAAAAAAAAAATAAACCTTCCCGGATGTGCTTAGTAACATCGCTTATACCCACAGGCGACGTCAGTGGCGTTAGCGACGTCAGCAGCGTTAGCGACAGTAACGACATTAGCGCCGTTAGCAGCCCAGCCCGCTCCCTTTATTCCGGCTGACCTTGAGGCTAGTCTAATTATTCATGAGGAATCGGAGGCAGTGTTTCCCTGCTACTCTCTGCATTTGCCCTCCCTTTCCCATACTTCCCTCACAGATGACATTTGATAAACGGCTAATATTGTGTGACATTTCCCTCCTGAGGTGCAAGGCCTTCTGTGTAAAGAACCAGACACTCCTGCCAAAAACCCTTAATGTGCTTAATAACTACTCATTTAACTTGGTGCAGATCTTAATATGCTTGGCATTCTGGGAGATTCTCCTGACACCTTTCAGCTGACTGCAGTGTAACTGCAGTAACTTCTAAAGAATATGTCATCTCATTCTAGTTACATTGAAAAAGAAAAGCTATGGTAACGCTTCCTATGAAAGCCATGTCTATCATTCATAAAGCATTATAAACATGGCATAACACATTATAGCCATGCTTATTAAACATTATGAATGCTTTATGAAGCTCTCATCTATAATGCATTCTTCTGGTTGACCATTATAATGCATTATGAAGGTATTTATAATATGCTACATAGCTTTAAGTGTCACCAAAAATCAATATATCATAATACTACCGAAAATAATATATAAATGTGATGTATTGTGATTATATATTCTATCTGCCAAACTTATGTAGGATAAACAGCTGGAAAATTGACATACTGTATATATCTGTATAATTACAGTGAATAATGGCTGAATGAATTACACGTCGCGTGGAATAAACTTTGGAGTCATTGTGCTTATAGGTGAGTTTCATCTGACTCTTTCTTTGCACGGTTTTTGTCCATCCTGTCCCTGATTCTGTTTCAGTCAGCAACCAAGACCCGGTAAGAGTGTATCTGCCCCCCCCCTACACACACACACAACATCCTTGAATGGCAGATTATTGTTGTCCTCATATTTGCTTTCTTCATTAACCTGCATAGAGTATGGTGGAGTTTAAGAACAAGGCACTGAAGGGCATATTACTCCGAAATAGCATTTCATGCCGCAGCTACCAAAACCCAATGTGTATGAGACGCTATGATTCATTTTAAAAAAGCACGTAAATTGGAGAAGCTCCGAAAAGTGAGGCTTCGCTCACCGTCGTCTTCTGGGGTGGCCTCGGCGTCCGTGGGACTTGGAGGCCGAATCCTTCAAGGCCCCTTACTTGAGTTGCGCCATTTGGTGAGAAAGTCTGCCGGAGAGTCTTTGCTGGGGTACTGTCACGGACAGGGCCTTGCTGACTGAGTTGGGCTGTTGTGGGGGGGCCCATGATGGTTAGGAAAACACAATTTACCATGCTTTAATAGCATTTTTCCTATTTTCCATTAGACTGCTGTTTC
>JAODKE010000055.1:7945713-7956904 GCA_026779605.1 Mormyrus hasselquistii
CGGGGCCTGTCCAACGGCCGCAGAAAGGTCAGTTACTGTAGCCACACGGCGGGGCCTGTCCAACGGCCGCAGAAAGGGCAGTTAGCCACACGGCGGGGCCTGTCCAACGGCCGCAGAAAGGGCAGTTACTGTGATGCGATGACGGTGTAGCACTGGGGGCGCAGGGATTCCGACAATAAATTTCATCGGGGGATAGTAAGTTTTTGTTGGGGGGCAGGGTCAGTTAAGTGGTCCAGATTGCATTGTATTATAGTCTGGATGCAAATGTCCAGACTTGGTTCAAACCCGGACACTACATTTTATCTTCCATCACAGGACGATCCCATAAAATACGGGATAGGCAGTAACTCCAGGTTTAAAATTTTATTACACAGGGTTAGCTGAAACCCCTTCTCAGCAGAAGCCCCTGGGCTTTAACCTGGGTGAACCTGTGCATTAAAGCGTCCCTGACTGAGGGTGGATTTCCTTCCCAGATGCTGGTCAATTTGCCTCTCTTTTGCTGCATTCGTTCTGTGCTGTTATCCTGCTGGAGCACATTAGCAACTCGACTTCCCCGTAGCTTGAATGCAAGGAGATAGTCTTGCAATTAACTCCATGCCATTCTGCGCAGAAAAGTAATTATGGTCGTCGATGCAACACCAGACTCCCCGTTCCCGGAAGGTCAGAGCAGGGCGGCCGCACCGGTGCCAGAGGAGCGCAGCGGTGTTTGACAGGCCCGGAAGTTTGTCCCGCGTGTTCCTGACCCCACCACAGTGAGAATGAAGCCTAATGAGATAGCAAAGTGAGTCATTTGTCAGTGTTACTGGCTTCAGCGATCTCAGCCGCAGAGGCCCTGAATCACGGAGGAAGGAGCGTGGAACTTTTCCGACCGTCAGACGGCAGACGCGTCCCGTTTCACAGTATTCGATCCTTTCTCAAATGGCGCCGTCAACTCGTGTTCCGCATAAACGCCCACAACGACATGGGGAAAAAATAAAGGAGGTTTGCAGGATCCCTAATTGAGAGGCAGAGTAGGGGGGGTTAATGAGTTGATGAATATGTTCCAGTCTTTCGCCGCAGAGACTCCTCGGGTGTAACTGTGGATCGCTTGAGGTATGGGGGGGTCGGGGGACTCCTGTGCACCATCTGTCACGCACTCCTCCCGGAGTCAACCCCTCCCCGGCCTGATCGCCAACACGGCGAAGAGCACGCTTCGCAACCAGATGCTCAGACCGCGGCACTCAGACCGGTATCTTCCCGCCGTCCCGCCGTGGGAGCGCTTACCACTTACCGCCATCCGCATTTCCATTCCCGAGAGCGAGACGGCCGCCGGCAGGAACACCTGGGCCCGAGCGCGCATCCCGCCCGCCGCTCCTTCCTGCACCCTCTGCCTCTCTTCTCCTCCCATCATGCTGTGCGTCTCTCTTACGCCATCTGGGCTCCCGTCCCAAAGATTTTCATCAACTCGCCACCCGTTATTCCCGCCCGCTCCGCGACCGAGGGGAAGCTGCACATTATCCGTCTCCCTCCAAACACGCATCCCATTACCCTGCAGGTTCTCCTCCAGATCCCCGCTCTCAACGAGGCCCCCGTCTGCGAGGGAGGCCTACAGACCCTTTTCCCAGCAGCAGCGTCAACAGCCCCCTGATTACACCTCTACCGCACACTGTTATTTAAAGGTTTCTGTAGCTTTTCGAACCATCGCACACGTTATGTAATATTAATAAGAACAATGTAGCCCGTAGCTATTCAGCGTAATGGACAAAGAAACTCGGGGGCCGGCTGACTTTGTGTGTGGGCCCCGCTAATCAGACAGAAGACGGAATAAAGTTTTCAGCTATAAAATCTGAAAGCTTTGAGACATTTTACACCGTTTGTTATTGAATGACTGTGATGGAGGATGCCGGTATTATCCTATTATATAAACCTCATTTAGAAAGAAGTCTCCGTATCTCCAGGTTTCGTTGTTTTTTTTTTTTTCTTTCTGTTTTTGGCACCGGCTTAATTGGAATAGTGCCGTTAGCTGCTGCTTATGAATCTCTTTTCTTGCAAAGATCTGTCAGACAAGACAAAGAAGCGATGTGGTGCAAAGAACTCAAAGGGAGAGAAATTACTGTCATTCGTTGGTAGTGCAACCAACTTAACAAAGTAATGTGTCAATTTACCCTGCACTCAGAATCCATTTTTAACCCGTAATTTAAGGGTGTCTTTTCGCTGACATCTTTCTAGGACTCGACGAAATCTGCCAGCAATTGCCTCCATAATAATGGCTGCTGCTCAGAGACTTACTGGTGTGTTTTACTCGCCGGTGATCGCTATCTCCTGTAATCAGAAGAAAACCAAGAGTGAGGGCAGGTTAGGGAAGCAGGAATGAGCCTGGGATCGGGAGCCAGGGACAGCGGGGAGCGTTTCAAACGCTTAGGTAGAATGCCCATAGTTTTGAAATTGTTTTGGAGGAGTTCGACCAGAGAGTGAAGGAAAAGCGGCCGATGAGAGCTCAGCGTATGTGGGAGCTCCTGCAGGACAGCTGGAAAAGCATCCCAGGAGGCCACCTCATGAACTGGTGTAGAGGAGACAGTAGGGTCAGACAGTCCCTGGGAGAACTGGGTTTAAGGGCCTCGCTCATGGTGGCATCACTCTGCTGAACCAGGGATTTGAACCCTCCACAGTTGCCCCTGCCCACCCCCCCCCCCCCAAAAAAACATGATTTTTTTTTTGTTTAATATTTTTACGGTTTTGATGACTTTATAATTAATCTAAATTGTAGAGAACAGTACAGATAAACATTTGTATGGGTGGGTTTGTCCAAACTATTGACTGGTGCCGTAGACTGTTACTAGTGAGTCGAGATAATGATCGTTGTTTGCTGTTAGGTTAAGCCTTAGCTGTTTATATATCATCGTTCCTCTATTATTTATCAAATTCAGGGGTGACCGTGAGTCAGGAGATGGGGACTCCCTGGACAAGCTGTGAGCTCAAACACACAATCACACACTACGGATAGTTTATCCCAGAATTTCTAAACCCAGTCCTTCCGGGACCCGCAGACAGTCCACATTTTGCTCCTAGTCAGCCCCCGACACACCTGCTCTGGGAATTTCGTGTTCTTGTTTGCTTGATTGTTTGGTTCAGCTGTGCCCAGAGCTGGCAGGGAGCAAAAATGAGCACGGGCTGGGAATCCCCGAGGACCGTGCTGAGAAACATTCGATCAGAGACACCAGTTGGGAGGGAAAGCAGCCTAACTTGGGGTGAATATCATAACTCTAGACCAGTGTTTCCCAATCTGGTCCTCGGGGACCCACAGCCGGTCCACGTTTTTGCTCCTTCCCAGCTCTAAGGGGAGCAAAAACATGGACTCTATGTGGGTCCTTGAGGAGCGGATTGGGAAGCGCTGGTGTAAACTCACACGTCCAGGGGATGAAAGCAAACCCTATGGCCCTTGTTGTGTAAGGTCATTGAGCACTGAGCCGCCTATCTGACTTTTCCAAGTTGCTTTTTACCCAGCGTTGTGAAATATATTTCTGTGTCTGCAGTTCTTACAGTATAACAGTGGGACTCTCTAAGCTATTTTGCATATTTATATTACGGTTGCGATTAAAAAAACAAAACTGAGCTCAAGGTGGCAATTAGTTATCACCCACAAAATTATGGATTCAGTGATGATAGAGATTTAAATGCAGAAATGCACAGGATTAAAAGTAACGTTGCGCACAAATAGGGGACACTGACATTTAGACGGAGAACCAGTGTCACTTTGCTGGACCTGCTAATAGCAGAGAATCGTGACTAAACAAGCGTGAGATTCATGCCGCATGTTGTCGTGCGACAGAAAGGGCAACGGGAGGGTTAGAATTTCTGACCTTCTGCAGGACCTGCCAGAGATACTGCCCTCGGTCCTCTCGTCACCTGACAAAATAACGGATGTCGCCCAGATTCACTTGCTAGCTGCCTCTAGATCACATACACACCCCCCCCCCCCCCACCCCGCTGCAACTTCCATCATGCATTTCAAAGGCTTCTCCATATCTCACATAAACTCCACTCTCCTGCCTAGTCATTTATACCATAATGTCTCAACACTCAGCTGGGCAATTTAGTTTCAATACACTGCGATGAAACATGCGCCTGGAGAAAAAGATACCTGTAAACAGCTACCCTCTCTGTGATATATTTACCCTATGCGGGGTATGGCAGCAACATGTATCACAGAGCAGGAAGTCTGCGGAGAAAAGAGTATAAACACAGATACCGTGGTAATGACCAGAGGAGAAGCATTGTGAGGTAACTGTGACTGTGTCTGATCACCAGAAAGTCCCACGATTCCCTGATGTTACTAGAATCATCATGAGATCTTCTCTGCCTACGGATCCTATTTAAATTCCCATCGTTCCTACCAAGAATGAGTCGTGAGGAGAGAAGCACGGCCTCTCAGTATCAGGCTGACTGAAAGGATCACGCGGATCTTCAGACCTTATAAATGTACGCAGTGGATATCCTTCTGCTCTTCTACCCGCATCACGAACGTCTGTAGAAGAGAGAGAGAGAGAGATTCCCTTAGTGAAATCTCAGGGCTGCGTCGGGTGTCGTCCAGCTTTTATAGAGGAGGGTCAATCAACCCCGGGGTGAAATGGAGGAAATTCCGCATATCCCATAATGCACTGCTGAGAGATACTGGCATACATGTATATACATGTCACAGCAAATTTTTGGGGGTGGGGGGCAGAGCACAGGGCCAACAAATGTTTGGCACCACTAGAACAGCTGGGATTAAGGCCTTGCTCAAGAGTCCAGTGGTGATATATTAACTCTGCCTGCTATGGGATTTGAACCCACGACCTTCCAGACACAGTTGTATAACCCGCTGAACCTCACACCGCCCTCCTGTGCCCCGTTTCTGTAGCGCTGGGCATAATTTGTGAGGTAATAAATAAGTAAAATCGTCCGGTTCCCTCTGAGGCGGTGAATTCCCAGAAAGGCCTCGTCACAGATCCCCCCCTACACACGCACACGCACACACACACACACACACACACACACACCTTTGTTCCCGTTCCACGCGGCACTGAGTCACACACGGTGGCAGTACAGTCCGGGTGATTCGCCTCATCTTCAGGGATGACGCTGTTTCCTTTGACTCCAACAGCTCAGTCCCCACCTGTCTCCCTCCCCGATACAAACATAAATGTCATGCTAAATATGCCTCACCTTGGGACCGAAGAGCCAATCCAAACAGACTACATGTTTTTGTGGTTCTGTGGATTTACCGAGTATCTGCAAAAACCTCCTCGTTGTCCGATTTGAGTGAATCCAGCAAAATATCTGTTTGTCACAGATTTACTTGTTTGTTCGCTCTCCGTTTCGGCTCAATGTGGGAGAGGCATTGCTGAGAGATCAGCGCTTATCAAAAAGAAATGCGTAGGAATTGGTGCATTTCGAGGCAAGAGGCATGCAATATATGAATATGAATATTAGTTGCATCAGGCATCACAAGACACCTTTGGGAAAACTCCAACTTTCATTAATGACTGATTGTCATCAATCTAATTTATCTATAATCTATATTAAAAGCTACAATGAAGAGGCATTAAAATGAATTGTTATTGTAAATTCACAGAAAATATTATCATAATAAAATATCTGTAAAATGACCATCCCTGGTCATTTTATTTGCAGTATTAATGCATTCAGAAATGGTCATTCATCTCACTGGAGTGATACTTAAAACAGACAGAATATCGGTATTAAATGTTGCATAAACTTTGATATATATTTTTAATTCCACCTTAAGTCTCTGTCGTCATGATGCAAGAAATGCGACGTCCGCCACCACACCACACCGCAGGTTTAACCGCGGGACGCATCAGTGAATGTTGTGAGCTGCGGCACCCACAGTCATCTGCATCCCCTCCGAACCGTGATTCAATCACGTCGCCGGCAATGGGTCGGGGGGGCATTCCATCCGCCCCCCCATATTTCCAGTGAGATTGAATTGAATTCAACAAGGCAGGAAAAAATGCTGCTCATACCAATATGTGAAAACGGGGCCTTAGATATTATCAGTTTATGGCTATACATCATATGGAAATCAAATTCTGCCTGCGGCCATTTCTCCATTTTGTAGCTGAATGGAATGTTTCTTTTTTCGTACTACATAATTTCCGTATTTGTGATCCCTTAAGATATCTGTCCGGAGGATCCTCAGGCTCCGACTTTGAACGTGCCCGGATTCCCGAACTATAACGTCATGGGCGAGCCCAGCGGAAAGCCATCGAAAAGAGGTTTGGTGTATGAAGTCACCGGCTCATCGGGGCAGTTCTGGGTTCAGTCCTCTTTCTGAAACACCTCAGCACATGTTTATCGTTCACTTAAAAAAAAAAAAAAAAAAACAGGAGCTGGGATTTTGATTATTTATGTTCAAATTTTCATCGAGCTTCTACCAATTTCAGCTGACCAGGGTCACTCTGGTTGGGCTGCTTCAACATTACGTGGGGGACGTTCTCACACAACATCCCCCCCCGCGACAGCATGGGTGGGCCCCCGGATCCCCTGCATCCCCCTGCCCCAGATCGAGCTCAGACCCACCTAGCCAGCGTTCACAGCGAGTGATGTAGTACGATAAAAACGATTGTGTCTGATAGGAATGGGAGTGCGTGCTCCGATCAATCAGAGGGAATGAGCTGGCAAATAGATTTTTTTTTTTCTTGGTTCATTTGGTCTTAGTAATACCCTGGGTCATCTAAAAACTATGAAGCTGAGTACGCAGTGTGTTTTTGTCACCAAGTGACTTGTTCTGGGACTGGCCCACCTGATTTTCTGCCCGCCCCATGAATTGTAGCTCCATTAATGCAACATCCCATAAACTACAGACAATTTAGTGACACTCATTCAGCAAAATGCATGCTTTTTAGGTCACAGACTGCGATCGAGCTACCTAGAGGACACCCAGACGGACGCGGGGAGGGACACGCAAACTCTACACCAACACAGACGGCAACGAATCCACGACTCGCAGGGTCCGAACCCAATCCTACTGAGTCTTCGGTCATTAAAAATGCGTCGCGTCGGGAGAAGCCCGTTGGTCACTTCCGCCCTCGTCCATTTTTACAATTGCCTTTTCAAATAGTCCTATTTCGTCGCTAATTGGTAATACTTTTGATGCCAACAGAATCAAATAGAATGTCTAAGAATGATCGCAATCACATCGTATGCAGCTCATCTTCCTCATGAGCTGCTGTGGTTCCATGGCTAAAGTCTGTCTTTCACAAAATTGCATTTCGGTCATCAGTTTAGCTTTTCTTATGTATCACTTTTCTGTTTTTTTTTCCACAGCCAACAGGTTCTCCCCTCCTTCTTCCAGTGAATAAATAAACCAAGCCAACAGAACATTAGTTAGCAGCCTAAAAATCTCCGTGTAGGAAGGCAGATAGGTTGGTTTGTAGGATGAGGCTTTGATCAAGAAACCGAGTCTTAGCCTGCGAGGAAGAAGAAATTCAAAAGTGAGAGCTTGAAGCCGCTCTCTCTCCAATTCTGGAGTTGACAGTTTCTAACGTTTGCACCATGACATTTACCGTGGGCGAGACGGGGGGCCACTCAGTCAAGAGACATCCGTGGTAGAGCTTGATCTATATTTAGGCCCAGAAAGGGTGTGTTTAATTAGCGCAAAGGTCACTCGGAAATCCTAAAAAGCTGACCTTAAGAAGATCAAAAATTGTGGCTTCTAAGCTTCTAGTTGGATATGGTGATTCTACCGCTGGAGGAGTTTGTTGCTATGCTGTGCGACTTTTTTTTTTTTTTTTTTCATGCATCGGAATAGTTCTCCAGGGTCGAAATTCTTAAGAGTGCACAGCATAGACGAAGTAAGATGTTCAGGCTTGGGAACTTCGTGAGTGGGTGTTCATCTGCCCTTCGAAATAAATGGATTTTCACAATCAGAAGTATGCGAGCTTGTTGCACAAGGTCCTCTCTGTCCATTCCATGAGCTCCAGGTGAATGTACGACTTCATTTATTTATGTTTATTCCTGCACTACTTTCATTAAGAAGAGTGTTGTTGTTTTTTTTCTCAACACAGAGATCAACCAGAGGGGGCAGTAGAGGGTAATATCACAAAAGATGGCAGCCAGTATGACACGCGGATCCCCATCCCCACCAATAGAGAGGGAAGGGGGGTGCGGGGTCAAATAGAAAATTGTGACACCGTCGTTTAATGGGGGTAGCCGTGTAAGGAAGGGGGGCTGAGACTAAATAAAGACACTCTTCATTTTAAGTGACTCTAATCCAATTAAATGGTAGTTTGGGTCTAGAGACAAATTTCAGCTCCTGAGCTTTAGCAAAATGTTTATTTTCCAATGAATTTAAGCGCTATCTAGTGTTTTTTTTTTTTTTTACCTATGAAGTGCCGAATAGCTCTCGCCTTTTGATCTACACGCGCCAGCAAGGGGAGGTTAAAAAGAATGGTCCCATTTGAAAACGCTCTGCGCTCAGCAAGCAGATTTCCGACACCCTAGTTCTGCTCCAGTCTCTGCTTATGGCATGTAAAAATTATAAGCATTAGCCGTAAAGAGCCGCATTATCGCCACGGTTTCAGGAACCCGCAGTAAATCCAGCCCCTGACTGCTGTTTGATATTTAGCGTCATGTGCGATTAACCACCCGGTGACAGGGGTCCTCTAATGGTTCGAGGCGTCTGGTGTTTCGACCTGCTTTATATTATTTGAAATTATGGCCTCATCTGCGTTTTCCGTGTCAGGTGAGGGAACCCTATCACCATTCCTGCTGTAGGTGGCATTAAACGCACCTGTGGGACTATTTTCTGTGATCAGCTTTGAAGTTGACAACAAAGGTCATCACAGGATGAATGTACAGGTTTTAGGAAAGGATTGCTTTATTTTCATCCCTGCCTTGTGCCTTGTGATTCCTGGGAAAGAATCCAGGTCCCCCAACTGACCCAGCTAAGGATAAGAGGATGGAAAATGGATGGATGGATGGATGGATGGATGGATGGATGTATGTACATCAATGCCAGTTATAATCTGTTAATAATCCTGCGTTTATTCATCTCCCATTAACAGTTACTCAGCACAAGGTTGCAGTGCTCAGATATAGTCACAGCTTACTGGAGTTTTAGAGTAATGTAACCATCAATGTTGTTCATTCGCACAATACGTTTACACCCTTAGCCTATGTTCTTTTACACATCGCGGTCTGCGATTATGTCAAGATCCCGCAGAGAGATACCGCCATAGCGTTAATAAAGTTCACCGGGCCTCAGGTTATGCCAGACATGTAGCCAAGTGGCGTGATAATGGCTTTGAAATCGTCCCTCGGATTTTTTTTGTTACTGATCAGGTATGAAGGCAGGAGGGAAAATGATGAGTTTGAACCCCCACCCCCTTTCAGCCCCTCAGTTGTTGAAATGTACAGCGGGGAAATCCCCCCTATCAGCAAGGCACCCCCTGCCACTTTTATTTGGCAAAATGAAGGACCCCCCCCCCCACCTTCTTCTGCGAAGGGACCCATTTCTGGTTGTGGGTCTCTCTCCATTATGAATTGGGCCCCTTTTCCTCTCATTCACCAGGGTTTGCAGCCACAGACACGCTGCTCTGGCACTCCGGTCACTCTTCCTCACCAAAAAAAATGGATTAATTTAACCAATTAAGTATCTCCTCATACTCCAGAACCCGGACTGCCCGGTGCTAATCAGTGAGCATGACGTGACTGCGATTATCCCCCCCCCCCCATTTCCATGGAGATGTTGGCAGTTGAAAACACCAGAGCCACGTCCCGCAAATGAGGAATCCAAGCGACGGCTGGGAGTCGGCGTTGCGCGGAAACGTCGCGGCCACGTTAAATCAATCGGGGAAATACATCTGAACAGCATTAATAATTCCTGTAATAATTAATGCAAACTGAATGTGCCCAATGATGTGGTGGTGTGTGAAATGTGTGTACCGCGTGTGAAAAATAAGCGACGGCTCGTCTCACGCAGTAATTTATTTATTCACTCGTCTATCTGACAAAATGACACTTTGACGCGTCGAGCATGGGAGTGCGCCGGGGGGATTTCAGCACGCTTCTTTCACAGTACGCATTAGTCACTAGCTTCTCCAAGGACCGTGGGCACCAGGCACCCAGGGATGATGAGACTTAATTACCGTCAGCATTTAGGCCCTGATGACTGATAAATGGAAACGATTATGCCGGGACTAGTGGCCCACTCTTCCAGTTCCGTGGCCCCGGATTCTTCTTCCAGACGGCAGGCCGCTCTGGACGAGCGATCCGGCGCGGCGGAAATAAGCCACATGCCGTGTCGCCTACTGCAGCCTGAGCGGTGGGTTGCATTTGCAGGATCCATGGCGTCGTTTAAGGGCGCTAATCTTGGCTTAATCGGACTATAGGTGGCGCTAGAGTGGCTAACGGCATGGCTAACGGACCCGTCGCGTTGGCAGTACTGTCACACCAGCAGCTACCCGTTACTGTAATGGTGATATAATAGGCAGTTAAAACAGCCAGACTCAGAACCAGCCAATACAAGGAGGACCCACGGAAAGTTCAGAAAGTGTCAGACTTTTCGGACGAGAGGTCTGGTCGCTAATCAGCCCAAAACTGTGCCCGGGAAATCGGGAGGTCACCTCTGAGCTGTCGTATGATTGGCTCAACCTGCCGAACAGGTCCTGGCGTTCTGGAATCAATATCATTTCATAATGGCTGCAGTGTTACATGAGCAGCATTCGACTCTATAAAATGTCATGAATGTGACTGTAATCGGTAAGTTTGGGGAAGACGAGACAGAAATGCAAGTTGGAAAAGAACAGGAAAAGAAGTCCAGCTTGCCGGTTCTGTGTTCGGGGGGTTAAAGCAGCAGAAGTGTAATGAAGATATTTAACTGTGCTATTCCCAGGCATAGATGAAAATACATCAGCCAACGTTCATATCCACACTGAGAATAAAACAAATCTAAGAACAAAGAAGGCCTGCAGTCTCATTTAGCTAAAGGTGATGCTTTTGGTGTAGCGATGCAGTGTTTAGCACGTGTGCCACACACCTCTGGGACCCAGGATTGAGCCCCGTCATGGTGCCATGTTCTCCACATGTTGTTGTGGGGTTTCCTCATTTGCTCGTAGGTGTGTGTGTGGGTGAATTGTGTGTGTGTGTGTGTGTGTGTGTGTGTGTGTGTGTGTGTGTGTGTGTGTGTGTGTGTGTGTGTGTGTGTGTG
>JAODKE010000055.1:8026299-8040658 GCA_026779605.1 Mormyrus hasselquistii
TCGGCTTTTCTACACCGGGGCCGCCCCCCCCCCCCCCCAGCTTTTGGCAAACACTCCCCACTTTGGCCTGTAACTTTCCACCATTTCCTCCACTGTTCAGGAGGTTCCAGACATTTTTTTTTTCACAAGTAGCAAGATGGAACATCGTTAAATTGGAAAAAGTGCTTCAGCCTGAAGTTTCTCTTACCGAGACGGCCAACTTTGCAGGAGATACTGAGGACGGTGTAGATATGCAATTTAAATATTTAAACGACATAGAATACATCCCCTGTGATTATTAAATCTTGGAGAACTAAAACTTCTAGAAGGTTCTTTATTAACCTTTAAGCAAGTATGTGTAGGAATGCTTCAGCTTATGAATCATGACTAAACATTAATAAATGACACAGATCTTACAAAAGTGCCACATTCCTGTACTGATTAAGCATTTATAGAAGGAAAGATGGTATCTTACAGAGGAATTCCTCATATACGGTTTTCTATCTGTTCATGCTTCCTTAAAGAACATCCTTGTTCCATTTAGAGGCACCATCTACTGTAGACCACAAGGTCTATCCCATTCCAGCACCCCTTACTGCAGAGATTCCCAATCCAGTCCTTGGGGACCCCCAAAAGCCCAGATTCTTGCTCCCTCCTTCTCCTGGCCAATCAAGAACACCGAATACCTGGTGCAAGTATGCTGGTAGCTGAGAGAGATCAAAACTGTGGACTGTCTGGGGGTCGGCGAGGACTGGATTGGGAAACACTGCTCTACTGTAAAGCCAGAGGGCCTGACGCTGCATGTTGGTCCTTCATCCATCTCATGTGCGGCCCTTTCCTGACTCGGCCAGCCTTTGCTTCTCCATGTTTCACGCAGGTCTTCAATCACTGCTGGGTCGGTCTCGTCTGGTCAGGCTGTTTGGCGTCACAGTGTAAATGCGTAGTATTAAACAGCCCCAACACTTTGCCAACAGTACTCTCAGATTGCTCTGGAAGTGAAACCAGCAGTGACATTTAATATTATATACCTGACTCACAAAGCTCTCATTACATTTTGCTGAGCATAATTTCATCAACCCCAAAGCTTTTGAATTCAAGCCAAATAGGGCACGGCCACAGTACGTCAAAAATATAAATGGATGTTTTATATTGAAACCACCCATTTCTCCTCTCCAATCCTTTCACCAAGAGACCTGGATAATCCAATCCGCCGAATTAAAAGCAGAAGGAAGTTAACTCTTCAGTATGATAAAAGCTTTTGATTAATTCTCTGGGCATTTTCTGACAGGCAATTTGATAAACAGGCACTTGTCTGTGGGCCGCTTGAGAAACAAAGTGAATAAATCTGGGGAGTCTGGAAGACTGAGGCGTTGGCTAAGTGGCGGGGGCTGTCACCAGGCCCAGGATGAATGGCGGGGGAGCGTACGTTCGATTAACCCTCTAATGTGTGGGTACGAAAACTTAATTCCGCCGATCATTCCTGGAGTTCAGTCCATGACGAATGATAGTGTGTTTCTCTTTTAGGAACAGTGTCAGCCAGTTAAACAGATAATCACTGAGTCTTAAAAACTCAGTACTCTCCATTGAGACCTGCCTACTCCTATCAGATCCAGATTATTAGGCCTGTTCTTTTTTCCCCAACAGCAACGGGATATTAATTGAATTGAGCATGAGCTACAGTCCGTGGATGTTTTTATTTCTTTGCACGAGCTCACTTGTGTGGTTACATGCACCAGCCCCCACGCCACACAAAATTAAAGTGCTCCAGTCGCACACATTGCGGTGCATTCTGAACATCAAGCCGTCACGTCAGACGGGGAGAAAAAAGCACCCTGGAGTATTTACCTGGGGTTGATATTTACTTTTACTTCATCTGACTAATGAGTCCTGAAACGGAGGTCCCTTGGAGATTAATGAGTCAGATTGGTTGGCCAACCGGGGCCGCATGACATAGCTGTCCGGTGATGTGCCTGACAGCAGCAGAATGCGAGAGACGCATCAGGACCCTATGCGGTCCCTGGGGGTCTCAGGGAGACATCTTTTGTTCCCTTGCGCCTCGGGACATGAGTTGTGGGGTTTCCTGCACACCATGGCAAATGGATGTGGCTATTGCATTGCGTTGCTTTATTTTTTTATCAGATAATTAGATGTCATTCACGGTGCTCGCAAGCCAAAAATCGGACAACAGGCCTTCGTAAATCCTCCAGATTTTAAGGAACAAATAGCTTTATCCTAGGTGTAGCTGTACTGTATCCCTGACAGGGTTTGTTTTCCTTGGGCTTTAATACGTTTATTCTGTCCGGGAGTAACTGAGGGGGGGAAAAAACCCAAACTAGCCAGCTAGAGGAAGGGAAAGGTAAAAGTGATTATGTAATGTCCGCCCCCTTCGACTGTGCTGACAGTTACACAGGCCTTAAATTGTTTCTTGGACAACCCTTCACCTTGCACTGGGCAGTAAATCCTCCAATTAAATCACACAAATTGGCAAAGGAAGGTGGGGGGTGTGGCGGAGGGAAGTGGCCAGAAGTTCCCGGAAAGCTGAAATATAAGGAGTGCCATTTTGACAGGGCCACTCTTGCTAACAGCAACGCACTGCTCTCATCCCATCCATCAAAGCGGCCGGCTCAAGGCTAGAGGTGCAATTTGTTTAAAAGGCTGGCACAGCTGTGCAGAACCGCACTGGGGGGGGGGGGGCGTCACAGTGCAGTCTGAGTTAATGGCACCGCTGGACGGCTGGGGGACAGGGGTGATTCTAGGATTTTTTTTCAAGTTGGGAGCTCAGGAGGGGCCTTAATTCATACAGAGGGGTCGACCTTGTCATTAGCCAATGACATGTTTTGAATCGGTGAGTGACAGGGCAGGAGGTACTCTGGGGACCAATCAGCTTTCAGCTTGGGCCAGTGGCCCTGCGGCTCTTCCTCGCATACATATCCCAGTGGAGGAGGGCCGATTGACTTGCCAGGAGAAGGTTAGGTAAGCTACATGCGGGTCTCGTCCATCCCAACTGCTTAGCACCACCCACTGACCATGTTCCGTGGCAAAACAGCGTGGAAGCTGCAATGTGTGGGGGGGGGGTATTCATGCCGACTAGGTCTCCTGAACTTAAAGGTGCAGGAAAAATGAAATGAGAGGGGGAGGGGTCAGAGGACTGGCAAGACTACAAGCAAAAGTAAAATCCATGCGGCACGCTGACAGATACAGGAAACCTGACATTTCTGTAACAAACGAGCTGCTTTGAAAGCAGCGGGGTGCCTCGTCCGAGTAAACACTCCTGAAAGGCCCCCCCATGAACAGAGCACGTACGACCCCCCGCCCCCCCCATTACAGATTAAATACAAACCGGAGCCTCCCTAGTTGTATCAGAGATGAGAACACTGCGTCCTCATAAACATGTGTACCGGGGGCATCTCCGGGGCCACGGGGCTGAAGCAGGCGTTTTACCGTCGGCTGAGGACCCACAATAATGCGTCCTCATAAACATGTGTACCGGGGTGTCTCCGGGACCACGGGGCTGAAGCAGGCGTTTTACCGTCGGCTGAGGACCCACAATAATGCGCTGGAACCTTCTCCAGGGCGGCGGCCTGGTAAATGTTGATGTGTCCGCGTGTCGCGTCTGAGCAGCGCTCACCGATTTCTGATGTTCTGCGGCCATTCTTGGTTTATAGGCCTGTCAGGTGCCCTTCAGCGTCGCTCGACTCACTTCCGAAGTTCAAATTCTGTATATTGTATTTTGAAAATGACACCAATGATTTCTTATCAGTAAACATCACGAAAGTCATTTTTGCACCGACAGATTAAATCAGATATGTTCCTGCTCTAGACTTCATCCATCCATCCATCCATCCATTCATCCATCCATCAATTTTCTATAATGCCTTTTGAAGTTCAGGGTCACAGTGAGCCTGAAGCCTATTCAAGGAATCACAGGGCACCAGACAGGGTCTGAGATCAGGATTAAATGTTTGAAATTATCAGAGGTGACAGCAGCAGATCCATCCTCTGGAGTCCCCCTCCCCCCCCCTTTATTCCAGCTTACTGATCCCCACTGCAGACCACAGTCCAGGCAGAGTAGCACTAGGCCCTAAGTGGACGGATCTGCAGCTGAGCTCGTCATGAGTGGGAGAAGTGAAGCGTACTGGGGAGGCCGCGGCCCGGCGCACCTGGGCGCACCCAAGACGACCTCGGGGATTTATCACGGGGTCCCGGACTCTGGCTGGAAGCCTTTCAGCTGAGCCAGAGCAGTAACCAATCCCGAAATTAGGCTTTGGAGATAATGGATGTGTTACCGAGTGCCAGTCAGGCATGGGACCGCGTCGTCCTCATTTCCTGCTCTTTTTTTTTTTTCCCCGACACAGATCCGTGTGGCGAAAGCCGCGGAACGGCGGAAGTTTTGAACCTCGGGAGCGGCCTTTCCGGAAGTTTCCCATCCTTGTTATTATTGCAGTGAGGGAAAAAGGGGAAAAGGGACCGTCTTCAAACCACCAAGCATGACGTGGTTTGACGAAAGACTCGTCACGTGTGGACGGCGGCGCGGTTCGTCGCAGGGCTGGAGGGAGTGCTTGTGCTCTCGCTGCGAGTCTCTCGGAATCCAGGCCAGCACAGAGCGGATAAACTGCCCGAACACTTCCACGTCTCACCGACGATACGGTTGCCTTGGAGAAGAAGTTCCGTCAATCCGGCTAGATATTGCTGTTTGTTTGGCCTGAGCTAAAGAGCCGGTATTTTCTTATGTTCTTATTTTCTCTCTGACCACCTTGATGTTTTTTTTTCATCTAATTGGGTAAACAGATCAGCCCTCTTACAGGGTAGCGTGTATAATTAGTGGTGCATTTTTTTGTTATGTCAGTCCCTAAATGGACTCAAAACACAACCAGATACGGTAATTGGCCGGTATGCCTTACAATAAGCAATGAAACAGGATAACTCTCCTAAATGGGAGCCTAAAGCCTATATCAGCAAAAGAACTTGTTTGAGTTGCTCTCATGAATAAGACGCAAGCTAATCTTTCTATATTTAACACGTGCAACATAAATAAAATCAACACATTCATCCTGTGGCAAATTGTTGCTACTTCGGGAAATTGCGGTCCCCTAAAACAATATCATCTAATTTTCCCAAGATTCTCCTTGCAGTCCGCGATGGTTCTCTTCCCCGTTTCGACAATACACAGTGCCTGCCGTGTATATTAATTGTTTCTATTGGAAAAGGTGCCCTTACAAATGTGGCCTGCTTGTACATTCATTTTGTCGCAAGAAACAGGCGCCGTGATTTACTGTGTTTCATTTCCGCGGCATCGATATTTAATCAGCGGCCCAGACCACCTGCTCAGTTGCCCGGAAGGAGGTTTAGATTTTTTTCCCCTCTTTTTTTATTTCCACACAAGGTAATACAGCGATTGATGGCCCCATAATGCATTGCTTGTCAGTGAAATACAGCCCCACTGTAGTCATCTGAGTTGGTTCCTTTTTTTCATGCCTTTCACATGAAAAGCCATTAGATATATGAGTTCAGAACAGGAGGGGTAGAATGTTTACGACACACAGATCTGCTTCGTCACTCTGCAGTAACACACACCGTCCGACTGGCACCAAAAATGAACCAAAGACTGATTCTGTTAAATCCCCACCCCTTCCTTCACCGCAGTGCCAGCTCGCTACTGGTAGGGGTACCGTGGCCTAATGACATTCTTGAGTCGAGGTACAACAAGAGTTTTGGAGGGAACCCCGCAGCTTCTGATGCATGATGGGAAAAATCTCTGAGGCGTTGTTCTACAAGCGGAGGTTCCTGGAATTACAATCTTCTTCCCCTCCAAACTTCTGCGAATACAGATATATTTAGTGAAGGATTTAACATCTAAGACAATAGACAACCAAGATGCCAAGGTCTGATCTGAACATATTGCCTCCATAACATGACAGAGATATACCTTGAAAATGACAGCACTGTGGAAAACAATTCAGTCTAAAAAAAAATTTAGCTAAACAGATTTTAAACTGACAACACGGCTAAGGCTCGCCTGAGTAAGTGTTTTCAAAGAGGGATGGACAGAACAACAGCCATTCATCTTCCATAACTGCATATCCAGTACAGATTTTTCACGTGAGCAGATAGACAGATGAAGTTGCTAAGAGATAATGGTAAGAAAGCGTGAGCCCTTTCACGGCATTTCCCACAAGCCTGATTATTTGTGCTGTTATTGTCTGCAGTGCAGTTCACAGTGCAAACATTCCTCTTAAGGAGGTCAAACTCCAAATACACCCCCCCAGTCTTCACTCCAGCTCAGAACCCCAACCCAGGTGAGATCTTTGTTCCATGTCTGGAAAGATGATGCATGATCCGTCTAAATGTGTCACCCTGCAGTGTTGTGATTGGCAGGTGTGTAAATCATATCAAGAAATGTAACCATAATGCCATAATGGGGATGTCAGTAGAGAGATGAAGGAGTGACCAAACAGAGAAAGATATTTTAACTGATTCCTACTGTAGCAGATAACAGTGTTGTGTCTGATACAAGTGTCCCCAGATTAACGTGATGTCATTTGAACAGTGGGCTGCATCGCCATAATTGTCCTTTGTAAACATGCACTTAGCACCATGCTAACCATTTTTCTCAAAGTGACCCCAACCCCTTGAGGACCTGAAGGTCTGGGCACACTCAGGACCTTACCAGTGGTCCTGGCAAGCACAGGGACACATAGCTATCAGTATTTGTCCTTATTTTAACCCTGTTCAGTCAGTCATCTACCCGTTTGGCCAGCAGGTGTCGCTGGCCATCACATCTCCCATTGTTTTCCAGTGTCTGTTCTGTCCCTAGTGTGTTCCCCTGCTCCCTGGGCTGCTGTGTGGCTGAGTGCTCCCTGCTTTAGTTCTTGTTTTCTACCTGCCTGTGATTTCTTTTGTTTTTATTTTTTTTTTGTTTAGTGTCAGTAAAGTCTCTTCTTATTTGCTGTAACGTGGATCATCCGTCACTTCACCATGCCCCGCCGTAGCATTAGCACAATGACTTCCGTCAGTTCACCATGCCCCGCCGTAACATTAGCACAATGACATCCGTCACTTCACCATGCCCCGCCGTTACATTAGCACAATGACATCCGTCAGTTCACCATGCCCCGCCGTAGCATTAGCACAATGACGGAAGATGGAAGATTTCACAAAAGTTCAGGAGTGTACCCAAGCTTGACCGGTGAAAATTATGTTTCTATTCAACAACAGTCACAGCAACCCAGGACACTCTCTCACGAAGCAAATGGCATGAGGCAGGGCACTCCCTGGATGGCCAGGCAATCATAAAAAACAAGCTCACAATTTAGACGATTTAATGACTCCAGTTCACCACACAGTAGGAGTCAAACCCACAGTTTCGAAGGTGGAAAGTCACAGCCTCCATTCAATCATTTTTCTTTCTATATAATATGATTAATTACAAATAAATCAGCAAAGAGAATTGCAGCTTGGAAGAAATTAAATTCTTTTACATTTTTGTCTAGTGAATTAACAAATCATCCACCCACCCACGTTCCAGTCAGTTATCCAGTAGAGGGTCAAAAGGTTGCGCCAAATATTTGGATTGCTAATCAATAACGGGAAAGCACTTTCATTCGACCGCAAGACAAGCAAGTGCTACATTCTTCAAACAATCAGACAAATTCAAAGGTGACTTTGTACTTTTCTGCATGATACTGCACAAACCCAGGACATTTTTTTTTTTTTTTTGTAAATTTCAACTCAATTTCAAGTCATCGCTCAGTCATGCAAGGCGGTGCTGACAACCGGCGAGTCGCCGTCACGATTACCCGATATTAAAGGGAACATATTCATGTAGTGCCTGCAATACATCTGACGGCAATTTTATCTTCTAAGGAGCTTAAAGAGCAGAGAAGCTGTCAGACGGCGTTAGAGAGATGGTAGCTGGAGCTGTTTGCTCGCGCCACAAAGTGTTTTTGTTTCGACAGCGCGGTTACATATTGTCTTCTGTTACATAATCCCGCTTAAACATTCATTCTTCACCAGCCTGCAGAGCAGCACCAAAAGGACGCGGGAGATAATAGATGGAAGTCATTGACTGGTAATATTAGGAAACATTGGGACTGAAGCTTCCGTCATGGCAGGCAGATGCCGACAGATGTTTTGCCTGACGGTTTTCCTTTCTCCACGTTACTAAAACAGACTGGTGGTTTCCCATATTTTTTCTATTTCCTAATACCTCGTTACAATGTGCAGCTTGACACAAGGCATGGCCGCATTAATGCCTGTGGGATGTCAAGGATGGTGCAGCCTTTATGAGGTTGTAATTACAAGCGTTATGGTAGCATTATGAACTCTTGCCTTCAGAGCAGTTGATTTCTTCCAGGTTACCACACTGCTTCTCCATGTGACTAAGTTCCTGCTCCATGTGACCAAGTTCCAGTTCCATGTGACCATGTTCCTGCTCCATGTGACCACTCCTTGATGTGACCAAGTTCTTGCTCCATGTGACCACACTATTTCTTGATGTAACCAAGTTCCTGCTACATGTGACCAAGTTCCTGCTCCATGTGACCACACTACTCCTCCATGTGACCATGTTCCTGCTCCATGTGACCACATTACTCCATGTAACCACATTCCTACTCCATTCAACTACATTTCCAGTTTGGTGAGTTCATATCTCTAATTGTGTATGACTGTGCAGCCCTTGATAGTCTGCCATCTTAAGCTGGTTGTCCTCTATCTTCTGCCCTGCACTTCCTGGGATTGCAGCCAAGCTCACCATGACCCTGTACAGGATAAGCAGTGATGAAATTTGAAGGGAAACCTACAACATTTTAAAGCTGACATTCTTCATTAGCAGCTATGTCTTTCACAGGAGCAAGTCATCACCAGTTTTAGTTCACTTTTACAAGGCTTTTGACCCTTAGCTGACAAATCCAGTCCATAGCTCTTGCCTCAGTATTACTGGCTGTGGCTTTAGAATGGGTTTGACGCATCCTCGGTGTCCCTGTACCAAGCTACTGCCATATAGCTGGAGACCACAGCCAGTGACGTTCCGAATGTAACACAGAGCTCGATCACACTGTTTAATATGTTTCAGCCTCAGATGGGCCCCACCTATTGTGAGGCTTATCAGTAGAGGAACATTCGAGATACAGCCATTCCCTGAACGAAGCCGCTCGCCCACGCCGCCGCAGCAAATTCCCGCCTGTCAAAAGAAATATCTGTTCTGGTTCTCCTTCGAACGGCCCCTCCTTCCTCTGTGTGCCCAATAGGGTTTTTTGCAGGGCTCTCGCTCACTCTTTGACTCACCAAACACGTACAGCAAAAATGCTGTTTTTTTTTTAAAAAAAAAAAAAAAAAAAAAAACACCATTCTTCCTGAACTCTTTTCCATATTAAAAGGAACCGTGGGTGGCCTATCGGGTGATAGAGGTGCTCTCCTTCTCTCAGTCTGTGCGCTGCCGGTTTCCCTCGCCCCGGTAGGCGTGCTCGTTTGATGCATCTGTCAAGCCGAGCCGCGTGGGGATGGCTGTTACCATGTTGCGGCTTTTCCTACGCGAGGGAGAGTTTGTTTTTAGCGACCATGTGCTGGACACGCTTCATTACACACACACATACCCCCCCCCCCCCTTCCATTCCTTCAGCATCCATGAGTGGTAAATATCTGGTAGCCGAAATACTTTTGTTGTGCCGCCCTACCTGTAATTATGTGCGATTCCAAAGCACCGCTTCTCTTTATCAGCGGAGGCAGCAATCGTTTGAATCCACTCAGGAACTCATGTTTATTTCCGGACGGCCCCGCAACAGACTGCACTTGCCAGCGACTGAGATTTGTTTCTCGAGCGTGCAACTTGCAATAGTTTTAATCCCAGCATGACGCTCCCTCATTTGGGCCTTTCCACCATGACAGGCCCACGTTTTTCCAGTGGACCTCCAGCGGTTTAATCATCGAGATTCGACGGCGTACACCTTTGAGTCGCAGGCTAATGTAGGAACGGGGTCTTGATACGAGGTGATCGACAAGGACCGCCACGTGTCCCGACCCCCTTCGTTTGAGTCTCCCTGCCTTTTCGGGGCTGGCTACAGCGGTAGGAGCAGCGGTGCCAATGTCAGGAGGAGGGGAGAAGCCACAAGTTCGAGAAATTGATCCATCATCCTTGGCGACTATTGGGCCCGACGCCAAGGTGGGTCAGCGGGAGAAAGGCATGGCCACCCAAGGGTTTCTCATTCAGCTCCTCATTATCTGAACCAAACAGTCATGAGGAGGAACCTCTCACTGGTAAATGAGACACACCACAGCTGTCAGAGCTTTTTACTGTTGCCATACGTTCTGCTCAAGGTCAGAGATAAAGAGGTAAAGGGGGGATAGCGGCTTACTGTTTGGTGAAGTAAACACTACAGATGACGACATTGGATGGCTGAGGGCAGTTCTGATTGCTCTGGGACTTGGCGTCTGTCAGGGGAACTCCCTGCTGAATGAGACCATGTGTGTCAGTGACCTATCTGCTAAATGATTATAAATAAACACCCGATTTGCTGCAGTGCCGACATTAGCAGGGAGACCGCGCAGTGCGTATGACCCCAGGCTGTGTGGCGTCCTCCGGATCATCCGCAAAATCCCGCACTTCACCGCCTCCTTGCCGTGTCACTGCCGGGAAATCTCCAGAGCCGATGTCGCATTTTTGATTCCTTCATTTTTCCGAGGGCGGCCAATGGGACGACCCGGATTGACACTGTCACAAGGTCACTCACCAAGAGGGACTTTGGAGGTGCTTGAGTGGATGGAGAGAAGGACAGGAGCAGAGATTGACCGAAGGGTAACACGCTTAACTACTCAGAATCCGACTCAGTGTTTACCACCCCCAACCCGACTCGCCCATGAGAGACAACTGAGTATCTCAGCACAGAAGTAACAGTTATTTCTCAAGAGGCAGGAGCAAAGTCTTTTTTTAAAAAAAAAACTGGATAAATCTCTGTAAATATCTCTAATCTTCCAGCAGAACATGGATAACAAGTGGTGACCGGTGGCGTAAGCGCTACCTCCGTGACCAAGATAAACATACAAATTTACTTTCCTGTGATATTCCGTGCCCCTGTACTGCCTAATTTCCCCCATTCTGGCACGGCACCCATCTCCACGTCTGTCAGCAGAGAACGCAGCGCAGGGAAAAAAGGAGGAAGCTGCTCACTTTAATTACCCACGAGGGACCGTTAAGTTTACCGTTACACCAGAGGCTTTAATAAGAAGTTCCGAACAAGCCTGGCAGAGTAGATTTTTCAATCTGTCACTGTATCTATAGCAACAAGGAAAAACAAAGGAAGAGCACCATTCTTCACCCTACTTTCAGGTGGGCACCTCCTGTGTGATTGATGCTGGTATCGCCAGGCCGTAATGACGGCGGGCCTCGAGCAGAAGCCGGACGAACACGTGTGCTGCACGGCGGAATCCACGTTTAACGCAGACAGCAGATTAGAGTGCGGCTCAAGCGACGGCAGACTGATCTTAGCTATTTTCACTTGACGGCTGCTTACGGCTACCTAAACACTACACCTTATTTATCGCGCTGTCCTCCCGCTGAGCAGGGGGTTACTTATGCTACATTTATTTTTAAAGAAGTTTTTCGTTATCTTTTGGTGTCCGCTGTTCCTGTGTGGCTTTTAACCAGCACCCCCACCCAGCCACATGGCTGCACCATATCTAGATTTATCGCCCGTGTCTCAGAAGATATGCTTAAGGACAAACAAAAGGTAACGAAGCAATGAGGCGGAGCATTCCTCGACTCTCGGAGCAGGCGGGGGAGGGGGCATGGCCCCCCGGCTTCTGCAACTTTAAATCTGCCTCAGGGGCTGTTGTGTGGGGGCCAGCGCTCGGCACGGCTCGCACAGCCGTCTTTATCGTCGGTGTTTTCGGGGGGGGGGCGGGGGGTACCAGCATTGGATCCCGAGAGCCAGTGAGATGGGGGTTAGCGAGCTGTCTGTCTCCCTGCATTCTGGCAGGCGTGCACACGGCACTGGCTGGTCATTTGTGGCACGGTGCCGTCACACAGCTGGAGGATACCGGAATACCCATGCCCTTTTCTCATTTGGGGGGGAATTCAGCATTTAATTAATTTCAACTTCCCTCGCTCTCTCACCTCCGTCTCCTGCCTATAAGGACATCTGTTGTTTTTCATTTCCTTTTTTCCTTCATCTCCTTTCGGTGTCCCTTAGCAGTCGAGCAAAGGTTTGGCAAGAGGGGGAACCAAGAAATGTCTCACCTGTCTTTCAACATTCACCTGCTCCAGAAGCCTGCAGCCTGCCTGGGATGCAAAAATCCCTTTGATCCCACAGAGGAGGCCTGATTCAAAAACCACTGCCAGTGTGGGCAGTTCCAGAAGGGGCTGTTGAGAGGGTGTCTTAGCTTCAGGGTTGCGGGCTTGATTCGATAGGTGTTCTGATTTTCTTATGCAGTCTAAAAGCATGCCGTTAGCTAAGGTGGCATCCCTAAATTACCCATAGTGTGTGCCTTCAAATACAATGGCATCTCATCCGGAGTGATCCCCAACCCAGTCCTCAGGGACCCCCAGACACTCCACATTTTTTGTTCTTTCCCAGCTCCCAGCTCACCGGAACCAAGCGATCAAGCAATGCTTTGCCTTCTCCTTAGTCCCTCTACTCTACAGAACAACCTAGTTCTCGGGGGTCCACAGACTGGGAGCTGGGAGGGA
Source organism: Mormyrus hasselquistii (assembly GCA_026779605.1). Lineage (NCBI taxonomy): Eukaryota > Metazoa > Chordata > Actinopteri > Osteoglossiformes > Mormyridae > Mormyrus > Mormyrus hasselquistii. The sequence goes on from JAODKE010000055.1 coordinate 8,038,961, forward strand.
GCAAAAACGTGGACTGTCTGACAGGGAACTGGGAGGGAGCAAAAATGTGGACTGTCTGACAGGGAACTGGGAGGGAGCAAAAACGTGGACTGTCTGACAGGGAGCTGGGAGGGAGCAAAAACGTGGACTGTCTGACAGGGAACTGGGAGGGAGCAAAAACATGGACTGTCTGACAGGGAACTGGGAGGGAGCAAAAACGTGGACTGTCTGACAGGGAACTGGGAGGGAGCAAAAACGTGGACTGTCTGACAGGGAGCTGGGAGGGAGCAAAAACGTGGACTGTCTGGCAGGGAACTGGGAGGGAGCAAAAATGTGCACCGTGTGAGAGTCCTGAGGACCAGGCTGGGAAACATTGCTATAGAACATCTACCTCCCAAGCAGCATCTCCACCTCTGATAATTGCTTCTGAAATCGCTAAAACAGACGACATGAAATTTATGAATGCTGTTCCTTTGAACGAAGTACTCCGAAGAGACTTTTCTGCTTCAGAATTGATTTTTTTTTTTTTTTCTTTGCAGAGAGCGTGCCTTCGTCCATCTTGCTTTGTCAGGTGGCCATTAGACCTGCAAGGAGGGCCCAGGTAGACAGCAACGTGTTTATTTCTTAGCACTTCAAAAATAAGATCGATTGACATAAGAAATGCACTACGATGAGTGCTTCGGAAAAACACCAAAACTTTTCTGTTAGCGTTTCAACCCCTTTTTGCGAATTTGATGCTGCAGGCAGGGTAGAGATGTCACACAGAAGTGGCGACAGCAGCTCACTATAAATCTTATTTATTTTCTATCCTTTACTATCAGTCTCAATGATGTACACCTCCAACTCAAAGTGCTATGAATTGACAAGGGCAATTGATGATACGCGTTTTAGATTTAGTAAAAATAAACAGCCTTTGCACATATCCAGGGAGCGAGAAAGCAAAGGCAAGATCTTGAGCTGAAGAAGTTTAGTAAAGGTCTTTTAAAAACAATTTGGAGAAACTTTTATAGTGGCACATAGTCTAAACTTTTCTCAAGGTAATTACCTCTCAGTCTTCAACATCTACTGCATACTTGGTCTCTATACTAGGAGAATGACTTCAATTTAACTGATGGTTCAGATGTGTTAGGCTTTTCTAGATGTTTCTATCAGATTTTTCCCACGCAGGGGGGAGAGGAGGGCAATAAAATACGTCAGTGAAAAACATAACATTGTAAGATTTTCCGTTTAGATTGTGGAATCAGAAAGTCGATCATTATACATCCTGGCCGAAATTTCTTGCAGGCGACCCACATCTCTTCGGCGACAGGTCACGATGAAAATAAAACATTCCTATTTCCTAAATACAGTTTAAGCCCAAAGAAATATCGGTACATTTCATATTGTGCTGGTCCCACGCTAAGATATGAAGAAAGGTTAATAAGCAAAACAGGTAATCAAGGAACCAGAGAGTAAAACCAGCAGAACACCGTCGGGGACTGCAGAAGAGAATGACTTTGGAAAGGCTGTGAGAACTGAATCCTCTACTCCGGCAAAGGGGAATAGACGACTTCAGGTAGAACTGGTTGAATTTTTTAAATCCAGAATTAGGTCAATAAACCTTTGGGGGAGTGTGTGTGATGTGCATAAGCAGTGGGGGGGGGGGGGGGGGGCGCCTACATCGGCAAAAAAGATGGCCACGGGGGGGTGTAATTTTTTACCACCCTAACACACACACAT
>JAODKE010000055.1:8062401-8073678 GCA_026779605.1 Mormyrus hasselquistii
GCGGATCGGGTGCGGAATTTTATTTTATTTCTGTCGGATAACGGTTCGGATACGGGTTTAAGTATGACGGGTATGGGGGGATGCGGTTTGTCAAAATCAGACCCGTGCAGGACTCGCTGCCGGGTGCAACAATAATCATATACCTGTAAACAAATTTCATATAAATCATATAAATAATAAATTATTTATTCTTCATTAGGTCATTTTTGCGGGCGAGGAGCGGAAATTTCTGCGGTTGGGCGGTATAATCAAAATCTCTCCCGTTGGCCAAATTTATATCGTATACCGTTTATACCGCCCAGTACTAAACAGGATGCTACATCGTTTGATGGAAATGAAAACGATCAACCTACAGAGGGCTGAATTCAAAGACACCCCGAGAATCAAAGTGAAAAAATGATGCGGCAGGTTAGTCCAGTTTGCCGAAATTTAATTGCAGCAACTCAAAATCGCACTCAGTAGTTTGTACGGCTCCCACGTGCTTGTATACATGCCTGACAACGTCGGGGCGTCCTCCTAATGAGACGATGGTTGGTGTCCTGGGGGTTCTCCTCCCAGATCTGGACCAGGGCATCACTGAGCTCCCGGATCGACTGAGGTGCAACCTGATGGCATCAGATGGACCGAACATAATGTCTCAGAGGGGTTCTATTAGGTTTAGGTCTCATTGTTGCCCCACTAGTGCAGCTGTTGTTAATTTCATGAACACCAAAGCAGCTGAAACAGATTAACAACCCCCCTGTTACCTAACTGACCAGATCAATATCCCGGAAGTTTAATTGACTGGGGGCTATGCTTCGGTATGTAATGCCAACCGGTAGCATGGAAGCTTTAATGATCTAAATGTCTTAAGACATCAAAAATGAACATGGTAACATGCTAATTTTCTGTCTTAGGTATAAATCTGACATGTCGATGCAGAGGGTTTCTGCCCGATGGCCAATTCTTCATGAGTTTATGAGTCAGTACATTTTTGACATCATGGATTATTGTTTTTTTTATTTCAATCTTCTTGTTTTTGTCAACAAAAAGTTGAATAAGTTTTTGTCGATGAAATTAACACTGACTTTTATAAAACATGTACCTTATCTTCGTTGAACACTTTATGCAGCATGATTTCTGTAAAAAAGCACGATGTACGCAGCAACAGCCATATTATACTCAGTGTTGGGGAAGTTACTCACGAAAGTAACCCATTGCAGATGGAGGTGGAAAGGTCAGGTCCAGAAAGTACAAATACAGACCAAGTTTTGTTTCAACCAATCACTATTTCTTTCCAACGCGGATGAAAACATCACGAAACGTCACTTCCCGTTCGAGTTGCCCCTGTGACGTAATTTCAACATGGCGGCTTACACACTCAACAGTAATTCTATTTTATAAATCTTTAAAAATGTTTATTTTGTTACATGTATTAATAGTTATAAATGTAATTGCACGTGTTCGATTTAGAGAATACCATATCATGACCGCAAACTGTCCTAGCATGCAATATGAGATTTTTTTCCGGACTTGTCTTTGGTTTGTTTGTAGTTTTTTTGCCTCTCGAAAAAATAATATTGGTATGAATGTACTAAGATATTTTATAAAGCCTTTAATGTGGTTTGACTAGTTCGTGTTTCTTGTTGTCTCTCGAAAACACAAGCTCACTCCAAATCTGCTCAAATATAAAGCAACAACACACAGCAGCGTATTCATGGAGGCAGCCATGTTTGTTCCGAGATGTGGTAGCTCGATCGGGACGTTGTCAGACGTAATGTCACTCAACTCGGAATTTCCGAGTTCCGAGTGAAAAACGAACGCACCATAATCTGCGACTGTGACTCTTTATACTCAACTGGTTAGTTTAAGCAAAGCCTTTGTCTGTGTACTGGTACTTTCTGAACCTAAACTTTCCACCACTTTCTGTAATATATTACTTTTGTGAGTAACTTCCTCAACACTGATTATACCATAAAACAGTACACATTGTAACTTGAACTAGTTAACTTTATCTCCCTGAAAAATACCGGACGTTAATTTGGATAAATAACCACGTCATCTGGTATGTTAGCGGGGAGGGTAGGAGGGTAGGTTGATCTTCTCTCCTTCCTTTACTTGCGTCAGCAGTACCAATAGTACACCGAGAACCCATGGAACCGCCCCAGCCTACAAAGGGCTTTTCTCTGTAGACCAGCCCATTGTTTTTGAAAATGGGGGGAGGATTTTTTTCCTTGGTTTCGTATGAGAATTTATTCATTTATAATATTATATATAACCCTTAATAGTGAATATATTAAAATATTCAATGTATAATATGGAGGTTATCGTCTCCCATTTCTTCGCTGCCCCTCCCCGAGCTTCGTGGTAACTCCTAGCCTCTTACGTCAGGCGGATGCGTGATGAAACCCTTTACAAATGTGCCGGTCCACTTGTTCCGTTGTTCCCCCGGACGGGCGACATTATCCACGCTGGCACAGTGTATGTGAATCTAGGCGGTCTGCGTCATAAAAGCATCGCTGGTAGATTAACTTTAGCGTGAGCGTCGCCGCTGTCGCAGTTTTCAAAGGCTAGGTATGTATCCGGGCTCGGCCAGGTTGTGCTCGGCGCTTCTCCAGTTACCGGCGTTCAGCGCGTCTTCGCTGGGCTCCCACGGCCGGAGGTCGACCCTGCTGAGGAATCTCTCCCCGGCCCCGGCGTCCTGTCATACGGTTTGTGGGGACGGCATGAGTGTCAAGCCGACTGCAGCGGCGGCAGCGGCGACAGCGAGCTCCAGAACAGGCGAGTGTGTGGTCTCGGGCGCATGGGGGGCGCCTGCCTGCCTGCCTGCGTGTGTGTGTGTGTGTTGTTATCTAAAAGCCTATATAATGCATCAATCCATCCATGGTGGTCTGGAATCTGTCCACGTGGTGCCCAATGGATGGGATGCCAGTGTTTGTGATATAATGATATACATGTGATACATTTTATGTAAAGTACTGAACACCCTTATGCAAAAGTCGCTACTGTCATAAACTTTATATAGTTCATTAAATGTCATCTTTTTTTGCTAGATCAGTCATTACAAATCGGGATCAGTGCAAGTCGGTACCTAAGTTTTTACTTTACTTGCGTGCTTTTATAAAGGCACTTGTGCTTTTTTGTCTGGTTTATGTTCTAATGAAGCAGCGCGGACTATAAATGACTTAATGTACGTCGTTAGCTGTGCTGTCCCGTCGTTTCTGTCTCTGAATATGTAAGAAATATTTGACTCTGTAAAGGGCATCGAGTCTAACTGATGACTCACTACATTACACCAAATTACTGTAATTATTTTGCTGCCACCGTGGCGTTGTTAGGTGTGAGCAGCCTAGCCCAAATCCAAGATCATGACTCAGCCCCCCGTATCCCGTCTGCTTAGTAATGTACCTATGAAGAACGTGAAGGTTAAGATTAAGATGCGCCCCATCAATCATCACCGCACTAACTAATATTTGATTGTTGAAGCAGTGAGCCGTTTCACAAGTGACCCTCCGTTACTTGGAGGAAAACCTGCGAGGTCGGTCGGGTGATTTTCAGATGCATGATCTATTTCAGAAGCTGGACATGGACTACCGTTAGCGTTATGGTTAAAGTTCCTAGAATAAAATTAAGCTATTCTCACAGGTTATCATTACCCTCCCTTTTATTATTATTATTATTATTATTATTTATTATTAATAATAATAATCATAATAATATTATTATTCACGGAATCATTTTAAGGAAGACTGCAGCTGGGTTGATGGTTCCTTGTGCTAAAGATCAGTGTATCTGTCCTGTCTGGTCTCATTAAAGCTCATTTCATTCCAACCCCAAAGTAAATCTTTGTTTAAGGATGTGTTTGATGATTGTTGCCATAGGAACAGGCATGCCACATTGTGTAAAGACTGACAAGCGGTAAAGTTATCTTCTACATCGCTGAGGTTGACTTGACTCATCTCCTATCACATGGGAACTATGTTCTTGGTTTTGTACTGGGTGTTTCGAATGAAGTTCTACCTTAATCACCATGGGCTGAGGCTGAGGTTAGGTCAGGTCAGGTCAGGTCAGGTGCTGAGGACAATATGGAAAAAAATTGTAGTAAGATGAAAAGTCACTGAAATCACTGATATTTTTATGTTTTTATGTTTTCTTTACCTCTATGGTCTATTTTTATATTTATTTGGGATCAGTATGAAATGTTTAACTTTTGTTAGCCAAACAGTTTCTTGGCAAAATTTGTATGCCATGTTTGTTTGTGTTTAGATAAGATTTTGGTTTGTAAACTGTCAGAATATATCTTCCAGCCTCTTATCCTGGTCCAGAGCATGTTAAATAAAAATGTCATGAACATTAATTTGCAGCTGGGAGAGTAAAATTAGGCTTATTCTCCAAGCAGTTATAGGTATGCTAGCAAACAGCGTGTGTGTCCATCAGTGGGCAGTAGGGGGAGCCCTGCAGAGTCACACTCACAGATGACCTTGCACCTCCGTTGGCATTTTGGTTACTCTGCCCAATCAGAGAGTGGCAGCCTTTCCCTGGGTGTGTGTTGAAAACTTCACATTTAAAAGTCATACTGCCTGCCGACGGACACCCTCGGCCTCCAATCTTGGAGCAGAGCAAACCGATATTTGCGTAATCTCGACGGGAGCTGAACACGGACTCCGCGTGTAACGGTAAGGCCGTGCAGTTGCTCATGCTGTGAGATCGGGTCACCTGTTCGTCGAGTCAGAACCGATGGACATAAGCCAGCTCTTGGAAGCCGACTAACCCAAAAAGGCTGCTGTGTGACAACGTGCTGCATTTGATTCAGTGTTGATAGCGGTTCGGTGTCAGCGGATTAGCAGTAGTAACACTCGGATGGGTGACTTCATATCTTTACACGTGACAAGTGCTGTGGACAATAAGCTTCTCTTATTGCCTGGACCTTACAAATCAGAGCTTAATGATACTGTTCATGCAGATGTTCTATTGGAAACTTTTAGTGCGGTTCATGGTGAAAGGGCATTTTTGGTGTTTTTCACGAGGACCTGTGCTTCTCTTTTAATGTATCCAGTTCGACAGGCCTGATGCTTTTTGTTAAATGATACGTTTGCCCTCTTGAACCAGTCCTAAACATGGCTAGGGTCTTGTGACTCAAGGCCACCCTATGCTATGTAGATACTGCGGCTAGCGTCATGCTCCAGGGGTCGTCGGTCTCCGTGTGTGTTTGTCACGTCGCTTTTCTGATTACCCACAATGCACTCAGAGGCCGGCTCGGGGGCATGGGACTCTTTGCCCCGCACTCCGACCTCTTTCCTCTCTGTGCCTGCTGTCCTTTCTCCTCTCGGGCACGCAGCCGTTGTCATTTTATCCAGAGGCGTGCCTGTGACCCTTCCCAAGTGACCCGCCCCATTTAAAAATATCTCCCCCCCCCCCCCCCCCCCCCTCGGCAAAGATTTTCCACAACAGGCCAGGGAGGCTGTCAGCTTGTGCTAGTGAATTTGCCTTCAGGTCACAGTGGATAAACACACCCAAAGAGAATGAGTGTCACCGAAGTGATTGACACGCACATACATTGAATGCTGGTCCACTGCATTGTGGGAATGTGTACAAAGGGCAGCGTACGCCCAGAATGAGTATTACAGAATGTATTTACATTTGCTGTTTGAATGTTTGCAGTTTTTGTGGTGTCGCCTAGTGAGATGTAAGCAAATAAATAAGTAAATATAAAATGGAAACATAGGAACTGTAAGGGTGTGAATTTCTGGATGCTCGTCAACCGATTATACTTTGACCAGGATGGATGGCTACAGTCATATTGCCATAATAGAATTTATGAATTTACAATATTATATTTCAGGTTATAACTGTTAAAGTGACATGACTAAAAGTGAGAAGTGAGCTGTGGGAAAACCATCTATCCTCCCTGACTGAACAAACTGATTATTTGAAAGTTTATCATTTATCTCAACTCGGGTTATGCCTTCTGATCTGATGAGAGCTACGCAGGTCAAAGTTGAAGCTTTGTCACTTTGGTGTCACTTTCATTTGGTGTTCAATATGGTGGGGAGGCAGTGGAATTTGTGTATGGGGGGGGGGGGGGGGGGGGTGGGTTGGGAGGCGGTGAGGGGTGTGGGGGGGGGGAAAGAAAAAGGGGGGGGGTGGGGGTGGGGGGTGGGGGGGGGGGGGGGGGGGGGGGGGGTAGTTCTGTAGGCCAGGATGCCCCATTCAAGGCCCCTGGAGTTTTGGCAGAGAGACCCCAGTTCCCATTCCTGTACAGGGCAGCCAGCTGCTTGAGTTAATGTGCGTGTTGCTGTTGGGTTCCTCTCCCGCGCACTAATGTGCCCGTCTGCCTTCGCAGTGAGCTCCATGGGCAGCGGCGCCAGCAGGCTGTACAGTGCCCTCGCCCAGCCGGGGCAGCCGGCGCTCTCCGAAGGGGGCGACACCGACGAGGTGCTGCGAGAGTGCGAGGAGGCGCTGCGCGGCCGGCCCCCGCGGCTACACCGCCGCTTCGTCGCCGTCGAGGCTGAAGCTCGGCAGCGCCACTCCATCCGGGTCATGCAGTGGAACATTCTGGCCCAAGGTAACGTGACTCACTACTGCCCTCTTACAGTCGCTGATCGCAACTACGGGTGGTGCTCGCAGTCCTGTTCGACAGCTTAAGTTTAAGTTGTCCGGATGAATCGTTCCTGTCGACACAGCATTAGTACAGCAAAACAAATTAAGAATATTATATTAATGTGATTATGTGGAGTCCTGATATTTTAGATGATTCTAGTAAAGTCTGCATCGTATGTGGTCTGTTACCAGTTTTATTTTATGTATTGTTGCTGTTTTAATTCCCTTTTAATGTTTCTTCCAGTAAGTACTTTTAAGTGAAGGTTCCCCAATTCCTGTCCTTGAGGGCCGGTCTGCAACACAGTTTGCAGACCGCCCTGCTGAAACATACCTACTTAACCTAGTGAAATGCTGATTTAAGATGGCTTCGAGCATGGAAATCTGCAGACTGGCCATCCAGGACCGGAACTGGGGAACTAAGTGTTTATCTTCTCAGGTTGCTTATTCATAAATTACAAACTTGTGTATAACCAAGCTTTTGCCATGAATAGATGCCTAGCTGATTGCATGGTTTGAACATTTCAGTTAACTAACCAACCAGCTGTGACGTGATGTAGAGCCTCGCTGACTGTTAACGGTATTTATAAGTGCATGTGTAGGCCCACTTAAAGGCGCAGTTGGTCAGTGGTCTGTTTTCCGTCTGCTTCCACAGCCCTCGGCGAAGGCAAGGACAGCTTTGTGCGCTGCCCACCCGACGCTCTGATCTGGGCCGAGCGCAAGTACCTCATCCTGGAAGAGATCCTAACATACCGGCCGGACATCGTGTGTCTGCAGGAGGTCGACCATTACTTCGACACCTTCCAGCCAGTACTGGGCAAGCTGGGATACCACTGTACCTTCCAGCCCAAGCCGCACTCGCCCTGCCTGGACGTGGAGCACAACAATGGCCCCGACGGCTGCTCCCTCTTCTTCCGTCGCGACCGCTTTGAGCTGGCGGGAAGCGTGGGCTTGCAGTTGGCCGCCGCCGCGCTTGACACCAACCAGGTGGCCATCGTGCAGACCCTGCGGTGCCGAACGACGGGCCACAGCCTGTGTGTGGCCGTCACACACCTGAAGGCGTGCTGCGGCTGGGAGCGTCTGCGCAGCGCCCAGGGCGCCCACCTGCTGCGGGCGCTGGAGGAGACGGCCCAGGGCACCAGCGTGCCGCTGCTGGTCTGCGGTGACTTCAACGCCGAGCCCTGTGAGGACGTCTACCGCCGCTTCGCCACGTCCGGCCTCAACCTGGACAGCGCCTGCAAGTTGTTGAGCGCAGACGGGCAGACGGAGCCACCCTACACCACCTGGAAGATCCGGCCCTCCGGCGAGGTCTGCCACACACTCGACTACATCTGGTACTCGCGGCACGCCCTGCGCGTGGACTCCGTCCTGGACCTCCCCACGGAGGCACAGATCGGACCAAACCGCCTGCCTTCCTACAGCTACCCGTCGGACCACCTGTCCCTGGTGTGCGACGTCAGCTTCCGGGAAGAACCCGACCGGCTGCTGTAGGTCCCCAAGGACCGGGTCGTAGAAGCCGGCTGAACTCTGCCTATTTATTGCCTTCAAACTGCACAAGTCGACCAAAACTAATTTATTATTATTCTTTTTTTTTATTCGTTGAAATACAGAAGCTGTTTTGTTTGTGCTGCTTTAAAGTCTTAGCGGGGCCTGGGGCCCAAGGCTCATCACTGAAAAGGTCTGTTATTGTGTTCCCATTTCAGACCGGATTCTCTTACTGTCAGGACAGTTAATCCATCTAAAGCAGGGGGTGGGGATCCTGATCCATGGAGAGCCGGAGTCGGTGCGGGTTTTTGGGATGACCTCTGTCAGCCAATAATAAAGCAGTGATTCCCGACTCCAGTCCTGGGGACCCGCTGTTATTGGCTGATTGAGAGACCATCCTGAAAAAACTGCACCCACACCAGCCCTGTATGTAACAGCTTTTCCACCCCTGATCTAAAGTGAGTTTTTCTGGCTTCAATCTAAAAAAAATTGTTTATGGTTACAGGTTTTATGCATGGAAAGTAAAATTCTCTGCAAATGCTGCATAACTGGGATTGACTGAAATGGATCACCTCCTGTAACAGGGCCATCTTTGACTGCGTTTTCCTTCACAGTGCTGTTGGGGTATAGTGTATTAGAGGCTTTGGTAACCCCGATCCTGGAGTGCCGTATTCAGCAAGTTGGCGACGAATCACACCTGAGAACCTGCTGGATACTGTCACTCCAGGATCAGAGAAGGGCCCAAAACAGGGCCTGTGTTATAAACTGTCAAATTTCAAGCTGAACACTTTGTGAATGCGGTTCGGTGATATGCAAATTCTGCTGCCATGTTCTTCTAGTTCATTGCAGCTGAATCCTTAACTTATTCTGCATAGACTTATGGGTAATCCCGTTCCCTCGTGGCAAGGGACTGTTACATGCGTAAATGCAATAGTGGTGTTAGTGCACCCTTCCCAATAAAAAAATGTTATGCTTAATACTGCTGTTCGACCGGATGAGACATCTGCTCTTAAAGGTCATGCTCTCTGGCTTCTGGTCGCCTCGTCTTCTCGGTGAGCCTGAAACTGGCCAGGATTCATTCTGCGGTCTTCCAGATCCAGCAGGCTTTAGCAATAACTGCCACAAAAGCCCCTTAGTAGCTAAAGCCCTCCAAGGCATTTAAACCCATGTTTGTCTGTGTTCTGCTTCGAATAGCTCTTCTCAGGACGGACATTATGTTCTCCCCATGTTGCGTACATTTCCTCTGGTTTCCTTCTGCAATCCAGACAGAGCTGTGGTTTCCTGTCCACTTCCAATGCTTTTCTTAATCTTCTTTCTCAAGACTATTCATTTGTGCAGCGTAGGAATTCAATGTCACGCAGCTGCTAAACACAGCAAACGTGGGCTCCTACCATTTTATAAGAGCAACCCCCAGTCTGCAGCAGTGCCTTGCTTCTTATTGAAAGCACACTGCCACCCAGTGTCAATTAAGCAAACTACATGTTTTATAAAATCTTGGATGAGGTGGGGTGTGTGTTCTACAAAGCAGGATTCTTGAGTTAGCTGGGTTAATTTAAGATAGTCATGACTGTCCAATAGGAATGCTCCTTACCTAAACTCTCATTGAACAATCATGACTTCTAGCTTAAGTTAACCCAGCTAAAGAAGTCCAGAGGGCTGTTTCACAAGGCAGGATTTCTTGCCTAGCCAAATAACTTGTCAGATTTAAGGCAGTCTGGGTAAGGGAACAAAAAGTCCATTTAGTCCAGACTACCTTAAATCCAAGAAGTTATCTGGCTAAGCAAGAAATCCTCCATGGAATACCTCCCTGCGTTGTAGAATACCCACCAAGACCTGTAACCTTTTGATAAATGTAGGTTAATGTGGACATTTATAAAGGAAAAATCAGCAACTTACTGTTACTGCAGCAGAAGCGCCCAATATCGAAGTTGTCATATGAAAATGATCTTGGCTTTTTCAGTTCTTGGAATACGGGTTACAGTTAGCTTAGGAGAACATCAGCGATTCCTCATTCTCCGGCACGGGAGCGCCTCCTGCCGCCACTGATGTGCATTGCATGAGAGCACACAAATGCTGTAATTAAGCCAAAATGCATAAAATGCTGAGTCCGACCGATGGCACGACGGGACACAAATATCCAGCAAACAATGCATGAAAGACAAAATCGTTTAATTTTTTTATATTTCAGTAAAATCTACTTGAATACACTTTGAAACAAGAGTACAACAAAATAGAATATACTTCAAATGTTGAATATACAAACTAGTTCAGTCTGAACGCGAACATCTTCTCCCCCTCAACTTAAAAAATAAATGAAAGAAAATGTAGAGCTGCAGTAGCTGCAAAGATTCATGCTAAAATGTTTTTTTTTTCTTTAAACTGGCAGAAAGACAGAAAAACAAACGGTGAAGAGAGGCCGAGGCTATACAGCAGGCGGACTTACAGCGAGGTCTGCGTAAGCTCCAATGCCAGCAGGCATCGAACTAAAAACGTGTCGTATTCTGAATAATACTGCGCTTGGTACAAGGTAAAAAAAAAAAAGAAAGAAAGGAAATCGGCTGTACACAAAAAGCTTATTTACCTGAAGATAGCGGGGAAATAGATCAATCTAAGGCTGCTTTGAAATTTTATAAACTGTATAGGATATATACAAAGTCCCTTTTGACTTCCTCCTTCCAAGCTGCTGAAAATCAGCATTTTAACCCTCCGAAAGGCTCGCGTAGCACCCATGGATACAATGTGCACACAGTGATAGTCAAACTGCTGGTTTCATCATTTAAAAAAAAAAAAAAACCCTCTATACAAAGTGTTTACCTTGACTTCCCTACAAGTTCGATTTCACTGATTGCCCCCTAGTGTTCAGTATACATAGTGTCAGTAATTATAGTGTGGGGGTTGGTCCCTTTTTTCACCCCTCAATTCCTCTGCTCAAGATGACCCCCCCCCCCCCAATGTTTCTTATATGAAATTCTGGTACAAAGTCCCACTTGGAATTGTGGGAAAACTTTTTAAAAAACAGGGTCTTGTCAAGTCCATCGGTGTTTAAAGTCACTCTGACTATATTATACAAAATGTAATTGAAATGTGAAGCAGATGTACAATTAAGCTCCTCCAGACCGGTGCTCTTTCCGGCCGCTGAGCACAACAGTCTCTGTCTGCCCGCAGAATCGGAGCCGTCACGTGACGTCATACCCCAGCCCCGCACCCCAGACCCCC
>JAODKE010000055.1:8084996-8103450 GCA_026779605.1 Mormyrus hasselquistii
CCCTGCTCCGCCCTTGGCCCCCGACCGCGCGCGTCCCTCCTGGGGCGCGGGGGGCCGCGTGCAGAGATCGCGTGGGGGGGCGGGAGGGTGGGGGCGTGGGTGGGCTGCGGGGGGGGGGGGGGGGGGGGGGGATCAGAGACATGGAAAACATAGCAATGTAGCGAAGCAGCTTAGCCCATGTTAGTGCCCCAAAAACACATGAACGTGTGCCCCCCCCCGCCGAGTTTCCAGAGTAAGGGTAACATCACCACCCCCCTTTCAGTCCACAGAGGAACCAAGAAAACAAAACAGGAAGCTCTCAGTGTTTGTGCCAAGGTTGCAAAGGGCGACACACGTGGGGACGTCACTGCCGGGTGAACTGCCAGACTGATGCCTGTTCGCTCTCTCTTTCTCCTTTAGCCTGTCACAGGGCTGCAGACCTCCAACGGGGCTGCAGCACAGGCCTACAGGGCTGCAGCACAGGCCTACCTCCAACGGGGCTGCATACCTCCAACGGGGCTGCAGCACAGGCCTACGGGGCTGCAGCACAGGCCTATCTCCAACGGGGCTGCATACCTCCAACAGGGCTGCAGACCTCCAAGCTCGCAAAACAGCCAGACTGCGGAGAATGACCCACAGGCTGCAGCTGCCTGCTACCTCACGCTCCTCTGCAGTTTGCTGTCTGTCCTATGACTTTACCGGAATCTGATCGCTTCTGTCTGGGGCCAACAAATCTTTCCCGATTACCGCAGATCTCAGTCTCAAAACTTATAATAAGCAAACAAACTCACATGAAGTCTTACAACTTGCAGGAAAGCCATGGGGTTTATGCTGTTGTATATGCAATCCCAGCAAATGCTCAGGAAACTGGCTTAAGTGTGCAACGGTGAACCATCACCACGTCCTACTGTTCAGTATAACTGCAGCCATTTAACTAGCACACATTTTAAAAACTACCCACTGCACCACTGGGTGTGCTTAGGAAACACTGCATCTTCACAATATTACAACTGTATCACCATCAAACTTCTAACCAATTAATTCAGGGTGTCAGCTTCTCATTCACACAGTTCTCATCTCTTAAAACACTAAAAAAAAAAAAAAAAAAAAAAAAAAAAAAAAAAAGAGTTTGTTCCTTCCCAGAGCAGTGCGAGGCTGAAGACGTCATGCTTAGGTGGTGCGATGAAATGCCTCACTTTTGCAGTCACGCGTGCGTACTCTCAAAGGCAGTCAGTACTGATGCAGAAAAACTGATACTGTGTTTCAAATAGCTTGTCTTTGAAAAATGATAACTGGTCCATCGGCAGACGGTGGACTTTAGGACCGGCTGGAATGTGCCGAAACACTTCACGGCGTAACGCAATAACAACCGCAGTTTAACAGTCGCAACAGTGTCCTGTGTAAATATGGCGTCGAAAAGTCGTTGAGTCATTTATTTGCTTAGCAGGCACACTAGTCCAAGCCTGTATGCAGCAAGAAACTCCCTGGCGTGTTTGACTGTAAGCACTTCGGAGAAAAGCAAGACAGGCAAAATCCGGGTCTGCGGACTCAGCTCCGGTCCGTCAGCCCGTACGCACGGTCTCGGCACTGTAACTGCCATGCACACGGTCTCTGCACTGTAACTGCGATGCACACGGTCTCTGCACTGTAACTGCCATGCACATGGCCTCTGCACTGTAACTGCCATACACACGGCCTCTGCACTGTAACTGTAAACAGCACTGCCACGATAAAGAATCAGCCAGTTAAGACAGCAAAAACACAACTGACCTGTGAATAGTATACAAGGAATGGATCCAGCAGGTCACGCAACGCCATTTTCTAAACCACACCATTTCCATTTCTTAATCAAATTAGGTAACAATGTTGCTTTCACATCGCAACAGAGCCTATCCTCTAGCTGTGTTACTAACATATCTTGGATGGGCACCCTGAGCCAACCCACTACGTCACTCACAGACCGTATTTCGAACGTCGCATGTCTCGAGTTGGGCCTGCCAAGGGAGCTGTAACAAGCTAACAATTAAACCCTCCATTGCCCGCCCCTCTGCCAGCACAGCACGCACGTTTGGTGGGGAGATTCACCTTGAATGTTTAGACTGCTACAATTTTAATAAGCCACAGAAATAAGCTTGCCTTGGGATCGCGGTGACAGCTCCCACTCGTCGGAGTGGAAATTGCAGGGCATTCTGGGATGTCTTCTATTCAATTATTAAGCTAACAAGTCCTGGTAGGGATGATGTGCAATACTGACTGAGTCTGGTATAGCACAGGAGGAGGAGAGTGAGAAAGAGAGAGAGAGAGACCCAACCAGATAGTCCTACACAGTGCTGGGGCTGGAACAGGTTTGACAGCCTCAGCCTGCCCTTTGGCAATGCTACAGCAAGACACAGAAAGACTGGCAGCTTCAAGCAGGGGTGCCATATTAACCGTAACCCCTGGACGCGGCCTGCAGCTCCAACAGCGAAACACAACTGGCTGTTTGTGTGTGTGCGCACCAAACAACGTGTTAAGTCATCTATCTGCTCCGTCAAGATGAAACCCCATCTATAGAGCTCCCCTAACCGCACGAGCTCCGAACTGCAGCGCAATGACGACCAGGACCACAGCGCGTTCACAGCGGGCCGCGCATCCGTCCGGTTTCCAGACTCCTTTTTCAAAGCGAGACTCGAAGTGGACTTACCTCGCGTGGAGCCGTGGGGCAAGGCCGCACGCGGAGTCCACCGGACGGCGAACCCTTGGCGGCGGTGAGGTATAGGCTCAGTCACAACGCTACCCATGCGAGTGCATCCCCTGCTAGCGCTGGTGTCCATGAAGGTGAGCTGCCAGACCCCGAGGGCAGCACGTGAATGTGAGGCCTCCTACAGCGGCCTGGTTCAGGATCTCCACACCGGAGAGAGCAGACAAGGCGGCTCCACATAGCACTGAACACAGCAATCGCGGACACCAGACAAACTTGTGGTTTCGTGCATTCCTGCTCTCAGTGTGTGCCGAAGAGAGTGCGCGGGTGAGCAAGCGAGAGAGAGAGAGAGAGCGAGAGAGAGAGAGGAGACTCTCTTCAAGTCCCCCAGCCCAACTTCTTCAACTCGCCTCAGAGTCACACAGCAGCCAGCCGCCGCTCACATGACTCACCCCCTACACCACAGAGGGTGACTCGACTCAAGCCTCAGCCCACGTCCATCCCTCTCGAGGGCGGGGTCCTTCTCATTCTAATCCACCCGCCCCTGCCGAGAGCTAAAGTTCGGCCATGTTGAGTCAGTGACGAGGACTCTGTGGGCGGGGCTACATACTGGAGAGGTTACTGAGGATAATTATGCTTAGTGCGCCTTAACCGGATGAGAGCAAAGGGCCAATGAATCTCACAGCTCTCCAGGGGAGCGGTCATCAGAAGCTACTGCTTGGCGTGATCGTGTTACCCCACCCACTACGAGGAGGGGGGGCCTTCAATAACAGCCCTGGCTTATCATCTTATCTCTTACAAAATAACGGGAGGAGTCTGCAACCATAACTCTGAAAAACGGGTTTTCGACAACAATGTGTGAATCTCCCGTTAAACGCCCAGACTGGTTGGCAAGCAGGTTCTGGCTGTGGGGTTCTGCTACACATCAAGCAGATCCGAGGAGAGACGACATTGAGCCGGCCAGAATCCAAAATGTGCTTTAACTAACGCATATCTTCTAGAAGGCAATGACTAAATGAAAGAGCACCCAGTCTCCCCCACCAAAGCAAACCCAATTTGTTTGCAACCAGAATTAGAGGATTACCTCATCACTCTGTATCACCCTATTGGGGTTTCCGAGAACTGTTCCATCGGCTGAGTCGTGCAGGAACACCATCCTTACCCCATCTTAGATCTGTGGAGTAAGTGATTCTGAAGCTTATGACGTAAAACCAATTCAGAATTCAAGCACCTGCTACCTCGATTTCACAGGTCATTTAAAGGCTTCAATAAAGCACCATTTTACACGACAGCTGACAGGATGATGTCAGGATGATGTCAGGATGACTACAGGAAACCCATGCAGTTTTGCTTGCAAAACGTCTTCATAGCATGAATATGACACTTTCTGTGGTGGAGGACTCATTCACGGCTTAAAGGTCTCAAGTTAGTGACCCAGCAAATTTTTACAATTCATCAATACGTCTGGCCCAGCGATCAACCTTTCGAATTCCACAGAATAAAAAAATGTTTTTAAATCAGCGTAATGTCATTCAGCTCCCCCTTCTGCTTTGGCAAGTGTGTCAGAGGTTAGCTAGCTAACTATAAGGATTAATGATTGTAGACCAAAATGTATCAGAGGTTAGCTAGCTAACTATAAGGATTAATGATTGTAGACCAAAATGTATCAGTTATTCATATCATTTACAATTTCCACATAGTTGAACCACTATTAAACCTAAACGAAAACAGCCAATCGTCTTGAGCTTTCTTTGTACGTTTCTCTGTGGAGTTCAGTAGTTGGCCTTTTTTGACTTGTTCTCCCTATTTAATAATAAAAATTAATGTTCATAGATTCTACTTTGTTTATATTCCATTATCAGTGCACAATTAAGTTCCCATGATAATATTTGTGAATTGTTTTTCAGTTAACTTAAGTTTAAACCATTCTTAACTAATCAAAATATTTAATACTCCATTAATGGAATCATGATAGGAATTAAAGATTTTTGATGCATCAAATCGATCCCTAAATAATAGTAATTCGATCGTCTGGCAGCCCATGACTTACACCCCTAGTGGTCACTGCCATAGACATGTAGGACTCAACATGAGCGTACCAACATAAAAAGACTGCATTAACGCAATTTCTGTTATTCACAAAAAAAGAAAAAATAAGGTGATGCACGATGCCGGACTTTGATTCTGGTCCGAATTGTCGCAAAGTCACACTGGGGCTACATTACAAGCAAAAGCCGCAAATGACTCACCATCAATAATCGGCATCGAGTCATTTGCAGGCCCTCAGTGACTGGCGGCAGCTACCAAGTGGTGCTTTTAGCCGACGTCCTCGGAAGGCTTTTCCAGGGAGATGATTGATCAGAGGAAACCAGCTGCACCACAAAGGAGTGGAGGGCAAGCTTCACAGGCCGCTAAAAGCACTACTGCATCAGGACGACGGCTCGCTCAGACAGAGAAAATACGCCAAGGTGCAACTGAAAACCCATATTTGCATGGGAGCCTCATTTTTCACACCATGTCCCTTGTTTCCTCTGCAGGTGCACTTTACTTCACGTCAGGAACACAAATGGTATTCAGGACTGTGACACCGTCATTTCAACATCACTCCACACAAGCCTAGCTGTCTTCCAAATGAGGTGTTCAGGGTTGTAGCTAGCTTAATACTTTATTCTCCAGGCTTTCTACCTGGGGTTCACAGTCGCCAGGAGGACCATAGAGGAGTTGTACTTTTCAACTTTTCATGATCATGCATTAGTGGCCATGGAGGGAGGGGGGCAGTCCCTGTCTTTGGTCAATTCCATTTGGGGGTCCATGGTTTTAGAGAGGTTGAAAACTCCTGCTAACTTCTAACTTATTCTTCAGGAAAACACCAACTTCTACTGTGTTTTTGCATGCAAATCTGTAGGTGAGTAAGAAGCCAGTCAAAAATGCACACACTGCAGTTCTACAGGGGTGTGCTGCTCCAATTCAAAGCCCTCCAATTCCAGAGTGCTGTCTAGTCATGAACTTAAGTTCTGGATAGAAACTGATCTGGTCACCAACAGACACACGGCTGCAGCATTCTAGGATCAAAATGAAGCGGACCAGATCTGTGTTGATACAAAAGCATTTATCTTCTGAGTATGATGCATCAACTCATTCATGGATATTCCTGGGATCTGAGCCAGAAATCCTTAGATCCTCCAGTCCTGGAAGACCGGAGCCCTGCACAGTTTTTTGTTTACCCTCATTTAAGACACCTCCTTGTGCTAATTACAACAGAGCCCTTGAGTTGAACCATTTGTGGGGGAAGGGGGAAAGAACTAAGCTACACAGGGTTCCAGCCACCCAGGACTGGAGTTTAACACCCTTGCCTTAGATGAAGGCTACACTTAAAGCTCTCTACCACCTGCTCTCAAGTTTTCACCATATTTTATATTAAATGAAACAAAGCCCAGAGGTTTGCATTTGTCCCTTGTTCAACTGGTCACAATGCCAGCACTGAAACAGTGCCTGGATGCCTACCTTAGATTCAGTGCCATGGCACCTTTACAAGAGGCAAATCATGAAAATTACAACTGAATATTGCCCTTCCTGTGGAAGAATCCCAAATCTGCAGGGCAACACTGCTGCCGTTAGTCAGTGTGCTTTCACAATCTAAAGGAAACGGCGTAAAGCTGTCAACAGGACCTGTGTATGATGCCAGCGGGTGGGGGTGCGGGGCACAGGGTACAGAAACAGGTTGATTCTGCTGTACACAATTGTTGGCTTCCATGTGCGTGGGATGGGAAATTCCCTCCTAGAGGAATGTTTTCACTGAGGTTTCCTTTTCCTACAGAGACAATGCTGAACCAGCACGCATACTGCTGGATGCTATGAGGAACCTTCAAAGCGCAGTGTAGATAACACCCCACGGGCTAAACACAGCGACTTCACATCCTTATCTGCTGAACCCTAAATCTCTATTAAACCTTCTATATTTCCAAGGTGTTCATAGATAAGCCTCTACGGTGCTTATTTTATACCATGGCACGAGTACAATACTCAATGCACCAGTGAAACCCTCGCAAACTGGCAAAGCCCACACCCCCCAAAACTCGACCCAAGAGCCTAAAAAAAAAAATCCAATCTCAAAATCACTACTTTACTCTCGGCTCTGTATCTCACTTTTATTTCATAATTTGACTCTCCTAGGAGGTCACCAGCATCAGATAATGAAGCATTCAAATAAAGTAGCATGAGGCAGCCCGCACACAGACAAACACAGGCACACACAGACAAACACAGGCACACACACGCACATGTTGGATTCGCAGCAATGCGAGGATCACGCGTCAGCCCTGGCCCAAGGTGTGGCGGAAAATCATCGACAGCATGAGGGCACGACAACAAGCAGCCCTGTGTTCCCCTGGTCCAGAGTACAGCCTCCCCACTGATCTCCGCCTCCCTCCCATCACCACAGCAACCCCCGCTGCCATGGCGGCTGGCTGCCTTCCCGCTAACTCGAGGCAAGTCCCTGACTTTGCGGAGGACTGATGGCGTTTTAGCAACCCTTTCCTGGTCTTCCATTGCGTAGAACCAGCACTGAGGCCTTATCCAGACCATGCTTTTCAGGGCAGCAATGTCTTCTCATTGGTCAAAATGAAATCACTTTTACAAAGCCTTTAGTAAACACAAATTAAACAATTTAGAAGAGGGAGTGTTATAGGAAGGAGGATTTCTCAATTAGCTGGGTTAACTTAAGCTAGAAGTCGTGACTGTCCAATAGGAATGCTCCTCACCTAAACTCTCATTGGACAATCACGACTTCTGGCTTCTCAGTTAACTGAGAAGTGTTGCTTTGTGGCACGCCCCCCAGAACTCGGGTCATGCTTACATATGTAATGGCTCCATCAACTTCATCAGGTTCTGGACAGCAGAACTGGGAGAAACGGGGATTCAAACCCTAGAATGTCCAGAACTGTGGTGCCATGTGATTATTTCCCATTGGAATAGAAAAGGCCAATGACTGACAGGACATAGCAATGCCACATACCCTGGGGTCTAAAGCCTCATTTCCCCAATAACTACTCAACACTCCACCCTTCTCCAGGCTCAGGGGAGGCCCATGGTTTCCCTTTAGCTAAGCAGCAGTAAATTTTTCATGACAGCCTGGCAATTTACCGAGCCTGTGTAGTGGTTCAGAATTCATGGAGACAGTTACATCTCTGGGGTGGGGGCACATTTCAACAGCTCTACTTGAAGCTCCATGAGGAGTCGTGAACCTGGAATGATTCAGCTTTGTGCTGCTGAGAGCCAAGACTGATGGGGTTTGGTAAATCGCAGTTGAGCCCTAACAGAGCAGATACCCCAGCTGAGGGTAGCACACGGTGGGAAGGAGGCGTGAGGGAGGAAAGCTGGAGGACCGGCTCATTGCAGTTAGTTCCCATAGGAAGCTTTGTCACATGTACCCAACGCAGGATCAAAACATGGCAACGTGGAAACAAAGCAGAGAGGCGTTCCCAAAAGAGCAGGCATCAACTGAAGCAGAGACCAAAGCCACACTGCACAACCACCTCAGGAAAAACACACCATGCCTACCCTATGTTCTCATTGGCCTTTGCCATAGCAACATTAACACGCCGTGCTTTTAAGTGTAAGGTCTGCGTATAAATTAATTCCATTCAAGATCCAGAAGTCAGCTCCGCATGCAGAATCAAGAACACCGGCAGGACGGATCCGCCACACATTTAAATATTCATAATCCAGCTTGAAACTCCAGCGCCTGGTGAAAGCAGGAGAGCCCAGTGAGGGGATGTGGATCCTATGAAACTCCCAGTGCATGCAGACATGCATGTGTGTGGGGTTGCAGAGGCATCGTGACAGCTTGGTATTAAGGGGCCCAATACCACCTTCATCTAATGAACTTTATCCTTACTGTATTCTCGTCAGCCAAGTCGACCTTAAACCACTCCAACAGGTCACATTCAGTGCACGCATGCTGACCGCCTGACACTGCCTCACATAGGGCTGTCGCAATCACGTCGCGATGCAATTGCAATTATATAATTATTGAATATCTCCTCTTTTAAAAGACGTTGTGGCTGCTGAGCTCCTCCTCTCTTTACCACGACCTCAGTGCTTATCGCTCCCATGATTTACCGAAACAGTCACATGTGGCGTGCTCCGCTAACCGAATTTAATAAACATAAGGATACGCCGAATTTATACAGACAGCTGACTTTTGGGCATCACAATACGCATCTCATTAATATCTTAGGCACAGTACTAATCTCCTTACCAAATTGTGGGTGTTAGTAAACGTCCATTTACAAATGTTTCACCTGTCATCTACAGCCATGGAGATTACTGCACATGCACCATATCATTAGTCACATCAAGACGGGATCGCAACAGCCCTAGCCCCACAGATAATCACTGCTCCATCCAGTTGCTATTGGAGATCTGGAGAATCTGGAACAGCAACTTCTCTGTCATTCTGGAGTGGCATTCCAAAGGTCAACAGCACACAGAATATCCTCACAGCCAACTAGCGTGATGGAAATAATATCAATCCTATATCAAGTGACTCCGATTTCAGAGCTCATGAAAGAGAACACTTAAACCACAAGTCTTTTCTGTAGTGTCAACTTGCCTCACCAGAGAAACCAGTTCAAATATCTAAGGGCATATTTAAACTTCAAGTGGATTAAAGTGTAAATTACTTCTAAAGCTGTACAATTTGCACTAATGTAAGAAAAGTACATTTATTAAAAAACGATTTAGTATACTGACAGTTTGGAGTCATTGTTTACTCCCAACAACTAACAGTGTAATCAAAGATCACACTGGAACCTCCAGACAGCCTCAGTCTGAGGCCTATTCAATGTGACCACAGTTACGTGTTTGCTGTCCTTTGAAGACACGAAAGAACTGTCCAGCATGCCATCACAGGAGGCCCAGTACCTAACACCAGCAGAGCCTGTTCATACGCATCCAACCTGATAGAGCTGGCTTCTGTGTCCTTGGCTTTTCAAATCACACTCTCCTCTATTATTCAAATAAACACTTAGCAGACACGATTGGCTCTGGAGAGGACCAACCCTTGTTCTTAATTCAGATGTCACACTCCATCCAACACACTTAATTATGGTGTGCCTAAAACAACCAATTCTCTAATATCTGCATGCTATTAAAACATAGAACTAAATGATGCTTGCATGAAGACCACTGAGAAAACTGTATGGTTTAATGATTGACCGCGTACTAAAATAGCGATCTGACCCTAAGACAAACCAAGAGGTACATGAGTAATGGATTTAATTTCGTAAACAGCACTAGACGCTGTTAGTTTGAAGACTCTCCCTCTGGCTGATAATCTAAATGTATAATGTAATTTGTTTACTTATGAAAGGAAATGTCTCATAGATAGATGTTAATGCCACATCAACAAAGAATGTAAAATAAGTAAAGGCTATCTGCATGACACATTACCTTTAATCCGAAGGCACTACAAAACATCAGCTCCGGACAAAACACGACTGCTCTGTGCAGATAAAGCACCCTACGGGATAATGTGCTGTTACACTAAACCCATTACTGATATAAACCAGTCTTTTGCGCGGGACTTAAAACTTGGTGTACCAAAAGTAAATAATCCATTCCATTCGTCTCGTATACACTATTAAAAGAAATAATTCTCGTGGCCATTCGATATGCATTATGTGAGTGGATAACAAAATTTGATAATAAACACCAGCGGCCAAATCTGCACCCGAATCAATGTTAATAAACCTCGCTTCATGGATTCCCAGCACTGTCGATGCAACTCGACGTGCTTATTTGGATGATCTGAACAGGGTTAAGGACTCGAGGTACCGCGTGCAACGAGATCAAAAACAAGCGAGCCCGTTAATAACCAGTCTCGGGGTTCGGGCCCGATCTCTCACGTGCCGGAACAACAAACAGATGACGTCGCCGGTGTCACGTGACCCAATAACGCACAGCACGAAACAATAAAGCGAAACTCGCGACCGCATCATTACGCGCATTTAACGCGATGGAGGTCCCAAACTGGAGGACTAAGCAGTTGATGCCGATCGGCCCTTTTATACACAGTGCTGTTTGTCCGGTCCGCCGAATTAATATTTGATTTTTGTTTTTTAATTAAACTACAGGACCCCCCTACCCCTTATCACGCAAGGTACAAGGAGTAGGATACTAGCATGAATGCTAGCTAACAGCCCACCTGATCGGCTGTCCCCCGGCCACGTAAGACAAGTCAGCTCCATCTGCACCACCATCGTTATCAGCACCTCCGTCTCCCCCGGTGTCAATCACCGTTCAAACCCACTTCGGATACCCAGGCACCTACCCCTCGTCGTTATCTTTTGTGTCCAGTCCCCAAACCGAGATCAAACAATAAAATTGTAACTAAACGCCACATTACGGGCGTGACTGGAGGCCGTGATGAATGAGCAGTCTGACCGGAGCGCAGCCACCCGCCTCAGACCAGCGGCCCTCCACCCCGCGCCCTCTAATTATTTACAAGCAGCTCTGGTTTATTTCCTTTTGCATTTTACTCTGCATTATATTTAGTTAGCAAGCTGGCAAACACGTTACTTATTAGCAAAACGTGCAGATTAGCAGGAGAGCGGTGCCGAAGCTGAAGACAAACTTATTATTTATGTGTTTGCGGGGAGACCTAAAACACGGAAAGGCGAAAAGAGGCCGAGACAACTGCAGCGAGTAGCCAAGCTGCGCGGTCAGGGCTGAGCAAAACCGGCCGCAGCCTGCTAACCTCGGTCGGCGACACCGCCCGCGGGCTGAACCTGCGCTGCCAGCCCAATACAAGCTGCCGCCCGCGGTAAGCGAGCCGCACTCCGGCGGCATTACACGTCGAAATAAATGAGAAAAAAAAGACATTGAATTGGGGCTTGTGCTCTTACCCGGAGGTAGCTCTTTGTCCGGTGCGTAAAGGATAAGGCGGGCCCCGGTCACCCCGCTCGGCGGCGGCGGCGCTGCCAGTCGCTCCGCTCCGCTGTCGTCGGCTGACAGGACGCGGCGTCGCCTGCGCGCGGCTTCCCCGAGCCTGTACCCTGCACGAGCGCGCTGCGCAGCGCGTGGGAAAAGCGCCTCGCGGACGTGCCCTGTAATTCTTTTCTGCCTTGTTTTTGTTTTGTTTGTGTTTTTTTCTTGATTGTTTTGACGCGAGCCCCTCTCCTCTCTCAGGCTGCCGGAGAGCGAGACACGGCCCGTGACGTCACGCTGCCCCCCCTTTCCCAGAAATTACGGGAGGTTACGCTCCGGTGCCCCCCCCCCCCGCCCGCAATATTACATTAAAACACACCGTGGGTTTCGGAATCTTACACTTCTCCATCGGCTAGCATTTTTTTACTTTACCACACACATTTTTAAACTGTTCCAAACAACTTATTTTACTCGTATTTTTTTTAACTCTAAAACGTGTCACAGTTGTTGTAAACGTGCTGTAACGCGGGATGTATGACAACTGGAAATGCGTTTTTACTTCGCTGCGCACCGCGTCTTTCGAGTTATCATCCTTTGGTGTTGTTTTGGCGCCATCTACTGGTAATGTTATTCTATTGATGTGCAAGTAGAAATATGCATTTCAGTGCTAATGTTGCTGTAGGTAGGGGCGCAGCTAGAGATTTTGGACCCCGTAAAAAGATATCATATTGGACACCCAAACCTGACTAATTAAATTATGTCCCATATTTTTAGTGCTCCCCCCTCACTTGGAGATCTTAACTCCCCCCCCCCCAGGGATGTAGATGGGTAAACTAAATTCAATATTTTACCAATAAAACCTTGCATTCCAGCAGAAATTGTCTTAGTGAAGTAAGGTATTTGTCGTTTTTATAACCAAAGAGACGGCATGGGGATTATGTTTCTAATTTTTATACACTCTTTATAGGCAGACATTTTTAATATCTTTACGGCGGTTCTTTAACGATAATCAAATGTATCTGCTAACACTGGTTTTCATATCTAATTTAAATGTGTTTTTTTGCAGGACAAACTACTCTGCACATGCCAACAGGCACAAACTTCACGCCTCCACCGCAGCAGGCAGCGTCCACATCAGGGCATGGCCGCTCCGTCAACCGGAAGGGTGACCTCCTGGCCTGTAGGGGGCTTGCTGTCATTTTCAGCAGGAGACGACAGCATATCTTCAGCAGGCACCTCGGCTGATTGGCCTCTGCTGGATCACATGGCTCCTCAGTCCAGCTCCTGGGGCTCACACAGCAGGCTGTTGGCTTTTGCCAGACTGGGAGGCCTCTCCACTGGATTCCGCTACCTGCCCCATGGCAGCCGGGGTACCGGGGGCCTCAGGAGAAGCTGTACGAGGAAGCTATCTTCAGCGACAGGTGCCTGTATCAGCTGGGAAGTCTAGACTACAGGACCCATCAGGAACTGCTAGTAATATCAACCAAAATGCAAGAAATTATGCTTGAAAAGTAAGACTCAGTGGAAATACTGTGTGCTGCCAAAATAAAGAAACCAGTTGGGTGAGAGGTTAAGCCAGTCTGTGACTGACAGCACAGGGTAAACCCTCTGAATTCATGCCACGTTATTTATCATTCTTACTGATGTCCTATATACTCTGGTTACAGTAACACAGATTTAGAATTTAGATATCAGTGTTGACACACCACAGCATAGCACACAACAAAACGTGTCCTCTGCATTTAACCCATAGGTGACGTCGTGACATATCAGGGGGCAGCTAATTCAGTGCCCAGGGAGCAGTGCTTGGGGGACGGTACCTTGCTAGTTGGGGATTTAAACCTGCAATCTTTCAATCACAAGTGCACTTCCCTAACCATTAAGCCACCACTGCCCAGATGAGATGACAGATAGATTTCAGGGATTTTATTGTTATTCATCATCTTACTGTTATTCAGATTCAGAAAGTCTTTTTGGACTCTCAGTTGGGCCTGGCTCGGACTCAGATGAGTCTTTTGGCTTGGCATCAATACTGGCAAAATTATAGGTGAAATTTTGTCTGCCAGAAATGATGGTCTTGTAAGCCTTTTGGAGGGAGAGGGTTACAATATTAAGTCATACTGCAAATTCGTAGAGAACAGCTAATTGGCGCTATTTAATTACAAGTCCATGGGGAAGAGAAAAAGCGCTCACATAGATGACGGCAGCAGCGAGGGACCCGCCGCAGAGGACGACGTAAGCCAGTTTCTGCCCAGTGCCACTCGGTAGCCCATATGCCAAGGAGCGGGCTGGAATCACTGCAGTGCTTCTTACTATAGCCAGAGTCGCTGGGACGTGACACTAAGTCAAAATTAACGGGAAACCGCAAACTGAACACCTTAGTCTCGGGGAAACCCTGAATTACAGCAAAACCAGATATCAGACACAGCTGCACTCCGCCCTCATTCATGCAGCACAGCCACGGCAACGCTTACCTGACGTCATGTTAGAATATCAGTGTAAATATACCACATTCCTCAAAGATATCAAATAGAATTTTTGCTCGTCTCATTTTATTGTTGAAGCAGTATTGCACGTAAGCATTGATATATGGGGAATGGCAGATTCATATTTCACTTTTAATTATTTCATACAGTGGCAGTTCTTTATTGCATAATTATGCCTACTGCATCCGTTACAGATAGACAATCATACCGAAACTATTGCAGAATTTTGCAGGGGGCAATAAAATAGTTGTAACTCGCCATTCTCTTCTAAACTGAGAGTTCTGACGGCGTAACCAGTTTCAGAATGGATCAATGAAAAACATGCCCGTAACGACGGTGTAATGAGAAACCTGAACTGGCGATATTAGACGGCTGGGCGCTTTGGCAGAGGACAGCCGGTCTGGTTTGTCCCGTAAAGGATACCCATTGTTTACTGGATCGTGAGAAAAGCTGTCCAGACTCGTTGCTTATACACTGCTGCTTTCTGATTGCTGTTGAGAATCGTCTATATTAATTACCTGTAGAGTCTCTGTCAAACCAGCAATGTTTGACAGAGACTGGACTATGTGAGAGAAGTACAGTGTCTGTCTGTCCATTAAGGTTCTGAAGCTTTCGTTTTAATAACATAACTTAAGCACACACGTGTATCTTATTGAAAAGTCTAGACAGCTACAAAAGTTAATTGGCCACATTTGAGATTTTTGCCCGATTCTTTGGATAATTTTGCATCCCTGATGCAGTCTTGTTTCTGTATGCCGTGCACTACCGCCCTCCATTAGAGGTACAGGAATATGTGCTCATACAAATAATGTAAGAAGGTAGGCCTTCTTAATTTAGTATAGGCCCAACATAATGCATACCCGAATTCTATACAAACAGAAAAACAATTAAGTACTTTTTCAAACATGACTAAACAAAAGTAATATATGTCTGTAAAGTTTCGGGTAACGTACTTCCTCAAAGATAACGGCTAAAACAGATGGTTTTGTTAGAAAGTGGTTGGCTGTGTTACTGGATCTACACAGAATAAATAATAAATGTACAGTAAGAAAGACGTTGGCCTATTTTACGTTCGTTCCCCGCACATCTTATATTTTTAAAATCTGGTCAGTAAAAACATCACCAGCATATAAACTCACCGCTTTTGCATAGCGACATCAGAGACCTATGTGCCAAAGAGCCGAGTTTACGCCAGGCCGGTCTGCAGAAAGACATCGCAGCTCAGGAGCGCGTTACCGGGACGGTGCGCAGTCTAGCGGGGCCAAGAAGCACTCCAGCTGACCGCGGGATGCCAGCCCCCCCCGCCCCTTGTGCCAATGCCCCCTCCACCAGCGTCAGGCCCTCGGGCAAAAGGCAAGCAGGCGGGCGTGTGACTGTTAACACAGGTAAGAAATGATGTTCAACTCTGCGTCCTACGTCCTGTTTGCCTTTTACTTAAATTATCTTAAAGGTTTAACCATAGTTTGCTTTTAAGCAATACGGCACGTAATTGCTCGTAAATAAACTTTGCTTTTAAATAACAAATGTACTTAATAAGCAAGTACACAATACTAATGCACTTAAATAAGATACTGATTTTTTTACTTTGAAATTGCTATAGTCAATGCGACTGTGCTTTAAAGCGCCGCTTCCATTGTCTGCTGTAAATCGCATCTGACTATAAAGACATTCTTGATAAATGTTTTTGTTCTCACGGGCTTTATCAGGAACTGAAAACAAAATTTACAAATTAGAGAAGTTTAATAGCATATTTTCACTAATATTATACATTTCCAAAGCACCTGCAGGTCTTTAAGAATACTAGAAGTATACAGTAAATAGTCGACATTCCTGTAAAACAATGCAGAGATTAACTGTGTTTTTGTGTGTTTGGTGCAGATTCTGGATCTTCACACTTTCAAGCTTGGAAGCGCAGTGTATTTACAAGTTTATTTAATACACATTGTTACAAATCATTCCATATACTGTGCATAACACCAAACAGACCACATTAATTATGTATCCCTAATACAGACAGTACTGTCTCCCAATCTGATATCTTCTGCTTTGCTCTGAGGAAAAAAAAAATACACACAGTAACCAAAATTGAATTGATCATCTGATCATGTATAAAGACAAAACACGACAGCATTTTGTATAAGGATTACATTGCAACACTTAACACACGCTACAATACAAGTAATTTCACAATGTGACGCAGTCAGCCTCAAACGCAAGGAGACACAGATGGCGAACTCCCCACTCACAACGTCCTCAGCTCTTCATTCCAGTCCATTCCGTCTATTATACTCAGCAACATCTTCGCCGTGTTGCTTGAAAAGCTATAAAACAGGGGTTGGAAAAGGCAACGGCACAAATATTTTTAAACATATAAAAACATTTATGCACTGATTGAATAAAACCAGAAATGTAGGCCAACCATTTTAACAGTGGTGCGATATGAACAGTGTTTTAAAATTACTCTGGACTACAGTCAACTCTGGGATTGCATGCATCTAGCTTTCGTTTTGAAGTGAAATTATTTTATGGGTCCTATTCTTTATGACATTACCAGTGCCCAGAGAGCAGCTGAGCTCCCAAACGCCAGACCCACACGGAGCCAGTTCGGATTGGTGTTGTCTGGCTTTCTGGCAGTAAATGCTGACCGGGTAACACCTACAGGAGGGAGAGAGGCAGTTTGTGGTAGTTTGTACCCCGATCACAGCTTGTTCCTACAACAGTAACACTCGACATGTCTTTTATTATGTCAACAAAAGACTTCTCTGGCAAAGTCTGCTTTTCTTTCAGAGCAAAATTCGCACGGGCGGGAGAGATGACCCTGTGATACGTTTTCGACATACAGTTTCCCGGAAACATAAATAGATCTAAAGCAGGGGTCTCCAACTACGGTCCAGGAGAGCTACTATCCAGTAGGTTTTATATCCTACCTGGCTTCTGATAAACCGCACTAGTTCTCAGGTAAATACTAGGAGCAGGTGTGGCTCATCAGAAGCCAGGTAGGATAGAAAACCTACTGGATAGTAGCTCTCCAGGACTGGAGTTGAAGACCCCTGATCTAAAGAGACACGGTTCCGACTCATACTAGTTATAAGGCTTGTAGATCAGTTAATGAATAACTGTTGTAATCAAGCTGTTGGCGTTGCTTTGTTAGAAATAGGCGACTATAAATAATCGTATGTCTTTAACAAGTGGGGAAGGCAGTGAAATAATAATGACTTGTTCGTTTTATGTTCATATTATTGGTAATATTAGTTAGTTATGTAGAAACAGAATTGTGAGAAACCTAGAGATTACTAAAAACGTTTAAAACACAATGACATGTTATTGAAGCAAGGTCAGCATCGGGCTAAAACTACTGTTAAAATGGCTAGCTTTCTAAGACAAACCCCGAGCAAATCGTTGGATTTATTTAGTAGAAATTAAAGCTGACATAACATCTGTTGTCTACTCACTCTTGCTGACGCTGGCCGTCTGTAGTAATAACCTGTTTAAAGGCATGTCTTCAAATATTCTCCAGTATATTTTCGGTTAGGGTCCCGCTTTGCTGCACTCGACTTTCGATTCGTCAGACTAGTCGATCCCAGGGAGGAGATGAACATTGATGATCACAGAGCAACTGATCCCAGTTGTACCTTACGTATACATTAGGTGTAGTTTATTTATACTATACGGGTATTATACTAATTCTTAATTCTAATGATATTTAACCAGTACCTGAAATGTTTTTTAAGCGTTCTTATTCTGGTGATGCAAACAGCAATAACTCCTAATTTTGCAGTTATCTTGAAAACGTACATATCAAAGTCCTGATTGCTGATTCCATAGTTCACACAGACTACTAATTGATATTCAATCTAAAATGGCTGACCTTTCACGACAGTCTACATAGCTGTGATGCAGGGTTGTAAACTTTGGTCAGCTGGCTGGCCTGAGATTTTCAATTCGAGTCTGTAGACGCATTTACATGTATGTAACAATTATATAGCCTTGTAAATAGTCTGTAGGGTCTGCAAACTATCCCAACAGTTTTGATACCCTAATAAACATTTTCTACTGAGTGCTAAAAAAATTAATAACATTAAAAACAACTCATTGGTTGGAAAAGAAGGAGGTATTTTTCTGCATCAGTGTCACTGTTGGCAAACATTTTGAGATGTTTAGAAGTGAGTTCTCGGCGTCTGTCTGGTTTTGGACCGAAACTCAGCAGAATTACCCAGAAGTAAACATTTCTGCTTGAATGCGGTGAGGAAGGATGAACAAGAAACAGACTTTGTGAAGAACAAGCTTTATCAACAATTCTTTTTGCTCATTCACACCGAGGATGATACAGCCACTTTAATACGTATTTATATATATTAAAAAAAACACACACACAGGGAAT
>JAODKE010000055.1:8119684-8131152 GCA_026779605.1 Mormyrus hasselquistii
ACTCCCACCGTTCCAGCAGACGCTACCTGCTCACTAAGTCCCCCTCCTCTCCCAGCACTTTGTGGAGATCACGGACGACCAGTTCGACTTCCACACGTACTGCATGAGGAAGATGACCCTACGCTCCTACGTGGATCTGCTGAAGCTGGAGGACGTGCTGCGCATGCACCCCTTCTACTACAAGGCCTCGCGGACGGCCATCGAGATTTACCTCAGCCTGCACGACCACCCTCTGACCGACGAGAACAAGGAGCTGAAGGCCGACACTGGTGAGTGGTGCCACAGGAACAGCCAGCCAGAACCTACCAACCCAGTCCCCCCTGTTTCTTTAATACATGCCACAGTATTACAGATGAATTTCCAAGGCATCCGTATCTTAAGTAGAATATTTCTTCTGGTCTAGATATTCAT
Organism: Mormyrus hasselquistii; assembly: GCA_026779605.1. Classification (NCBI taxonomy): domain Eukaryota; kingdom Metazoa; phylum Chordata; class Actinopteri; order Osteoglossiformes; family Mormyridae; genus Mormyrus; species Mormyrus hasselquistii. Next base: position 8,120,096 of record JAODKE010000055.1, read on the forward strand.
TTGAGCGTTTTGACGTTATCCAAGTCTTTCTGAGTAGGAGTTTCTCACTTCGGAGTGGTAGAGTAGGTGCAGAGGGTCCACAGACACACGGACGGTGGTATGGGGGTTAAAAACACATGCCTCTGGGACCAGGGTTCACGTTTCCGCCATGACTCCACGAGTGTGGAATTTGCATGTTCTCCCTGTGTCGTCCTGGGGTTTCCCCTGGGTACTCCTGGGTACCCTTGGAAATGCTGTTGATCAAAATTGCCTGCCACAGTCCAAAAAAAAACACACAGAGGTTAATTGGAGTTACCAGATTGCCCATAAGTACGTGTGTGTGCCCTTTGATGGGTTGGTGTCCTATCTGGGTTGTTCCCTGCCTTGCGCCCATGACCCTGAATAGCACAAGTGGTTGCAGAAATTGGATGGATGGGTGGATGGTTAATGAAAGGTAGACAACCACCGTTTTAGAGGACCGAAATTTGTAAATGGACACTGATAGTGAAAATTCTACAAAGTGCAGCCTGTTCCAAGCTAATAAACAGCGTTTTACACATCAGTCTTTAGTTTTTGAGATTGCTAAGAAGCCCCTCAACCTAAAGAATGAACGGGGGAGGGGGGGGTGAGGTTTGCTGAATACGAATCGCCCGTGTGCCGCGTGTAGCCAACCTGACCGACAAGGAGCTGAAAAAGCTGCGGAACAAGCAGCGGCGGGCGCAGAAGAAGGCGCAGCTGGAGGAGGAGAAGAAGAACGCAGAGAAGGAGAAGCAGCTTAAGAACCAGAAGAAGAAGAAGGAGGAGGATGATGAGGAGATCGGCAGCCCCAAGAAGGAGCTCATGCCGGAGAAACTGGCGAAGGTGAGGCATACGAATATGAGTGAGATGGTGCTCCTGGCAACTAAAGCCCACTAGGTGGCAGTCTGAGTCACTTTGCATTTCGCATCTGGGTTGTGGGTTTGATTTCTGTCTACACATTATCCCCATGTTTTGGGTGGGTTTCCATAAGGTCCACCAGCTTCCTCTTTCAGTCCAAAGATGGTTTATGTGGATCGAAGTCTTTGAATCGCCTGTGGTGTGTGGTTCTGTCTACGAGTGCGTGCCTTGCGACCGATCAACATGCAGTCTTAGGAATCCCCAGCCATGTGCGCTGTTGATCTCGTGATAAGCTCCAGGTTCACTATGACTACGTGCTGGATTTGGTGCCAGAATAATCGAACTATGTAGGTAATTACTATTTCAATGCTTGTCTCAATAGGTAGAAAATCCACTGGAGGAAGCCGTTAAATTCTTAACTCCTTTGAAAAACCTGGTGAAGAATAAGATAGATACGCATCTGCTGGCATTTGAGATCTACTTTAGAAAAGGTGAGCACATTAAGATGCAGTGTGTAGAGAACCCTCTGTCATGTTAATTTCGGCAAAGTTTGTGAAGTGCGAGGGTGTTCGGTGACCTCCTGAGCTGACTCGACCATCAGTAGGCGATAAGAGGATTAGGCTGGATGGCTCTGATGCTCATTTGTCACAATTGCCTGCAGAAAAGTTCCTGCTGATGCTGCAGTCGGTGAAGAGGGCCTTCGCCATAGATCCTGAGCATCCTTGGCTCCACCAGTGTTTAGTACGTTTCTTTAGAGCGGGTGAGTAACTTTCCATATAAAGACCATAGGCGCCGACTTTAGCCTTTAACAACCCCCTCTATCGTTTTTAGAAATGCTATTCCAAGGCCTCCAAGGATGAGTAATCGATGGTAGAAGAGTCACTTGTCAACGGTTCAAAAGATACGTTTTGGTTTTTAGAACAAACGTTTAGTGCTAACTTTGGTGGTTCACTAACAAGATAATGTTGATCGTTAAAATAGCCGAAAAACAAAATAAATAAACAAAAAAAAAATAGCCGACTCAGTCATGTGAGTCGAACACTTTTGAGGCGTGTACACCAATGACCGCATGAATCATCGTACTCCTGATCCCAGTGTCCAGGAGTAAAGACTTAGCAGAAGGGGTGCAGTTCGTGCTGAGACAGGAAATCGCCAGGCTGTTTGGCAACTGCGACGCCAAGAGCTTTAACGAGGCTTTCCTCGGCAAGCACTCGGACTCCATTCCTCACAGATTAGCAGGTAGGCTCTTCTTTTCCGTACAAGGCCGTCGTTCCTTGGGTTTAGGAGTTCTCTAGGCTTTGTGTTGAGTTTGACTTGTGTGAATATGTCTATCTGTTGAAGTCTTTGTGGGTGAGTTTTGCACTGTTTTTGTCTCACAGCTGCCAAAATGATGTACTACCTGGATTCCTCCATGGAGAAGAAGGCGGTGGAGCTGGCCATAGCATTGGATGAGCACCTCAGCAACCGGAGCATCCAGGTACAACTCTGCGTTTGACTGTGCCCACCATGGGGATTAGTCTTGGTCCCACCTGTGATACCGAACTTGAATAGAGTTCCCGCTGAAGGTCACTAGGTTCTGGAGCACAGATGGCTGGGAAGTGAGGATGACGCTTAATTAACTCTGGTGCCATCTTGTGCCCATTCCTCAGATCTGCACAGAAGTGCTAGAAAGCCTACGCAATGGAAGCCTGGGCAATAGCGAGGAGGAGGCGGAGGCCTACCGGGCAGAGTGTCATAAGCTGTTCCCCTACGCGTTGGCGTTCATGCCACCGGGGTATGAGGAGACCGTGAAGACCGCTGTCAATGGGGACGTAAGCGCCGAGAACGAGGAGCTGGCCAATGAGATGTGAGGGGGGGGGAGGGTATGAAACATCTGCGGATGGAGATGGGCTAGCGGACGGGGAGGGAACCCACTGCCATTTCTGAGCAGCACTGCCACGACTCTCTGTCGCCCCCTACAGTGCTGACTGTGACCTGGATTAGAAGTGTGTTTAAAACGCAGAGAAAGAGGGGGAAGAGTAAAAATAGCCATTTTACTTTGCTAATGTCACTGACGTCAGCTCTCTAACTGAACAAAAATGGCTAAAAGTATCTCTGAGACTGAACCACTGCTGGTTTTCTCTGATGAGCCAATAGCAGCTGCTTCGACTGTGTTCCAGTGGGCCGTGTGATTGGGAATGTCCCCTCTGCTGTGTTGGAAAGGCTTTTTATTTGGGGGGGGGGTGAGTCCTCATCCTGCCCATTGGTTGGCTGCTCCACAATGGCGCTCCTCAAGAAAGCAGCCAGCGGATGGCTGGCCCTCTCAAACGGAGATGGAGGTCAAAGGTCACAGGTGTGAGGTACGTTTGGTCCGCTCTTTGATTTGTCCCACCTCCGGGCACTTGAACATGTGATGGTTTATGATGTCCACTGTATCTTCTTAGTTTGACTGTTACATACATGCATTCATATATATCTCTCACCCAGGATCATCCCTTCTTGAGATGGTCCCGAAACAAATGTTATCTTCTGTAGTAGTTTTCAGGTCATGTATTGGGTCTACAAATTAAACACCCCCCCAGGGCATTCATGGATTTTTAATACTGACCACCCTCTCTGACCCCTCAGACACAGACAGACACGGTATCAGCCATCTGAGCAGAGCATGTCCCCCATTGACCAGTAGGAGGTGCAGTTGGGTGTATGCTGGCTCCGCTCTCCAAGGTGCCACCTTGTACAGTCAGAAAGATGTACCTCTGGATCTTTCACAAACAACAAATTTGTTATACCTATATGCCCCATGTTTTGGGGGGGGGGGGGGGGACTAAACAAATGGATTTTCTGGTTCAAGAGAAACCCCAGCCTTTGTACATTTCCAAAATGGGGGATGATTAGTAAACATAATAATTTTATTTTTATTGTTCCGAGATGGCTTCCTCCTCTTCTCGTGAGGCTCGCTGGCCTCACTGTCGAACACGTAAGAGGCACCAAACACGAAATGCAATAAAGCTGTTTTGACGACCTCCTGAGTGGCGACTGCTTTTTCGCTTTGCAGAGCGGCGCCGTCCACTCGCGACGGGCGGCCGCTGCGACGGGTTTGTCCTTTCTGGGGCACCGCTCAGTCTGTCTGTCTGGGTCCCCCATAGTCTAGTGACTATTTTGTGGCCGACAGGCAGGGGCCACATTTTCAGAGCCGAAAAAGGAACGAGGGAATTAAAAACAAGGTAACGTCGATACGGCACCGATCGGCAAACAGCCGCACCCTGACCACAGGTTTTCCTCGCTTGAATGCCGCTTCGTACTTGAGAGCATGCAATGCAGCATTTTCCCGTAAAATCTATCACCTGAATTAGGAAGCCCATTACCCAGTCTCTTCCTGTTTGAACCAGCATGGTTAAGTATGGGGCTCTCCCTCCTAGCTATAGCCTGATAATAACGCTGTCTAAACATCTGACTGAAGCAGCAGGAGCTGGTCTATCTAAAGAAGAGCATAGCTTTTAGACACAACAGGTGTGTGCCTGTTCTGACCCGGGATTCTGTGTTCCAAACCACTGAGGACGATCTGCAGCCATGAGACCGTCCAGCTTCAGCCCTGCTCTCCACGCTTATCACACCACCATAGAGCTCTCAACGTACTGGCTCCGAGCAAAGTCGGGTGTGACGTCAAAGGTTCTGCATAAGCGGCTCAGCCCACTGGGCTCTTCAAATCTGGCCCTCAATTCCAAATCCAGGCCGTGTTTTCAGTTTTCCCCGATAGTTTAATAATTACTGATTCTGATTGGTCAGAGGCTTCACACCTGGCTCACAGGAGAAGGAAGGCTGGAAAATCAGCAGGACTCGGCCCTTGAGGACAGTGATTTGAATAGCCCTATTTAAGGTGGTTCTTCTGTTTCATTTAGACAGTCCCGTGGCAGGCACACTTGCGGGAAATCCGCCTCACTGAGAGCAGGATTCATGTAAAAGAGCACGGATGTTAGCAAGTTAGCATGATTGAACTCGGGAAGGAAATGCTGTTCAGATATTACTTCTTCAGTAAGGACACACTAAGGTTACACACTAGAATGTACTTGGACTGGGATTAAAAATCAGCCTGGACTTCGCCACGGCAAATCTTGCTTAGCGGGGGGGGCATAATAAGTCCTGCCATGGCGTCGACAGACCTACGTTAAAGGCAGTTTAACCCAATGACTTCCAGAACTTGTTTGACGTTTAACTCTACAATATTGTTGCTTCGGTGTCATGGTGATGATACCATCTAGTATCAGAGTGTGAGGCACACAATAGGTCTTTAGAGAAAACTGCATCCAGGCTGCAGCCCTCTCCGGCTGAATATTTCTCTCTCGTCTTCTGAAGGGGCGAGGGTCTCAGTCACAGAACCCCAGCGATCACCGTTCATCCTCTGCGTTTTATGTGTGTGTCGCGCTGCTCCTGAGAGCCTTGGATTCTTTCAGACACCAATGGTTTTGAGTTTCTTTTGCCAGAGAGAGGCCGTTTAATTGTGTTCTGAGGCGTGAGGGGGAAAAAAAAAAAGAGAATCCTTCTCAAATGGCTTGACATCGATTTTTCTGGAGTGCTCACTGATTCTGTTACCGTACAACGGAAAGCTTTTTGTAAGTTGTGCATACTTGAAGGGGATACAGAGCTCCATTTCAAGGCTGCTCATCCATATAGGTACAGTGTCCACTGCAAGTAAAGGAGCAAAACGTGAGAATTTCATTCCTTTAGGTTTTATTCCTATTCTTGGATCACTGGTCGATAGAGATTCCTGTGGACATCTAGCATTCAGCGATGGACACGTGTGTGGCTGTATGCTGTAGACTGCATTAGTTTCTGCCGTTGTTCTTGGGTATGTAGGAGAGGCACAGGTGCACAATTAGATGGATTACTTATGCAATTTAGGATTAATAATTTCATGAGTATCTTACAGAACACTAAGACATTTGAGTTGTACCTGACAGCCTTTAGTGTTAGAAATTGTTACATTTTCTTACATTTATTGCAAATGTACATGAACATTGAAATGACTGTATTCAAAACATGTCCTGCTCTTGTCAGTCTCCAGAAGACCAAGGCCACAGGAGGTTACTGTCTAACAGCAGTTAGCGTTACAGCCAAGATTTATCGTCTGTTTTACATACAATTAAAAATTGCAGAAAGACATTTCATCACTTGTATTCCTTCCTTCCTTCCACCATCCATAACTGCTTGCTTTTGGCTGTGTTGTGATGAGCCTTGATTTGATCTCATGAAGCAGGAGATAATTCAGTCATAACTCAGGGTGTTCCTTAGGTTACACCCTGACGGGGGTGCTGGTTATTCATAAAGCACAAGAGGGCTGGATTGGTTTTTTTGCATTTTCTAGGTGGGTCAATATGCTTGTGGGCCTTCAAAATTTATTATGGGGGATACCCCAATCCCACCCATCCCTGGGGTGCTCTGGGAAATTCATCGTGGGGACCTCCCTTCACCAGCAGCAAAATTTATCTTAAGAGACTCCTTTTAGTCCAGGACCAGATGTTTAATCTCAATCCAGTCCTAAGCACACATACAATAAGTAATGCAGATAACCGAGTCGTACTTGACTGATCTGCGCGTTCTGCAGCTCCCTGGACTTCGTACCTGTGGCGCTGCTTGGAGTTCTCGCGAGAGTTCGCGCGGCTCCCTTGGTGCGCGGCGGCTTCGTCCCAACATGACCGGGGACTCCGCAGCGGAGCGCGTCGAGTAGGCGGCTGCTTGCACAGGACGCTCCCCAGCGCCATGATTCGGCACATTTAGTACCACTTACGCAGCGGAGATAAGCAACTTCTGACATATTTATACGGTTAGGTGACGGAGCGTTCGAGGCTGTTTCTCATAGCCGCCTCGATCGGACGGTATAATAAGTCTGCTAGCCGAGCCTAGGTCCACCCGTCGCCCCGCTGTCCGCCGTGCCCGAGATGGAGTCCTCCGTCGAGCTGACCGGCTCCCTGCCTCCGCCCCGCTCCCGCATCTTCAAAATCATAGTGATCGGAGATTCCGGGGTGGGTAAGACCTGCCTCACCTACCGCTTCTGTGCGGGGAAGTTCCCCGACAAGACGGAGGCCACCATCGGGGTGGACTTCCGCGAGAAAGTGATCGAGATCGACGGCGAGAAGATCAAGGTACGGAGCCGGGGTAGGAGCCCTGCGACGCGAATGTAATGCTCTTTTATCATACAAGTAATGCAATAATGTAACAAAGTGTAAATGGTGGGTAATGCCGCTCCTTAGCACCGCGGGTTACATTCTGATACTGATATAAATACTCCACGAAAAATAGCTTGTCGGACTAGCGTAATATCGCCAATTAATAATGAAATCTAGTTTAAATTAATGCCTAATAACGGATTGCAATCAAAAAAGTCACACCCAAATACTCAATAACGCTAAAAACCTTCACTGACTATTATAATGCTTTAGTCATTTATGTTTCCCTGCTGGGGCGGCTGTGATGTAACTGTTTCGACTGCAATCACTTCGTGATTTGTAAGGGACCATCCGGTTGTTAAGCCACGTGTGTCTCCGCCTGTGTCAGTCAGCGGGCGCTCGCGCCGGTTTGCGTGCAGAGCAGCGTCCAGAACAACATCACGGTGGGACACGATCCTCCCAAACATGCCGCAATCATGAACTGATTGACTGCCACCCGAATGTGCACATTGCCATTTTTTTCTGAGGCTGATATGCATCCTTAGGCACCCCGGTCTGTTTGACTGCCTCCCCTCCCTCGTGCCGCTGTCAGTGCATCCCTCCCGATCCTGCCCACGCTACCTGCTCCGCTTTCCCCATCCCTGATCACTAACGTTTGCTCACAAGCACCGTCTCCAGAGTCCCGTCCACCTCTCCCGCACCTCTGGTAAACCTGGTGTCTCACTCCGTCCCTCCCATGGCATATTCCGGAACCTCAGGTCCCGTAGGGTGACATCACTCATTGCCTGATCATCGTGCTTCTTGTATCCTAGATGAATCTTCATCTACATTTAAACGGCCTTAAAACCTGTCCCAAACTATACTATAGTGATCGCCATGGATTTAAGATTTAAGATGCCGTTTAATAGAAAACACTTTGGAAGTCAATGAGTCTGAGACTGCGACATGCTTGCGAGGGTTGTGCCCCCTGACCAATTTTGGATGCACCCTTAATGATTTTTTTCTGTACCCAACGCTGGTTTGACACAAATCTGGTTCTCCTTAAGCGTGGACTTGGTCTTTGCTGTAACACCGGGGAGACTGGCTTATATACGGTTTTCCTCCATCAGCTCTGAGTGTCAATCCGACCGTCAGTGCTGTCGATCAATCTTTGCCTAGCCCACCCTGGGCAGGGCAGCCTTCTGTGAATCTCCGCCTGCACCCGGAACGCCGCGGACTGCTCGCTGCTGGTGGCTCTCTTATTCCGGGACGCCTCCCGAAATGCTAATCCCTGATCCCAGGTGTCTGATTAATGCCGCGGCTTCCGCTTCGATTCCCCCGGCGCTGCTCGACAAACACACCGGGGAGGCTGCGAACGCAGAAACTAGATCCCTTTTTCTCCTTACCTCGCTAATCGTTTCCTGTGCTGGCAACTGTCGAGCGACTGCAAGCGCATACCGCCGCGGGCTGTTTCGTACCAGAGACCCCAAACTGCCGGAGTTATACTTTTTATTATCTCTAGCTGTGCAGGAGCAGGGGAAACCGTGTGGGCCGGATGAGCGTGCCTACGTGGAAGGCTGCTCGTTCGAAACCCTCAGGAAGGATGCGGTCAGATGTACATCGCTAAAGCATGACCCTTCTAGCCGTTTTTTAAAGTAAATCAGGTGCTGCAGGTGATGGTAATAATGAATGCATTAATAACATTAAGTGATGTAACAAACTTTTTAAAACCGTAAGCGGCTTACAGAAAAATGCAAATCTCGTCTGTCCCCTAAAATCTGAGCGCCGCTGCAGATGGAATAAACGAGGGGTTTGGGTGCGCGCACCTTTCCCGCAGCCTGAACACCGCGTGCGTGGACGTCAGCGTTCTGGGAATCTGGCTCGCGCATGCGCAGTGGCAGGGCTCCTGGCAAAACGAACCCCAGCCCCACAGCCGGTTTGAACGACGGCACCCTTAAGCGGCCTACGGCTTAACGGGACAGACTTCCAGATTGCGGTGGGAGGAAAATAAGACCTTTGTTTTGCTCTCTTATAAATGCCTGAGTTATGGGTTTTGGTATCCTCTTAGAGATTACCTTATCCTTTGTGTTCCTGACTCTTCCGGTGGTTCTAGGGCAACTTGTACGAACATTCTTTTACTATTAACGTGTCATATGAGATAAATGGTAGAAGATAAATGATGTATAGGATTCAGCAGTATCCTACATTTATGGACCCCCCCCTCCCAAAAACAAAAAAACAGGCCACTGGCCCCCAACCTCACCCATATTGGTGTAAGTTATATCACATATATTTTGATTAAATGACAAATTAATAGATAATAAAAAATGCATTGTCTGTGCACTGGATCGACGTTGGGGGAGGCTTGTTTTCACTGGCAGTAGTGGGAGCCGAAGTACGATGCAGGAGTCACCCTCAAGTCAAGCACCAATGTCTCAACAGGCCTTGTTGGGTTCTTGGTATGTTAATTGCCTCCCTCAGTTTGCAGTAACGCCTCGTCTGACCTGTAGGGGGTGATATAGCCCATGGATACTTGGGGTGGTTAGTGAGTCTGGCTTGTAGCTGTCAGAGGGTTTTGTAGCTTTTTGTTTGGTCCTGACTGCCTTCTGAACCCCTGCTTTGTGAGCTGGTGTTTTATGGTTATTTATGAAGTGTATACCTTTTTGGTTCTTCACTCTGTTGTTATATTGATTTTTTCTCGCCATGAATATAGCCATTGTTGCTTGCTTGGCATTAAGAATCAACATGACTAAAAACTGAATGCCTTGGGGCAGTGAGGTTACCGCCCACGGCTTTGTGAGGTTTGGGTGGGGCTAATTTGGGGCGTCTGTCCTCTGGCGTCTGTGCAGGTGCAGCTATGGGACACGGCGGGCCAGGAGCGTTTCCGCAAGAGCATGGTGCAGCACTACTACCGCAACGTGCACGCCATCGTCTTTGTGTACGACATCACCAACGCCGCCAGCTTCCAGAGCCTCCCGGCGTGGATCGAGGAGTGCCGCCAGCACTCGCTGGGCCAGGACGTGCCCCGCATCCTAGTGGGCAACAAGTGTGACCTGCGCGGGGCGGCCAAGGTGCCCACCGACGTGGCCCAGAAGTTCGCCGACTCTCACAGCATGCCGCTCTTCGAGACGTCCGCCAAGAGCCCGGGCGATAACGACCACGTGGAGGCCATTTTCATGACGGTGGCTCACAAGCTGAAGAGCCAGAAGCCGCTCGTGCTGAGCCAGATTCCCGGCGGGAGGGACGTCGCCCCGCTGAAGCAGACAGAGGAGAGGGGAGCTTTCACCTGCGCCTGCTGAGGAGCGCCCCCTGCTGGCCCTGCTGGAGGGGAAGAACACAAATAACCTCTTTTTCTCCCTCCACCACAATAGTTCACTACTTAAGTTTCTTTATTGGCTCATTCCTCCGTTAGTGTCTCCATTCTGTCACTGATCAGTGTTTGCGGAAGGCTACTGCTCCAGGTAGGCGTGCTACGGATAAACATCCCTGTTTCGTAACTGTCCACCTGGTTAAGCATTACCCTTCTGAAGCAGTAACCTCCGCTGGAGGACACCGTCATGGCGCCAACGCGTCACTAGGGGGCGCCGCTAACTCGATCGTCGAGTCGGCCTCCTCAGGGTACCGCGCTCCCTCTTCGGGGCTGAATGAACTCGGCGCACACCCTCCATCCTCCCCCCGCCCCCCCATTCGCTGCTACTGTGTCCAATAAGCTTAAGAAGGACCTTGAGCTGATTTTGTGTGTAGGAATGGTGCCGCTTTCTCGAGGGTGGCACCGTAACACCGTGTCTCGCCCAGATACGGTAAGACTGCCATGTTGTGTTGGGGGTGTGGGGGCAACTTGATCACAGGCAACTTGAACCTATGGTCAGAGGTCAGAGGTCAGGCTTCCTGTGTAGGGTGTGTAGCTAACAAAGGCATCCTCCATTTCGGCAAGACGTACGACCCCCGGAACGCGAAGGCCAGGAATATGGGGAGCGGTGGCTCGACGGTGAACGAGCCACGTCCTGAGACCGAAACGCCTGCGACGTTACAGCATGCCAGTGATGCCGTCATCTGCCAGACGTTGCTCGTGGGTGGATG
>JAODKE010000055.1:8141122-8161990 GCA_026779605.1 Mormyrus hasselquistii
GGTCTGTGCCCTCCGGGGGCGGGCCGCACCCCCCGCCCGCGGGGCTCCACCCCCCCCCCCCCCCCCCCCCCCCCCGTCTCCAGAGCGAACGGTCCTGTGTCAAACATTTGTTATGGAGAGAGAGAAAAAAAAACAGAATGATCCAGTCAAACATAAATCCTTTTTAGGCCTTGATTGATATAAAGCCTATATGCAATAACGTAAAAAAAAAAAAAAACGTATTAGACCCGATTCATTTCTAGTTAAAGTAGAAAATCTGTTTTTGTCATGTAGGTCCCAAGTAAAAACAATTCATACTTAAGCTCATTATTTCCAATATAATCCAGTTATATTCCAAATTTTCACTCCAGGGCCCTAACGATCGTTCCCAAAAGCCCCAAAATGTGTGAAGCGCAGGTATGAGAATGTATTTGCGGCATTAAAATGCATATTCTGCATAAATATCTAGGTTAAAATTCAAGTTTCCTGTTCAAGCTCACACATTTAAGAATTTGCTGAAGTTACTAGCGGCTGTTGCATTCATTTCCTATTAATCTGTGTGAGCTTCCACGTGACAGTTCAGCCAATCAGAACGTCAGCCAGAACCCCAGAGTCACATGTGTGGTGACTCCACCCATTCCGACGCCGCGTTGCTGGTTGCTAAGAGACGGCCCACCCTACCAGGGCTTATACTGAAGCCCCACAAAGAATCCTGACTGTTTTGTTGTTATTTTTGGGGTGTAAATAGCAGACAAATGCAGATTAAAGGCAAGCCTGTAAGTGGGAGTGGGTGTGTGGTGTTGTGAGCTGCTGAGGGCGGGGGGGGGTGGTTAAATTCATTACAGGTAGGAGAAGCACCTGATGTTCTCTACAGCTTCTGGGGTAAACAAAGGATCGTCAGGTTTAAAGTCAAAGCCTTGCATGCCGATAGTAATGCAGAGAATGCTTCGAGTTAATGGCCCCCACGAGACCCACAATGGAAAAGCACTCCGAACCGACGAGCTACGAGGCATGATGCAGATGCTACCTGCGATCCCGCAATCCCAATCAAAAGATATCAACGGTTTTATTAACGGCTTGCTGCTTCTCCTCCAGTGCCCAGAATTTAAGCAGAATTCAGATTTTACAGATTTCGCAGTGCAGATGTGAAACTGGGGAAAGTATGGCATTTTTTAAAGAAATTAAAAACGCGAATAAAACATCCTGTGTGAAACCATTAAACTCCCGACAGATTGCACTCCTGTCAGGAGGTGTTAGTAAATACCATGACAGTGCACAAAAGCCACATTTTTTTTCTCTCCAGGTCATTAACGTCTTAAAAAATGAAAGCTTTTGTCGTTCACCCAGTTCCTTCCTTCCTTCCTCTTTGTGTCCGTCCATATTCAACTTGAAGCCCCACCCATGTCTGCCCGCTATTGGCTGGAAAAGAACTCGTCCATCCAGCCATCTGCAGAGTCCAGCTCCGCCCTCTCTGGCAGGTTATAGGCTCCGCCTCCAGACGGCTGCCCACTATAGCCGTAGGACAGGTCCTGACTGGGCGTCCGCTGGTATGTGGGCGGCTGGCTGCCCTGCATATACGAGCCTCCAGCTGCCACCATTGGTTGGCTCTGCGCCTGGCTGAATGGGACCATGTTGGGGACGACCTGCGCCATGCCGGGCAAAGCTACGGGTCGTGGCTGGTTGGTCCGCGACTGGGCCGCCACGTGGGGCATCATCTGGCCTCCCATGGCTGGATTCACGGCCCTGGGGTCCACTATGGGCTGGCCCACCCCCTGTGGAAAGTGCTGCTTGACCATACGAGGCTGGCCAGCCTGCATGGCGTACACGGGGCTGCCGTCGAAGGCCGCCATCTCCCCGCTAGTCCGGCCCGCCGTCGCCTGCAGGTTCTGCTGCTGCTGCTGTGGCCAACCCTGGGAGGCTCCTCCCATCATGCTTTGCAGTCTCTGCGCTTGGCCCTTGGCGATGGCGGGGCCCTTCATGGGCTGCTGGGACATGTCGGGGTTCATCAGCATGCCCTGTCCGTAGCCGCTCACCATGCCCCCTGCATGTCCGCTACCGGGCTGCCTCTGCACTTGTGTTGCATTGTGGGCCATACCCACGCCTCCCTGGGCTGGGTGCTGTAGCATCTGGTTCACGCCTGTATTGAGGCCATACATGCTCTGCTGACTGGCCGGTTGGCCGGAGTAGGCCACGCCCAAGTCTGCCTGGCCAGCCCCCGTGGGAATGGGGGTGGAGTTCTGCACCGGTGCCATCTGGAGCATCCCTTGATTCTGCGGCTGCTGCTGCTGCTGCTGTTGTTGCTGGAGCAGCCTGGCGTTGCGGATGTTCTGGAGAGCCTGGTTCCTGGCGGCCATCTCTTGCTGCGAGCCTGAAAACAAGAACCACGCATGAAAACCTGGCAGTAGGCGGAGCTAAAAACCTGACAGCCAATGAGCCGTCTTCTTATGGGACCAGGACCAATGAGAACAGACGGCATTGTTACTCAAAATGTCCCCAGTTCTGTTCTGGAGCTGTCTATGATTAAGTGATCGAGATCCACCATCTTCGGTCCACATAAAGACTTAAACAATTACTGGCTGACCCTCCTGCTACCAATCAATAGCAGACATTAAAAAACGGACCAGCACAGATGCACGCCTCTCTCGAATGTCTGTGAAGAACAGCACGAAATCACACACAACTCCTTCAAGGAGAACAAAGCGTTGCCCCCAGGACGTCTATGGAGAGCTTCTCTTTTCCATTAGCAAAGTAAATCTGTTTCCTTGCCGATCTGACTCAAGTCGTTGGAGCACTTGAGATCTGGGTCAGGTTGCCATGGCAACAATTGGAGCCGAAAAAGTTGCGCTTTTCGCATTTCTGATGGACGCTGCATCTTCGGTGAAGAAGTGCAGCAGCACTGTAGATTATAAATTACCGAATGTATGTCATGGAGGTGCTGTGAGTCCAAACACCTCTCATGAAATTAGATTCTCACAGGTTAAATTTAAGTATGAGTCCATGGAAAAATTCTGAGACCTGTTGGCAGGTGCTCCAGATTTATTGCCAGTTATTACACCACTGAGTGTTGGATGTAACCGAGTTACACCACTGCATGTTTGATGTGACTTCACTCTGACTTACTCCACTGGGTGTTGGATGTGACTTCGCTCTGAGTTACACCACTGGGTGTTGGATGTGACTTCGCTCTGAGTTACACCGCTGGGTGTTGGATGTGACTTTGCTCTGAGTTGCATCACTGACTGTTAGATGTGACTTTGTTCCAAGTTAGACCACTGTGTATTGGATGTTACATTTCCCTGAGTTACACCACTGGGTGTTAGATGAAACATGGTGCTACTTCAAGGTACAGTTTTCAATGAAACAGCTTCAAAGTGTCCTTCAGCCTTCAGGATTCAGGACAGATCAGGACTTAGACCAGCAAAGGTCTCTAGTCCTGAACATTACCATCCTGTGACCTGCTGCTGAATACTATATGAAGGTCCCACAAACAGCATGTCCTCACTGGGCAAAAACCACAGGATGACCTGAGGTCAACTTTACAAATGTGGGTCTCTGACAGCAACCGTTTTCTCCATTTCTTCAAGAAGACATTAGAGGAGTTAAAAGTCTCTGCTTCTCACTGGGGTGTTGCCTGGAGATTGCGCTTCACAGATTCAATTTTGGTTACAGTTTTTCGGGTTCATGTTCTCTGCAGAAGCGACACAGGTCATGCAAAACCAGTCAGTCAAGACATTGGTTTCCCCGGGTGCTCAGAATTACATGCCATTAGCTTTCCCCATCATCAGCCAGGGGAACTGGGATTCGGACCTGCTCGTTTGGCTCCTTGATGGTCAGCCACGTGACAGCACCCCTCCCCACGCTAACATGTGGCTGTTACAGTGAGCACCAGTCTGCTTCGCAAGGCTCTAACCTCCTGGCAGTTACGAGCGGCTCTGCCATGCATGACTGACGGGCAAGATTTATTTTTCCATCGGGGAAGTTTCTGAGCTGTTTGAAATCACAGTTCTAAATATTGTTGGGTGAGTTTTCATCCAGGGAGACGTCAGTGTTTTTGGTTATAGTTCTAGCCGCTTACAAAAGGAGAGTGATAGTGTCGAATCACATGACCTGGTCACCTGACCTAAACATAGTAGAGATGGTTTTGGAGGAGTTAGACCAGAGAGTGAAGGAAAAGCGGCCAATGAGAGCTCAGCGTATGTGGGAGCTCCTGCAGGACAGCTGGAAAAGCATCCCAGGAGGCCACCTCATGAACTGGTGTAGAGGAGACAGTAGGGTCAGACCCTGGGGGAACTGGGGTTAAGGGCCTCACTCAAGGGCCCAAAGGTGGGGTCAGTCTGCCGAATCAGAGATATGAACCAAAAACCTTTTAAACAACAAAATATACATTTACTACATGTAATTTTAAAATGTTTAAATTCCATTAACAGGAGCCCCTAACCCGTGCTGCGAGCTGGACCCAGTTGCTGTGTTTGTGATCATGCGGGTCATATCTTACCCGGGAACTGGTTCACTTGCTGAACGGGGTAAGGGCTTCTCTGCTGGTGGGGCAGCTGCCTGGGGTGCTGCTGCTGTAACTGTGCATGGGGGGGGGGGCATTAGACGGATAAACAACATGGGATTAGACAGACAACTCCACCACACAGATTCTGGGGTAGATAGAGCACTGCATGACATGATTAAGCGGTGTCACCTCCAGGCCAAGAGGCAGCTTATCCGTAGAGCACAACGTATGATCCCGTCTCTGAGGACCAGGGACCAATGTTTATGGAGTATAATCCAGTTTCAGTGGAACATTTCACATGATTCAGTGCTTATGAAGCACTGTAAACAATCTAGTGTTGATAGAACAATGTATATGATCCAGTGTCTAGAGAACAGTGTTTATGGAGCAATATGCATTATTCAATATTTATAGACCATTGCTTATAACCCATTATCTATGGAGAACTGTGCACGATCCATTGTCTTTGTAGAGCAGCATATGATCCAGTGTTGATGCAACAGGGCATATGATATACTGCTAATGGAACGCCTTATATGATCCATTGTCTGCAGAAAACTGTATATCATCCAGTGTCTAAAGACAAGAGCCCTATATTCAAGAGCAATGTATAAATAGAGCACTATATATGATCAAGTGCCAATTGAACACTGTCTGTAGTCCAATGTTTATAGACTACTATATATGATCCAGTGCCAAAGGAACACTGCATCATTCAATATTTATAGAGTGCCAATGGAATGCTGCATATAATCCAGTATTTATAGAGCACTGGATATGATCCAGTGCCAACTGAACACTGTATGCAATCCAGTGTTTATAGAGTACTATATGTGATCCAGTGCCAAAGGAACACTGCATTATCCAATATTTATAGAGCATCGGATACAATCCAGTGTCAATGCAATGCTGCATTAATCCAATATATATATAGTGTACATAAAGCACGGTATATGACCCAGTGCCAATGGAACACTGCATTAATTCGGTATTTATAAAGTACTGTATTTGATTCAGTGCTAATGGGGCACTGCATACACTGTGTAAGGAGCACAGTAGATGGCCCAGTTTCTAAAGGCCAGAGGCCATAGACCAGGGCTTAGAGATTGGTTCACACAGCATTCCGTCGTGGGGTACCTGCTCGGCCAGCAGCTGCTGCTGCCTCTGCTCACGCAGGGCCTGCTGCTTCTGCTGCTCAAGCAGGTGCAGCTGCACACGCTTCTCCTGCTCCATCTGCATCATCTGCTTCATCATGGCTGCCTGCTGTGGGTTGCCCAGGTATCCCGGCGTGCTGCCATTGGTCCCTGGCACCACGCCTCCTGGGCCAGTGAGTGAGGGCTGGACCCCACCAGGCTGCCGTGGGACACCAACCATGTTCTGTTCCTGAGAGAAAGAGAGAGAGACGGCTTTCAAACACAGAGTGGTTTGATGGTGTACATGGTCATCCTACATGGTTACCCCGTTGTTGAAAGGATGCCCCCATTACAGGCCTTGTGGTAGAGCATCTGCCCACTCATCTATCAACCGGTTACTACGCTCAGGGTCACATGGGGGGCTGGAGCCAATCCCCTGCAGCACAGGGCACATGGCTTAGTTAAAGTCTCTTCTATCACCCTTATGTGCCGACATGCTCTGATGTACATCACACAAGACCGCGGCTTGGCTAATTCCGCATACATCTCTCAAGAAACTATTTATTCCACTTTTTTTTTTTTTACCTCAGGTTATTTTTATGATCGATTCTCCTATTTTTTTTTTTAATACTGTCGCAATATCTAATGCTTGCACTAGGAAGGCAATCTACCTCATTTCTTTATGTGTGTACACAATGACAATAAAGTCGACTTTGATACATCAACTCTAATTAATGTTTATAGATGCTAATGACATGGTTTTAGCTCAGCTTAATGAAAACTGTCTGGTTAAATGGCAGCAGCCAGACGGACGGACTGCAGAGCCAAACAAGCCTTAAGAGAGATTAATCAATAAAGCAGACATACTAATTAAAACACTAACAAAATGTATTAATAAGGGGAACACCCTCCCACAGTACCATTACTGGTTACCCCAGCAGAGGGCGCTCTTAAAAAGCTGTGCTGTTGGACATGCCATCCCCGTCGTGAGGCCCAGCTCTGCGAGACAGCACTCACAGCCACTTGATTTATGTCACACTTTGAGTGGGTCACGGTGGTTACCGAGGCAACCACTGTCCAGCGCGGAGTCCCTGGATCTAATAGGGAGGCCCCCACCGTGGCAAGGAGCCTTTCGGACTCTGTGAGATCGCCGCCATGGACTGTTATCGGATCACCTGTTAATACCCCGTTTCCAGGGTGGCACTGCCCGTCACCCATCGATCCAGGAAGCGACATATATGTGGTTGTTCACAGGCGACGAGAGCAATTCAGGGATTTTCATAGACAGGGACCATCATTAGCCAATGATATGTTTTGAATCAGTGAGTGGCAGGGGAGAGAGCTCATCAGAGGCCAATCACCTTTCAGCTGGGGCCAGTGACCCTATGGCCCCGCCCTTTTATGGTGAGCGTTAAACCTGCTGCTACCAGTGGGTCCTCCGAACATGCCGTTCAATTACAAACAAACACACACGGCCTGCTCTTCCAAAGCCAAAGAAACACAGCGAACGGCGCCCCTTGGTGGACGTCGGCCATGAGGCACGGGTGTGCTTTACGCGCATCTGATTGGCTGAGTTACTGAAATGGGTATGGGCTGGGTCACGACATGCAGAAGAAGAAGATAATCAAAGCTGAACCTCCATACGGAGAGGGCTATAGCGTTCAATAAAGATCTGATTCAATGACGTTCAGTCGCAGGGGCAAACCCAAAAACCAGAAAAAGCCACACATGGCATACACTGAATGATATAATGTGTTTTAAGTGCAGGTGTAAAATACCTACGATAACACAGTAATCAAAGACTAGAAGCGCTTTGCATGCCTGCCTGCAACAGCAGCCTCCAGCCAGGGGGTGGCGACATTGCTCCGTCCTGTCAGCTTAGGCTCAGCCTTTTCCCGACAGATGGCTTAATCATGACCAGTATAATATATGTCTCCCTGTTGTCTGAGGGCGAGCTGCCGCGTAGAAATGCGTCGGCAGGGAGCGGACGGCCAGGCGACCGCCGTCTTCACGGTGAGCAAACTGTACTCGCTGCGAGGATGGATGCTGCCCTGCACTGCCTACAACAACCAGAGGAGTCCCATGGGAGTATAGACAGCTCCCCCACCCTGCTCGAGTAGCTGTCCACCTCCCTCCTGGTTCTCTAATAAATGGCTGCCACCACCTCCTCCACATGGCACTTAAACCTCACCTTCACTGCCTCTATGAGACAGCTAGAAGATGCTGGCACCTCACATACCCCTGTCACCCAGGCACTCCTTCCACCATTAGGGGGCGCAAGCCGCATCCTCTAATCAGCATCCACTGGCATCTTGTTCCAGTATCGTCACCTGCTCTGTGGAAAGGACAGTCAGGGAGACGTATCCAGGGTGTCTGCCCGCGCTACAGATTAGCCACCCTCGGCATCTCACTCCTACAGCTAATTAGAAGACATGTAAATATTAACAGCGTCAAACCCCTGGAAGCCAGAGGAGGAGGAGCTCATATCTCTCCAAGTTAACATGAAACAATCACATCTGATTAACTGGATCTTTATATCTAGACGAGAGAGAGCAGATCATGAGGAAGGGAAAGAGGAAGCGAAGGAAGTTACAAGCGCTTGCTGATAATTCTCCTTATCGCTCATCCGTGCAGGATACAGGGCCTCAGTCCTTCGCGTTAGTCGGTGAGGCAGTAATAAAGTAAATATCCAATTTCCTGAAGGTGGCAGGTGGCAGTGGGTAAGGGGCACTCTCCCAGTCTGGATCCTGTGTCACGAAAGGAGGACGACTTCAAAGCGACCTCCGCTCCCCATCAGCTTGCGGAAAATTCCGGAACGCTCATCGGCCAGCGCCTCTGGCCAGCTCGGCCACACTTTTCCGAAGGACCGCAAGCTGTGGCTGACGTGGAGGTTCTGCCACCCACCCCCAGCGCTACGTGAGGAGCTACGTGAGGGCGGGGTCAGGATACAAGCCCCAGCGTAGTTGCCAAGGGGGGGGGGGTGCTTCATTAGCACCAGGGTCAGTAAGTTTAATTACAATTAGTGTAAACAGAAAGGGCTGGAGCCCTCTTCAGCCAGACAGCCCCCCATAAACCCCCCTTTCTCAGACATCCAAAGCTGACCTTGCAGGTCAAAAGGGCCGGCATCGCAGAGAGTCCTGAAACCCCAGCTCCCCCCCCAACGGCAATCCCCATTCCAGACCGGAGTAAAACGTTGCTGCAGTCTCCCTTCCGGCGGGAGAGGGGGTTACCTTGTCCGAGCAGCAATCCTCAGATCCATAATCGCGTGGCACTGAGGCTCCTTCCCCCACAAACCACCGTCTGTCCTCTGCGATGGACCCAGGTGGGATTCCTGGGAGCCACCTGATCTCGTGGAGGCCCAGCCAGACCCCTACAGCTCACACGCTGCTCTTTAATCCCATTAAAGCGGGAAAAAGCACGCGACACAAAACAAAGTCGTGCGGCCATATGAAAATTATGCAATGGCGGAAAATGCGATAACCCCAAACAGATGGTGCCGCCGGGCTTTTGTGGAATTAAGAGAGATATCCACAGACCGTCGGTCAGAGAGGATACGCGCAGACCTGGGGTCCTGGCAGTGCGCACGGCCCGGCACAACGTCATGCTCAGTACACACTGAGACTCAGACTCATTTTGAGGAAAAATCTGCAACATAATATATAATATATATACATATATAATTATTACTGTTTCCAAGAATGTCTGAAACTGACCACTGCTGGAGTGACATGAGTAGCCCGCAGACTCACGGGCACTGACACGGGCAGCGGGCTCTCATTCACGGGCACTGACACGACCAGCGGGCTCCCATTCACGGGCACTGACACGGGCAGCGGGCTCCCATTCACGGGCACTGACACGGCCAGCGGGCTCCCATTCACGGGCACTGACACGGCCAGCGGGCTCCCATTCACGGGCACTGACACGGGCAGCCTCAATGCAGATGGTATGCACTGGCGGAGGGTCCTTTCATTTTTTACTCTATCCAGTGAGCTCCATCGTTTTTCATTACCACACCGCTGAAGGCCCCAATCTCCTGGCCATGCTTTCACCAGATTCATTTCCTTCTCTGCCTCCGCTGTGGGGACTTGGACATCAAAGATGCATAAATCGCCTTCCCACATAACCAATGCAGCTAAAAATACCAAAATGCTATATTTCAATTGGACGTCCAATCAGCATGTGACACAAAGATTTAGGGCTTCGGGATCTGCAGACGGCAGGCTACGATGTAAAGGCCCCTGATGTGTTACTGGGCGTTCGGCAGTGGAGACACGCGTCTGTTCCCGACTGTCTCGTTCTGCTCCTCTCATACTCCATCCTGCAGACAGGATACGTGGTGTCCGTGTCGGGTGACCGTCGGCCCTTACACAACACTAGCCAATCAGAGCTCTCTCCACAGTAGCAGCAATCAACCCCAGCCTATGGGCGCTCTCGCCTTGTTGGCAACTGCCAGCCGTAGCCAATTGGAACTCCCTCTCCCACAAAGGCCTGCTCTACCACGTCGGTTCATGGAAGACAAATGGTGTTTGCATGTTCCTGCCCCCCCCCCACCTACCCATCCCCCAAAGCGTGTGCTGGGGGCTGGCTGCCCAGTCCAGGCTTTGCACAGCTGAGTCAACAGCAGCAGAAGGCGTTCTGTCACTGTGGACGCCTCTGGTCTCTCGCCCATCAATTCCAGGCAGGAAGAACAGGCCTGGGGTCCTTTAGCGGTTAATTTCTGCATGTATATTAAAAAAATATATTTCTTAACCTTATGTTCGTAACTTCCATTTCAAGTTAGACTGAAACCTTGAAGATTCAGAAGGAAGTCGGCATGTCATTTGAGAGTGTTATTGCCCCGTGTTGAGGTGGCTGGAGCATCGGTTCCACAAGCCATCCAAACCTGTCGAGAGCCCCCCCCCCCTCCCAGTCTCCATGACAACATGGCAGGTAATGGATTAGCAGAGCTGACAGGCGTTCTTGGGTTACGGATGGCGAGCTGAAAGCCAAGCCCGGGTCCCTGCTCCAGAGAGCTCAGGGCATGACAGCGCCGCCCTGCAGGCACAGACGTGCGCTACACTGACATCGGGAGCCTATGTGTGCACTTACGGCTCTGCCCATCCATGGCGTGGAGCAGCTGGCTCGAAGGTAAAACAGCCGACCCCCTCGCTGGGCGGCTCGGACCCAGTGCCAGCCCTTTATCCCACACTCCGGGGGAGCCTTAATCTACAGCCAATTCCCCAACAGAGACAACGCCGCCTTCCTGCTGCCAAGGCGGCCGGCCAGCACCGCAGACGGCATCTGGAGCACGCTGGGTGTTCGGAGCTGCCTTTGGACACCCCTGGGGGCATTACCTTAAAGAGTATGCTCCCTGTCATGGCCACAATCCCACCGTCCCCCCCTTGAAACGACAGAGGAATCGCAGATTAGCTGTTATCGATTCACAGCTGCAGCAGAGGAGGGTGACTGTGGAAATGAGTGACCGAGGCCCGTGCGGGTCTGTGGTCTGCCATGTTTATCGGGGGCAGCCGGGTTATTTAACGCTATTATACGATTGCCTTGATGTCAAACGGTTGATTATCCTCCGACGGCTATTATCTCTGGTCACAGCCCTCCCCAGCCATTGGATCTGAGTGATTTTAATAATTTGTGAGGAGATCATTTCTATTACACGCCTGTTAAAAGAGACACACCCCCTCCCCCATTTCCCTGTCTCGCTCTCTCACGGGGAGAATTAGAGCTCATCCACAGAGATGTGTCTGTAAATGTCTCAATTAGCCGGCCCCCCAGACCGGGGTCAGAATCGGTCCGCAGAGGCGGAAGGAACAAGGAGCAGAGAAATGGCAGAGGTCAGCTGGGGAAAAGACAAGCAGAGTTCTGATAAATTCTAGCATGGACAGGCTGGCAAACACAGGAGGAAACGTTTCTGTAAAGCTGCCAGTAACGTGTTGAAAAGCACAGCATAGACAGCCTGGTAAAACGCTAGTGAAATCCCGGTGACAATCTGGGGAAAAAAAAACAGCAGTCTGAAGAAAAGCTGTGATTTCAATCCTGGAGCAGTAGTGGCCAGATATTACAGCAATCAGCCCCAGTACAACAGCGCCTCCTTCAGGACCCACCAGCGTGCGATTAGCTTTCAGGACGTGAGAGCAATATCTCCAGAACAGCATGCGTGTGCAGCCATTTTGCGATTCACACTTCTCTTGTTAACTCAGTGCTGACAGGTGTGGTTTAGCAGGTAAAAACCACACACCACGCATCAGAAATAAAATACTGCTTTGTACTAATGTCCAGGGATCAAGTTTGAAAACAAACCAGTTTGAAGGAGTTTATTTTTCCTCTTGTACAGTGTCTACAATCGCAGGTCTCCAGAGCTCCAGGACAAAGGGAGTGGCTTTTAGCCAGGAATAACATCAGGCTTCATACAATAAGACACAACATTTTTCTGGCATTTAAAAAAACAAGATTTCTTTTGCTCATGGGAATCAGGATCCATGCTCTGCTTATTGTCATCAGCGCTAAGCCGTCGAGAACGCATCGGTACCCTGGCCCTCCTCGCGAACGACATTTATGCCTCAGCTGTTCTCCCCCAACGATGCGAACTGCAGACAATTAAGGCTACCGTGCCTTTTACGCATCCTACCACGCCTTTCACGCATCCTACCGTGCCTTTTACGCATCCTACCGTGCCTTTTACGCATCCTACCGTGCCTTTTATGCATCCTACCGTGCCTTTTACGCATCCTAACGTGCCTTTTACGCATCCTACCGTGCCTTTCACGCATCCTTCGGATTTGTATATTAGCCATGACGTGCTACAAAGCATTAAATGATTTAATTGGAGGATAACAAAATAGTAGAAAAATTGATGCATTAGGGAAGCAAAATTATACTAAATTTCCGGAAATGGGATATTATGTTACATGAATGTCCCCCCCCCAGAAATCATGGATACAGGGGGTATATCTGCACTAAAAAGCTAACAGAGGTCTCAGTGGCAGAAAATGGAAAGACCATTAAACAAAGTGTGTCTCTCTTACAGGCCTAATGACTGAATTCCACATTCTAGAAAAAGGAGAAAACATCAGCTAAACGCACACGCACCCCCCACCCAGTCTCTGAGGGGAATCGCACACTTTCAGTCACTCTGGTGCCAAAGCGGGAACATTATGCTAACAAAATTGGCGACGATTTCCAGTGCTGTTGAGGGATAGGTTTATAAATAAACCAGGGGGCTACGATGGGGGCTCGGGGCATGAGTCTCCGGCTGGTGATCTCCCTCCACCGATTTCCACCGCTCCTCTCCAACTCCATGCCACATCATCACATGCTCTAAAACGCCCACTTCAGAAGCCCATTCTCAGGGCTGTGCTGACACTTCAGCCATATTAGGTCCTAAAAGCACCCATTATCCCCCCCACACACAAATTAACCAATGAGATGGCTACGGGGCATCTGTCATGTGATGATGTCAAGGCCTTTCCAAACAATGTACTGGGAGACTTGAACTGATTTTGCATCTGTAGGCTGGCTCACTACTGCCTGCGGAGATTAGGAGGACAAACTATGTAAATACATAAATAAAAATATAATTCTTTCCATGGTCCTTGGCATGGGTAGGGAACCTGATCCGTGGAGAGTTGGAGTCGGTGCGGGTTTTTGGGATGGCCTCTCAGTCAGCTAATAATAAAGCACTAGTTCTGACTTTCAGTCCTGGGGACCCACAGGTATTGGCCGATTGAAAGGCCAACCCAAAACCCCACACCGACCCTCCATGGATCGGGCTCCCCACCCTGGTCCATGACATACAGAGCCAAAAAGAAGAGCCTCTGAAATCACCTTAGAAAGACGTCACCTCTGGAATGAGAGGACAACTGTGTGGTTGGTAGGCAGCGGTGTCGACGGCCTGGAAGCTTGGCTGCGTCACGCATCCATCTGGGCACATGACAGGAGTCCACGGTCAAAATAGGGTCCTCCTCTCCCGCCGTGGACCATCCCCGGCCAGCTCGGCGGCTGGGCCACTCACTCTCTTCACACACGAGGGTCTAAGGTCACGCCAGATGCAGCTGGACTAGATCCACAGCCTCGTCTGACCTCGGACCACAAGCATCCCTGAGCCTGGTCTACAGCAAGTAAAATTCAGGAAATTTTACAGGGCTGCTGTGTTATCTCACACGTGACAGACACATCTACAAAAAAGATGGTTCACTATGTCACTAGAAGACTCATCAATTAATGTAAATCAGTGTTTCCCATACCGGTGCTCAGGGACCCACAGTCAGTCCACGTTTTTGCTCCCTCCCAGTGCACCCGAACCAAACAATCAAAGAGAAACACAGAACACCTGTAGAGGTATGCTGCGAGGTGTCCATTTGCTGTGCTGCTCGACTTTTTGAATGCGATAGCGAGAGTGGTTATCTTAGCTGACCTGAGGGGTAAATCCGTACCCGTAGAGGAAGTCGGTGAAGTCCACTGGTCTATGGTAAGGAAGCCCAGGGTGAAAACAAGCCAACGCCACGAGCCGGTCGGCCGTGACACAAAGCTGACAGGATGAGGGTTAATGAGGAATCCTCCGTTTAAGAGCCACACGAATTGCCCTGATGACCTCCGGATCAGAGGGCTGAGATCCCCTGGGCCAGTCGGCGATCCGTGGGCCTCCGCCCCCAGACCCAGATCAGGCGAGCAGACGGCCGCAAGCTCTCCGTTGCTCCGGCGGCACGCCTCCGTATCGCCAGGGGAAAATCGGCGGCTGAAGGACCCCGCGAGTCATTCGCAGCCGCCACGCCAGTCACGGGTTACAGGTGGGGGAGAAGCTGCCCACACACAGTCTTACTGAACTGTTTTTTTTAAAGCACTTTTCAACAGCGACATATGACCAGGATGGCAACGTTATAGGCCTCGAATGTGGCTGGATAGCAGCAGGCCCACCCTGCAACAGAGATGCATCCGCATGATGTATGGATGGATGGATGATTTCATCAGCACTGCAGAGCTTATAACAGGCATCTAAGCCTAACCAAACATTATTCATTGAGTCAGGGTGGATCCCTTTCTCTAAACCTGGACAAACAAGCTCTCAGAATTCACAGAAACGAATGAGCCACAGTTTGCCGTGTCTCTGGACGTCATCACAGTCATTATCTGGAAGGCTCTCTCCTGTGGAGGGGCAGGGAGATTGGGCATCTCCGTGCCATGTCGACGGTGCTTCGGCAGGGGAGGATATCGCGGCTTCTGGATCTACGGGCAGACGGCGAGCACGCGTGAGAGATGCGTCTGACTGGATGAATAAGGTAGCTTCTCTGAAACAGCACCCCCTCCTCCCCACGCACATAAGCGCTTCTGATCCCGGGAAGGGAGAACGAATCAGGACAAACAGCGAGGCACTCGAGGTATAATAACCTATTACATCCACCTGCAGGAGGATCGTCCCCGACCGCGCCGTGCAGGAGTCAGGGAGACGGAGAACACGCCCCTTTCTGTTGCCATGGACACACACGCGCACACACAGAGTGAGCTTGGGAGGCCTGTCTTCACCCGGAGACCAATTACCAGCCATGATTTATGTGTCCAGTCAGCAGCAGCTCGCTGGGTCCTCACTCATCTACTCCGGAGATGAGCAGGATTTTTATCAGCTGACCACTGGATTACAGCGGCTCCGTCGGGCCCCTGATCAGATACCTCGTTTCCACGGGATGAACATTTAACATTTTAAATGGAACAGGGTGGGCCGGCTGACCCCTCATTGGCTCTTCGTCGCCGATAATTATTCTCATTACTGTTTTTATTAATACACACCATAGGCCTAATGCAACATAGAGGGAATTAGCTCACACCCCCTGCAGGTGCTGGACGGGACTGTAGGGGGCAGTCTTACAAAGACGCTGAGACAATCCCAAAGCCATTGCTCGCCTCTGCAGAGGACACAGCTCAGGATCATTTGAGGGTACGAACAGTGGCAGCCAAGGTCTTTGGGCCCTGACTGTCTGATTTACGGTGGCACGCAGTCAGAGCCCTCTGCAAAGAGAGACAGGCGTACAGGCAAATGTCACTTTGTCCCTATATCGCTGATCGGAGCAGGCGCCCTCAGGAGAAACGCCGTCACTTACCCGACACAAACCAAACATGCGTCATCCTAAGGAATTCTTGCTCTGAGCCCAGTCTATATCTGAGACTTACGAACCACAGTCATGTGTGTTACCGTGGTAGGACTTCGGTCTGGTGTCACGTTCTACTGACCCGGTCAGGCACGCAGAAGCGAGCCAATCACATGGTGGCTCCCGGTGTGGGACAGAAACATCCTTGTTCACTTTAGCCCTAGACCCGGGACAGAATAGAAAGCTGTGGCGGCGCACGGCGTGGGTGCGAGGATCACGCCGGCTTAGCGGGGGCCCCCGACACCTCTGCCGGGCGGTGATGTTGCTTGTTGACGGCTGCCCGAGCGGCAAGACAAGAAGGAAACTAATTACACTGTGATTTTCTAATTACCTGTCACTTTTTAACGAACTGCCTACAAAATGAGGAATTTACAAAGTGTGGCGTATTGAGCCACTGGGGCGGGGGGATACGGAACTCCCCCCATGAATAAAAAAATGGTCTCTTCCTAGAGATAGAGGCTGGATATACTTTAGGCTGGATACATCATACATTTATCTATTAAATCCGATATTAATATACATGTAATTGCCAAAGAACCAGCACTGATTACCCGGCAGAACAGTTTCAACCTTAACATAAGATTTTAAAGGAGCTTGACTCTACAAAAGCATTGCACATGAGAAACCCCATAATTTTACATTTACCTAATTTCCAGAGCTACTTACAGTACAGGAAAAGGTTATATTTTATGTGTGCTCCCTGAGAAGCGAACCCACGATCTCCGTGCAATGCTCTACTTGTCGAGCTACACAAGCATGCTCGATTCTGCTAACAGTGCTTGAGGTCTTCAGAATCTCCCATAAGCATCACCTGGGCTGGAGTGTCATCTGGTTTGCACTGTTGTCAAGCTCTCAAGACTTGGCGACCCCCGGTGCATCATGAACAGGGGCGTCTTAATCCCTGATAATTCCACTCCCACTGTAAGATTCAGACTGCCTTTGTCTTCATTGGTGTTTACTGTCTTCCAAGGGGTTAAGCAGAACTTAAGCCAAGCCTGGAAAGATGGCATCAAAAGACAACCACCAGAAGTCCTCACAATGGGAGCCTGCAGGCTTCTTCAGAACCAGAGAGGGCTCGTCCCCTTGATGATAGGCTCATACGATCATGTGACTCCTGCCGGCAGTCCCTACCAGAAAAAGTGCAGATTTGGGTGTAATAAGGCATTGGACTACGACATCATCTCCTGTGAAGCTCATGACAGACTGTACTGCCTAACACCGCCGCAGATTGACGCGCAGTTGGCGCATTCGCTATTTCGCTAGCTGACGTCTTCCTTCAGACGTCAAAATCGGCTTAGCCACAGCTCTTCAAGAAATGTCAGTAGGTTCCATACATCTTCTTCACTGAAGCTCCTGTCAAAAATGCCCCAACAATAACCCCGCTCCCAGAGCCAATGAGATCTCAGCTTCTAGGCATGAGAGCTAAAATCCTGCCCGCCCTTGTTTTCACACATCCCACATTTCCTTCGTCCATTTTGGCTAATCAACATTGAATCCGAGCAGCGAAGTTCAAGTCTTATAACCCCAAGAGGCACCATCAGCTGGTAGCACGGACCACGGATTCATGGGTGTCGTGTGAGCAGGTGTTGACCAATCAGGACGGGCCTCCCGGCAAATGGCTCGCCATGGGGTTATTCTACAGACGCTAACTGCCACGCTTAAAGGCACCGGGCTAAAGATGGTGCCGCGCTGTAATTGATTTTTCCTCCAGCAGTCGAGTTGAGAGAAACGCTGACATGATTAACAGGGTGGCCTTGGCCCCCCCACCCCCCAAGTCTCCCTCCCCCTACCAGAGAGCGACACATGCCCCTAGAAAGCAGAGCTCGGGAAAACATCAGACGGGGAGCTGGGATGTTACAGCAGTGAGCAAGGTCAGACCAAGGAGAGCTAGCGACTGGATAGAGGGGGATTTGGAGGATCTGTCGACCTCAGCCTCGGCGGGGGCACAAAAATGTCTAGGATCCCCAGAGTGGGATCAGAAATGGACCGTAGCACATGTGTGAAGAACAGAACTGACCTGTATTGTCACTTTAGGAGGATTTGCTGCGCTGTGCTATTGCTATGCTAATTTCCCATTGACAGGAAAAGCCCTACCTACACTCAGAGATCAATGGAAGGAGCTAAACCCACTGGACAACGAGCTACCGTGAGGACCAATGATAGGGGTCAACTACAAGGAGTGGGTGTGGTCACAAGTGTGGCTCCACCCACAGACCCAAAGAGTTTCTGAACCTCACACTCTATGTTAGCCCCAGAGCAGCTCTACCATTAAAGGGTATTTATGAGCCATTTGGAGAAAGACGGTGAACAGTCAAAGGCCCTTTAAGTCCCCGTTGAAAGAGATTTTTTTACAGTATGACTTCGGTTTAGACAAGGAAGTATAAATGTTGTCTGGCAAAGATCCAGACGGATCAGGCCTGCACTTGAAGCAACCATCTGTTCCATAGAATAAGAGGGAGCGAGCTTAATCCGCAAAGAGCTGCTCTTTTAAGGAGTGCGGCAAGCCGGCCCCAAGCGGGGGCTGACGGGGAGGCGGGGGGGGGGGGAGAGGGAGAGCGGACACCACAGATTTGGGGCTTTTTGGAAGAAGGGCTGCAAGACTGACACAGCATCTGTAATCATAGCAGCACCATTCCAAGACCAACTTTTTCTTGAAATCATTGTTTAGACTTACAGAGCTCTTTCTCCACACCATAAATTTCCAGATGGCGGATAGTGCAGAAGCACCGACCCTGCGTCAAGTGTGGAGACTGTTCTTGCTCGGCGATGCACAAGGCAGGGCACAAAGTGCAAGGTGCCCCTCTGCAGCATTAGTGCACTAAACATGGGCCGGCTGGAGGAGAGTGTGGCCATTTGAACCAAAGGACTGTGTGTGTAAGATGTGTGGGCTTTGGCGAGCAGCCCAGGTGTAAAGAGGAAGTACAGAACCCGTTTGCTAACGTTAACCTGGAACCATGCAGGTGTGAACAGGAAGTACAGGCTATTTATCAGCCCTGACCATCAATCTGTGGGTGTAAAGAGGATGTACAGGCCGCATTTGCTAATGCTAACCAGTGAACTGTGCGGGAGTAAACAGGAAGTACAGGCCATCTGCAAACCCTGACCAGCAAGCCAACTGGATGTAAAGAGGAAGTTCGGGCTGTTTGCTAAGTCGGACCGGTGAGCTGTGTGGGTGTAAAGAGGATGTACAGGCCGCATTTGCTAATGCTAACCAGCGAACCGTGTGGGAGTAAACAGGAAGTACAGGCCATCTGCCAACCCTGACCAGCAAGCCAACTGGATGTAAAGAGGAAGTTCGGGCTGTTTGCTAAGTCGGACCGGTGAGCTGTGTGGGTGTAAAGAGGAAATTCAGGACCATTTTGCAGATTCTGCTGAACAACTCCAACAATACAAGCACTAAAAATGAGAATTTAACAACAAAATATCCTAAACTGAATCCCTGGGCAGGCCTGCCATTTCTTTTAAGGGAGGAAAAAGGGTTGTTTGGAGAGCAGTTTGGAATCTAATAATAAAAACCATAAAAGAATTTAAATCTGGCATCCGGCTGGCCGGCTCCGCTGTGCAATGTGGGGCCTGACAAACCGCTCAAAAGGCTCTCGGGGGAACGCAGGCTCCATGCTGTGCCAACATGCCCATCCGGTGCCAGCAGGCGACCGCGACAGATGACCGCCCCGCCCCGACAGATGTGCCCATGTAACACGCGGGCTGCAAAGTAGCACTGGGTTGAACAGCAGCACAGAAACATCTTTAACATCTTTAATTTACCGGCTCGGTCCGGTAAGGTTTTGTGCCTGTGATTGGAAGGTCACTGGTTTGAATTTTGTGCTTCAGCAAGGCAATTAACCCCCCCCCCCCCCCCCAAATGCTCCAGGGATGCCAGAAAAATGCCCGACCCCACGCTCACACCCTAAGCTTCACTCCCAGCTGTGCGTGTATGTCTCAAAGCAGAGGATGATGGGATATGCAAAGAGAAGCATTCCAATGTACGTTATTGCATCGTTACTTTTTTAAAAAAATGCTTAACAAATATTAACTGACATTTAAAACACTGGCATACAATTTAAATGCAATTATAGGTCAGTCACAGTGAAATGAAGATAACTGTTTTGATCAAAAGAGCATTTCAGAGTCCGCTGTGATATTGTGGGTAAGATTCTGACATGGGTGGTCCATTTTCACAGCGATTGCGTGGTTTACAATCCAATGGCCCAAACACACCTGTTTAGGCAAACATGTGGCCTTAAGATGCAAATGTCGTGTGTGCAATTCATGTACGAATCGGCTATGCTTCCTAGAATTCATTCTGAATGACCACAACATGAATTCGAGAAGGGGTTCTGGACTGGAGACCCAAAATATGCCCCCCCCTCGCCCCCAGGGGAGACTGACGCAGAATATAGGATCATTTTATGTTCACCGGGACCGGATCTACTGGACGGACACGTTGGCAGGTTTCCACGGCAACTCATCAAAGGGTCACACGTCACGAGTGTCACCTCGTCAAAGCCGCTGTCAGCTGGAGACACGTGTCAGAGTTTAAAACAGCTTACAGCAGGATTCTGCTGTCAGGCTTTTCTTATGCAAAAGAGGAGGACTCTGGGATATCTATCTGAGGAAGATGATCCACCGTAGATGGCGTGTCCCGCTCACTAAGGGGGGGGGGGTCCTCCACACATGTCGAATTTCAGCCCAGAAAGACAGATAAT
Source organism: Mormyrus hasselquistii (assembly GCA_026779605.1). Classification (NCBI taxonomy): domain Eukaryota; kingdom Metazoa; phylum Chordata; class Actinopteri; order Osteoglossiformes; family Mormyridae; genus Mormyrus; species Mormyrus hasselquistii. The sequence goes on from JAODKE010000055.1 coordinate 8,161,578, forward strand.
CGATATCAGACAAACTGACGCGTGTCTCCATGGCGTCCCCTTGCTGTCGGTGGGACGGGCGGCGGCCCCCAGCTGACACCGTCCAGGCGCGGCCCACAGACACGCGGCGGCTATTTATACGCTTCTTTCGGACAGAGAGCGAGGAACAGGGAGGGCGAGCGGAAACGGGGCCTATAAATAGCCAAATGTGACATTCCAGGGGAGGGGCCCCTCCTTCCGGGTGGGTGGCCTGCCCGGGCCTGCTGGGTCGTGTCGTTAACATCAGGACGCCCCCCCCCCCCCCCCCCCCCCCCCCCCCCCCCCCCACACCCCCCCCCCCCACCCCAGGCCATTCAAGCCACCCCCCCCCAAACCTCCACTAAACCTCCCCCCCCCCCCACCAACACCCAAAAAAAAAAAAAAAACTAACAATC
>JAODKE010000055.1:8162090-8173072 GCA_026779605.1 Mormyrus hasselquistii
GGGCGGTGGCCGGCCCGGGCCTGTCGGGGTGGTGGCTTCAACACCGGGCGCCCCCCCCCCCCCCCCCACACACACACACACACACACACACACACACACACACACCAGCCCGGGAGCTACGTCCTTTGGTCATTGTGCTGCCTTTATTTTTCCTTCTTTGAAGTGATGGATTTACGCCAGTCAGACATGTTATAATTCATGTGGAAGTTCATTGACATTAGGAATTGTTGGGGGGGGGGGGAGACAGGCCTTAAACTTATCTAGAAATTAAGCAACGTGTACTGTGCTGCATCTCACTCCCCAGCTAACGGATCTTTTATACCAGCGTAGCCGTTAACTGCTCCGCACGCCGATGTAATTACACCTCACCCGACTGCAATCTGGCTTCTGCAAAATGCATCACACTCAGCCACTGTCCCGCTAACTCCCTTCTTGAACCTTTTATAATCTGCATGAGGTAATCGGGCGTGTTTATTACGGAGACTGACCGTTCAATCTATTCCCCCACCAGACCGTTCAATCTATTCCACCCAACAGACAGCAACCTCACAGCTGACCCGATGAGAACACGGGCAATCTTGAGAATCAGGTACGCTGTCGCGTGTTCATTCCCAGGTCCGGAGAAAAGGACTGGCTCTGCACAGCCACAGTGCATTATGGGGGATTGACAGAGCGGGGGCGGCCTGGACTGGTCAGCACCAGCAGTGTAAGCTCTGATGACCCAGCAGTTTCCAGGGCCCTGGCGCAATTAATTAGCCCAGCTCAGCGTCAGCCGCTGGACGGGAAATAAATGGGCTGACCGCCCCCCTGCCAGCCGCCCACACTGGAGGAAGCATGATGCGGCAGAAAGGCCCCCTCCACTCCGCTCGGGCCAGGGGGCTGTGCCGTCCTGAGATACCCCCCCTCCCCCCGACCCCCAGCTCAAGAAAGCCCCTCTGGGGCAGAGTGAGTCATCCATCTCAGTCACCGGCCCGTGAAGAACCTGGTCAGCTGATGCCCGTCACCGCGGCGACAGAAATACCGGGAGTCACGGCACTGGTGTGAGACGAGCTAGGGGGTGTGGCCTGTCGTCACGCTGCTGCGTTTCGCCCTAAGGTCGCCGTGAAAGTGGATCGGTGGCTTGGTGAAACTTCACACACAGAGAAAAACACGAGGAAAAATTAATCAGATGCGAGGAACGAAATGGACACGCAGAGCCTGCTGGTGCCTCAGATAGAGAGAGAGAGTTTAACGCCATAACTGCTGCCATTCTTGCACGTCGCAGCCTGACGTAGCCTCAGCGCCCTGCGGAGATCAGCCTTTCGGGGCGGGGGGGGCTAGTGAGCAGGGGGAGTGGGGGATGCACTGGGTCGCACACAGCACACGCCACAGAAAACCCGGTTTACAAAAAGCCATCTGTTCCATTACCTCAGCCCATTGTGGCTAATTACACCCCGGCCCGTCTGCGGGGTGACACTCTTGCATTCTCCAGCTGAGTGCTAAATCCGCCACGTGCCTCGCGCTCCCCCTCCTCCGCTGCGCCTCGGCTTAAAGGGGGGGGTGCGGGTGGGGGATGAGTCTCGGAGAGGCCCGGCTCGCAGACCCGAGGTTGCGCCAGAACCACGAACGGGGCCTCCCGAGCCGGATCACGCCCCATACACCCCAAGCCTGGATCCACGCTACGTCAGCGCGCATCTTCACCCGTGTCACGCTGAACCCACCCCTCTAACGCTCCCCTAGGAGACGGATGGGACGGCAGCGAGCATCTGAAGAGAAAGCGCAATGTGATTGGCGGCCATTTTGATTCTGACTGCTGCCGGAAGCAGAGATAAACCAGTATAAGACAGGGGCTCTGGAAGCATTTAGGGTTAGATCGGATGGTCGGCGGGGGCTCATTCAGGAAGGTCTCTCACCCCAGGGACTGGCTGACCCTGCTTTCTCAAAAAAATGCAAAAAAGTGTCTGTTAATTAAATAAAATGTAAGAAAGACGGGGGATCTTCACTCTAGTGACCTGGGATGCCCCGCCCATTTTTCAGATGGGGGAGGGGCATCCTCGGGGTGCAAGGTCTACAGATCCGGGCCTCTGGTCCCATGTGACGTCTGGCTGGCTTTCCCTGCACCTTCACCTCTCCTTCTGTTGAATGTCCAGCTTGGCATTGTGGTGATTAAAGCACAGAATGTATATAGATGGGGGAAAAAAAAATGTCTTTGGCAAAAACAAAAAAAAAACAACAGCGATACAAAAGACAATGGAGGGAGACGGGCTCCCCGGCGCAGGGTTCGAGACAAAAGACTGCAAGGAAAAGCAAAGCAGCCCCTTCGGGTCAATGAGATGAACACGGTGTCATACAGGCTGTCACCTGTATCCAGATGGAGGGGTTAAGGTGTTCAGTTTATCTCAGGTCATTCTGAGGCCGCAAACCCGTCGATATCCCTTAGAACTCAGTGAGGGCTGCCTGGGGGGGCTTTGGGTTATCAAAATTATTATTCCCCAAAATTACATGCCCTTAAAAAGATGAAAAGTGGAAAAGTTCATTCCCGGTCGGCTATAATTTATACAGTGGGGGGAGAACGCCTCCCCGCCCCCCCCCATCCTCAAGACTGGCCTCCACTCCTGCTTAATCAGTCCAAGCTTGGAGCAGGTTAAATACTTTTTAATTTGGAGGATTTGTGCCCATAATAGTAAGGAGATTTTCTACATCGCTGCAAAGCTGCACATTATCAGTCTAAAAGAACTAAGTCATTTCATTCTCTTTGCCTGTGTGCTTCAGACATAAAGTGCGAAATTAATCTGTGTGAGTTAGCAGGACAGAATAAGATGTTAAGACAATAAGGGGACCTTTCACATGCCTACACACTTTATAGTAATGATGCAGCCCAGCAAACAGCTAAATGCTTCCTTTGTTATGGCTCCTACACAGGAAAACTGAACTGTGGAACATCTACAGCTCTAGAAAAAATGAAGACCACACCACCAGCGCAGACCACTCAGTCCTCAATTTATGGGTGTGAATAATATAGACCACTCAGTCCTCAATTTATGGGTGTGAATAATATAGACTACTGGGTCCTCAATTTATGGATGTGAATAATATTTTTTTGCAAACTCCAGCCTGGCTTTTCTCTGTTTATCATTAATGAAGGGCTTCTTCCTTGCTTTATGGGTCTTCAGTCCTGCTTCCAGGAGCCTGATCATACTATCGTAGTGCACTTCATACCTGCACTTAATGTTTGCCTGTCCTTTTGAAGGTCACTTAATGTCATCCTCTGATTCATGAGAAACTGTTGGATAAGTTACCGGTCATCTCTGGCATTAGAAAGTCACTTCCACCTTCTACCTGGCTGGTTTCTAAGTCGTTCCCAGTGTCTCCTGCTTCACTTTGTTCTTGTGTCACGCCGTCTTAGAAACTTTGAACCTGGAAGCAACCAGCCATGTAGCCTCTGCCAGCAGAACCACGATTAAACCAGGATTTATAAATGCCAATTTTTTTTTTTTTTTCCAGGGCTGTATGTCTCCATCTTTATTCCTCTTAGGGTCACAGGGCATAGGGCTGGGTACATCCTGGACGGGATGCCAGTCCATCGCAGGGCACAGGGCTGGGTACCATCCTGAACAGGATGCCAGTCCATCACAGGGCCCACACATGTACTGCAAATACTTCCAGGCTGGAACGTAAGGTTTCATGAAACATGATGAGGAGAGAAGCAGTCGTGGTTGGACCAGACCGTGGGCCCAATCGCTGACTGGCAGTTTATGTCCATGCTGAAAGTCTCACTCATTCATGATTGGAAGTGTGTTGTGTTGCAGGCTAAACTCAGGATTCTGGAACTGGGGCTGGGGTCTGTAATGACATCAGAGTGGGGGGGGGGGGGGTCTAGGGAACACTGTCCTGCATCTTACCCGTGTTCCAGGCCAGGGAGCAGGATATGAGGGAATGCTATGCCCAACTGATTCAGGGAGGTTAGATGAAAGAGCGATGGAGTGTCATGGGGGGGCGGGCGGGTGTACACACAGCTTGTGGAGCAACATCTGTCAGTGCTCAGGCCCACACCATGGTCTGTCTGAACCCCGGCGCCTTGGGGACAGTGTGAGGACTCTTCCTAACACGCACAAACATATGCAGAGACACACACACACACATGCAGACAGACACACACACAGAAACACACACAGACATACACACACGCAGAAACACACGCAGACACACACACGCACAAACACACGCACACGCTAGGACATTAGCTCACCGTGGGCCCCTATGGAGAGTAAAACCTGAACACACATACACAACCTCACAATCAGCACCACACACGCTCACCCAGCCTACTCTCTGTTTCTCCAGAGAGGCTGCCCCCCCACCCCTTCCTCACAGCACAATGGCAGCCCTGTCGGTGGTGGGGGGAAGGGGGGGTTCTCTCCCAGTCTCGCTGACATCAGGCTTATCGGCGCGCTCCAGCCCCAGAGCGGGTGTCGAGTGGCTGGTGAGGGGATGTGGGGGTGGGTGGTTGCAAGTCATTTGGGAGGGGGGGGATGGGGTTGGAATCAGTCTCCCACCTGTCTGCGATGCCCCCCCCCCAGGCCGGCAGAACCCCCCAGCTCAGAACAATACAACCCAACCATTCACGGCCACGAGAACCACCCTAGGAAGAGTGATGACACGCTTCCTGTGCGGGCACCTGACTACTTCCTGTTTAGGTAGATGACAAAGAAACATGGATATGTGATGGACTAGAATCCACTAGAGTGCACCGCAGGCTTGCGTCCCATGCTGCGTGGCACAGGTTCCAATCCCTTTGGAACCCTGACCAGGATAAGCAGTTAGAAGATGGATCTAAGGGTTCCAGTACTGTGCACTCTACCACGAGGAACTGGCTATATGCCAGGCAGAAACTAAGCCTTATTTTCCATTTACAGAAGGATGTAAACAGGCAAATGATACACAAGCACACATATAGAAGCTTACCGAGCACAGTATTCTAACCAATGACCTTCTGATCATAGACTCAGTGGCATAACCCACTGCAGCGCACACACAGAAGCTTCTAACAGAATCAACAGAACGGGTGGGGCCACAGGTGCGGCACGTCACAATCAAAGCCCCATGTGACAAAGGCAGAAAGCAACTCTCAGGCACCAGACAGTCCTACTCCACCCCGGCAGCTAGGTGGCGATCTCGCACGTCTTATGATCGCCAGCTGACCATGCCTGAAGTCGGCGATTTGGCATACCTCGTTAGCCAGCCTGGCTATCAGCATCTCCAAGCGAGCAAAGAGGAAATGAGCAAGGAGCAGATATCACGGTGGAATAAATTAGGCGAGGACCGGGCCGGAAAGGAAATAATTATGGAGGCGAAGCAGCCCGACAGCAGCGGCCCGGGGGTAATGATGCCGGACGCCAGGCAGGCTGCTTGACGGTCAGAATCCGGAGTTCAGGGAACGATCGCGTGCCTCAGTGTGTGCATCGGTAGATTCTGTGGCTACCAGCCCCTAAAACCAGTACGGAAGCACAGAGCTGGTCAGAGTTTACCCGCATGCTTACAAGAGCACCTTAAAACCAGAGAAACTTGGTCAGATACTGGGAATAACTAGTGACAATCCAGGCAAGCAGTGATTAACCTGATGGGGATCATAAATGCATCCACTCACCAACATCCGAATTAAAAAACAGCTAAGTGCAAGACATCAGAAAAAAAAATACGCTGATTTATAAATTTGAAGCAGATCTCTGCAGTAATCTTACAGTCAAACAGTTCCTCCTTTTCGCATTGACATTAGAGCAGGCCACGGTTCATGACTTATTTACGAATAACCCCAACCCATCCTATGAGGGAAAAAAAATGATTCAGCTTCCTGGATTGTGGATGAGGGATTTCATTTGCTGGAAAAGTGGGCGGGGCTTGTGGCAGACCCAGGGAAGGGGGAGTGAGGTCAGCCTGCTGCTCAGTGCTGAACAAAGCGCCCCTCCCCCCCCATTACCACATGTCAGTTAGCATGGCTGTTAAAACTGATCCAATAAAGGGACACAATTACTCAGCATCAAACCATCCACCCTGTCCCAATCTACTCTATTCAATTGGTCTGATAATCCTTAAAGGGGGGGTAGCAGCTTAAGACATGTGCCCCCTTGGCTAATCGGCCGCTAACGTACGCCGGTGTGGGTCTGCCCCCAGATGCTATGAGTTCGCCATGGAGACGAGAGGCATCTGGAACTGCCATTCCAGCTCCTGGCCACAAGTGGGCGCACACAGTAAATGATCTCGGGTATTCTGGGAGCCATTTCTGAGGGGAGAATGGCAGGAGAAGTTCAGCAAGCTGGGCGATTGGAGAAACAAGACCAGCAGGAAGTCAGATAATGACAATATGAGTAAGAGGCACAAACAAAAAACAAAATGAAACAGTAACATGACTAAAAAGAAGGGCTAACAAGAATAAACAAAACTCTAATGTGACCAAACAAAACGCTAACGCAAGAAACAAAACAGCAATATGAACAAATGAAACGCTAACGTGACCAAATGAAATGCCAACCTGACCAAATGACACGCAAACATGACTGAACAAAACACTAAAATGAATAAATGAAGCACCAATATGACCAAATGAAATGCTATCGTGACCGGACGAAAAGCTAACCTGACCAAACGAAATGCTAACATGACCAGACGAAATGCTAACCTGACCAGACGAAATGCTAACTTGACCATATGAAATGCTAATGTGACTAGACGAAAAGCTAACCTGACCAAACGAAATGCTAACATGACCAGACGAAATGCTGAGGTGACCTCAAATGATGCCACAAGTCCTGCACCCCCCACCCTGTGCACAAAACTCCATTTCACAAGCCTCACAAGGATGTCAGAACCCAAGGGGGAGACAAGTGGAGAGGAGAGCATGGCCACATCCCCCCCCACTCACCCCAACCAGCAGCCCGCCAGTTTTGTTACACAAACACAAACACTGACCCCTCCGCGATAAAGGCAGGCTCCCAGTCTGCAGAGCAAGACGTCCTTATCAGGCACTGGGAGACAATGGCCGCCACTGATAGCTACCTCCTGCCACCGCTGATAGGAAGTCGCTTTCAGCTGAGCCATCCATTAGGATGACAGATACGCCGGGATGGGTGACACTTGCGTGTTATCCGGCCCCAACTGACAGCCCCCTGAACATACACTACCCCGGCCATCTGCCTCGATAAAGCGTGTTTACGGGCCGCTACGTCACCAGCGTGGGCAAGGACAGAGAACATTGTCCTCATCCTAGCAATCCCTTCACAGGTGACATATATGACACCTCGCTGCTAATTAATCAGTCTTCTTACAAACAATTGAAGTTCATTTGGAGACAAACGAGTCTTTAAAGAAAAAACTCATTTTGAACATGATGTAGTCCTTGATGGGGGGGGGGGGGGGGGGGGGCGGGCACGAGGGGGAAAAGCCCCAGACTGAAGGAAGAGAAAAGGCAGAGAATTCAGGAAGGCAGGAAGGTTTGGAGAGAGGCAAGGTGGGGGGCAATGTCAGGACCATCCATCACCCTCCGGAGGTTCAGCTTATGTGGTGTAATTTTCCTGTGCAGATCTTCAGCTGGGGAGGAGGGGGGATTCACCGAAAGGGAGGGGGGGAGAAGGGGGACTGGCCTGTGAAGATCTCCTGTTAATGAAGGGGGAGTGCAGCAATGCAGCCACACCTTCTCTATCATAAACACCCATCCCCCACTGCTATTCCTGCTAATACTCTGGCAGCACTGCTCTTAGTGCCAGCCTGAAGGGGGGAGTGGCCCTCTTTACCTTCTCACACTAAGATGTTTTGCTGTCCCCCCCCCTGAGGTTTTGGGGTTTCCATGGTCCTCAGCGTGATATTACACAGGGATCACACACTCAGCCCCATAGCAGAGGGCGTTTGATCCAAGATGGCCGCCCAACCCCTGGGTGAAAATGCGCGTGTCGTTGAGATCCGCACCACCGAGCCACATTCCTGCGAAGGTGCCAACAGCGCCTCACTTTCTGTCCACGTCTAAATTATTCACGCCGCTCAGAGGGAAGGCTCACGATCACCGCTATTTATTACAGGGCGGACCTTAAAATAACCCGCCCCTCTCTATTTATAACCCCCGTTTTCAGATCAATTAGTGGAGAGCAGACACCACATCTACTCCCCACAGAGTGGAGTCTCCATGCCCCCCCCTCCCCAAAAGGGATCCCCCCCCTCCCCATCAGGCTGCCGGCTCTTCCTAAGGCCCGACGCGGAACCCTCCCGCAGTGACTGGGCCTTCACTTGGCTACCCGGCTCCCGTCCCGTCGTCAGGCCCCCTGCTGGAATCCTCGCGCAGCGCAGGCCGCCTCGGATCGGCTGCCAACAGCGACGCCCGAGGGGGAGCGCAGGGTGTCAGGTTACGGGACAGGATGACGAGCGGAGCTCCGAGCCAGAGGAGCAGGGCGCATCAAGAGCCCTGCTGATGATGTCAGACTTGAACAACACAGAAGCGATTTCTGCATAAGTGGACAGTGGATGTTTTCCGTGCTCTGCACGCACGCTACACACCTGCTCTACAGATGGAATCGATGCGCAAAAACTCTTTGGCACAACCCATCCTCTGTGGCTCCTGTAAAGCTGCTACTCATGCTGTGATCTTAAACACCCAATAAGGTACTTGACTGCCGTCTGCTTGCAAGCAATCAACCAATCTGCTCCTGCGGGAACAAGAACAAGCAGGTTCCTACAGATTCGGGCCAATGATGGAAGAGAAAGCTGTTTTAACATATTCCTCTGAGTCCCGCCTCCAGGACCGGGTTGTAAAATGGCCCAGTTCCTAACCACAATCATCCACTCGGCCGACGAAACTGACAAGTCATGGAAACAGTGAAGTGAGGGCAGATTCTGGAAAAGAGTAAATACTCGCCTCTCGCGGGCGTGGAAATCGATACGAGCTGAGTCACTGGTAGGTAGGGTATAAATGACACTCCTTCCCATCTTGCAGGCCCAGCTTGAGGTAGCAGGACGAGGATTATGTACTTTTAAGAGGGGATTAACCGTGTTTCAGCATTCCAGGCAAATTGCTCTCAAGCAAAAGATTCTGGTAGAGAAAGTAAAATTCTGCCCCCCTCCCCCCATCCTCCAAAGCTTCTTAACACCCCCACCCCCCCAACTGCCGCCGATCCAGTCTTTCTGAAAGATCGGCGTTCTTTAAAACAATCCCCCTCAGCCTATGCTCTCCAGCACAACTCTGCCGTGCTTAAAAAGATGAAAATCTCAGAGACCTGCTCTTACAGAAAAAACAAAAAATGCCATCAGTAGTGACGGATGACAAATTTTCTCTCTGATATAAAAATCTGTAAACCCATTCTTTCACTCAGGTTTGGTGACAATCCACCGACAATTTATAAAAAAATGAATAAGTAAAATAAAAATAAAATAATAATAATAATCCTATAAATAACATAAAATGACTACACTGTGCACAAGACCACCATCACTGATTCATCTGGAATCGGTTGACAATGACGATTCTCCGGCAGTTTTAAACTGCAGACTTAAATAGTCAGTGTGAAAAGGTCCAGATGAGCCAGGGTTAGCATACAATGACAAAGCTGTATTAAACAATAAAGAGTCAGACAGTGAATATCCGTGTTTCCATCGGCAGCTTATGAAGACGGAATGTGATGAAGCAGTTATGATTCAGCCCTGCTCAACACCAGGAGTAGTAGGAACCAGAGACCGTCACCCATGGGGTCACCTGACACCACCACTGGCCCCGTGATTGGTTGAACTGTGGGCCTTCATGTAGCTCAGGCGAGCCAATCAGGAAAACAGCAATCTTAAAAATCTCTTTGGAACTGCAGTTTTCAATATTAAAAAAATGATGAGAGAAATATCTAGCTGTTCAGTAGACAAGGATGGATCATCAGTCAGCACAACCCCAACTGCGATAACGACAAGTGAACAGATTTATTATGTAAAGCTAATTGGTATCTTCTTTTTCTGACCACATTTAGGTGCTTTACGGCGACACTGGCTAGAAGCACAGACTCTTTAGAGTGACACTGGCTAGAAGCACAGCCTCTTTACAGTGACACTGGCTAGAAGCACAGCCTCTTTACAGTTACACTGGCTAGAAGCACAACCTCTTTACAGTGACACTGGCTAGAAGCACAGCCTCTACCCCTTTCAGCAATTCAGTTCAATTAAATGCATTTATATAGCGCATTTTCAAAATACTACATTGTCGCAAATCGCTTTACATTGTCCCTGCCAGAGTAAAACTGGCTGCTAGCTGTTTTGCACTGCGTTCCAAGAGTAACACTGGCTAGCAGTACGGCAGCTAACCATCTTAGAACTGCGTTCCAAGAGTAACACTGGCAAGCAGTACAGATGCTAACCCTCTTAGCACTGCGTCACCAAATAGCCGCTCGTCCCTTACACTACAGGACAGTCCCGCATAATACGGGACACAGGAGTTTTTGCAATGTGGGGATGATCCCATAGTATAAGAGATGGTTGGCAACCCATCACCAGAGTAACACAGGCTAGCAGTATACCCACTAACCATTTTAGTACTGCGTCCCGTGAGTAACACTGGCTAGCAATACAGTGGCTATCTATTTTAGCATGGTGTAGCTCCCCTGTTCCTGGTCAGTGTTCCTTTATGTGTGGGGGAAAAAACTGGCTTATCAGCCAAGCATGGTGGTGTGGGTTGCAATGTTTGGATGTTTCAAGGGCCCAGGAAGCGCTTGGGCATCAAGGATCATTGGAAGACAGCAGATCTGGTCACTGGCCACCTGCACCCCTCCTTCCTGTACCCTCAGCCTCCTGTAATTGAGCATTAGCCCTGATCGTCGTTTCCATAGCATCCTGGCAAACGTGCTGCCTCACTGTATCTGTGTTTTGTTCACCCCCCCCCCCCCCCCCCCCCCCCCCCCCCCCCCCCCCCCCCCCCACCCCCCGCCCGCCCCCCCCCCCCCCCCCGCCCGCCCCCCCCCCGCCCATCCCCGCCCCCGCTCCCCCCG
>JAODKE010000055.1:8173172-8189173 GCA_026779605.1 Mormyrus hasselquistii
CTCCCCCTACCTCCTTTCTGTGTGTGTTCCCCCTGTTCTCCTTTTACAAACCCTTCTGCCAAACGTCCCCCCTCTCCACCCCTTTTTTTTCCCCCCCCCCCCCCCCCCCCCCCCGCCTCGTCGCTCACCGTCTCCCACAGGAAGTCTGCAGGGACTCGCGCAGCACGATGCGACCCAGGTCAGCTGATTCGCATGTTCTCGGTCTGTCTAGAACCCCGGAGGACCAAAAGACAGCCGCATAGAATCAGATAGCAGTCTGTTAACCGGCTGTGCCTTTTGGTGAAGCAGTGAATCCAAAGGGAGTGGATCCAAAACAAACTAGTGAGAGTCCGCCAGCCCTCCCCCCCAAACAGTGCCTAAACCATAAATGTAACTATTAGAATCAGGGGTTCACCATGAACTGACCAATGGGCAGCTGGGGATTAGTTCCACCTGCCAGGATTGCCCCCCCCCCCACCCCATCTTCATGCGTGTCACTTCCTGTGTGGTGGCAGTCCAAGGGTGTCTCAGACAACCAAACAGGAAAGGGGACTCCACCACAGCCCGCCAAAAGCGTGAGCCACCCCCAACGCACACATGCTGTGGTCCTCCTTCCTAGTGGTAACTGAATATCCAGAGAGGATTGGAGGGAAACCTCTCGGACAGACATGCGTCGCTAAGGATTCTGGGAAAACAGAAAGGAAAGCAACACAAAGCTGCCTCCAACCCCTTCTCAGACACGGATGCTTTTAAATAAACCGGCGTCGATCGTCACCTCGCTGTTACCCACCGTATTAGCCGTTATCTTGTCACAACCTGCTACTTTGTAGGAAGGTGACAGCACGTCGAAGGCGGCGTTAGCATGTTAGCATGGTGATATGTCTGGGGGGGAAAACGATTCTGAGAAGCACTGTCTGGGAGAGTTAACTTCCCTTTGCTGCCAGCCTTCAAGGAATCGCGGCACACTCTCAACATCTTCCTAAGTACCCGAGACCCCCCACTCCCCGCACCCGGCTTCTAGTAGAGCCTCCATCGATTCAGGCAGCGAGGTGCCGTGGGCCACAGTATCCATGGCAACTGCGAGCAACTGAGACAGCCAAAGTTTTACGGTGCTCGAGGATTGTGTGTGTGTGCATATGGTCTCGTGTGGCCGGCCTATCTGCTGTGGAGTGTAACCGTTCTTGCTCTCTAACATGGATGGAACAGGTTGGATGCTCAAAAATGCAATAAGGCCACACCTCCTGGCCTCAGAGCCCCGCCCCCTCACACTTACATGTGCCAAACGATAAGCAGCCCCAGCGAATGGCTTAGAGTATTCTCTCTGATGGGCGAGAGGGTCTCGCCTAGGTTCTGGCACGAAGGAAGGTCACTAACAGCCTCCTCGTCATGGCACGCTTTCAAAAAAAAGTCAAAGGGCGCGACGTCGCGCATCTGTGCGCCACTCCAGAAGGAGGCGGAACCTGAAGGCGTTCTCAAATGAGCCACGAGCAGATGCCCCGACCCATAGCTAACCTGCCGTCCATCTGTCCGTAGCGTCGGCGACGGCACCGCTGGCCACGGCGTGGAACAGGAAGTAGCCGCTCACTAACGTCAACACCGCCACGCCTGTCTGCAACCCCGTGACCCCATCAGCCACAAGACGCTCCCAAAGATCCTGTGCGGGTCCCACCAGAATATTTCCACCGAATTTCATACGAATACTTTGAAAGCATCATCAACGAGAAAAAAGACACATTTTTCAAGCATTGATTTAGTCAAATAACTGGATGAGGCAGTTGCCCTGTCGCTCTCTGACGGAACGATATTAATAATAAACACCCCCTCCCTTCAAACCAACCCCGCGGAGAGGCCGGATACACACCGGGAAAGGCTGTTTTCACTATGCCGTAAGCACGCACAGCAGAGTGCTAACGGAGTCAGGAGACCCACTATCGATCCGGCATTGACGGGAGCAGGAATTCGCTGCCAGGAATTGGATTCGGGAAAAAAAAAGGATGGGGGAGGTGTTCTCTCGGAGAATAACATCGGCGAGATGGGAGTGCATGTTTCTATTAATGGTGGGGGGGTTGCATCAGCATTAACTTTCCCCTCTCACAACATTCATTGGTAAAAGTTGAGGGGTGGCAGCATGTCCAGGACAGTCTGACTGCAGCAAGTGCCAAGCCCTAGCCCGGATAATTTGAACGCCCCCCAGAGGGCTGGAGGCCAGCCACAGTTGCCTCTAAGCTGTCCCCTTATTTACCCAGCATGCACCTCTCACCATTTTGCTGAATTACAAATTATAAGTACTGTATAAGCGCAGCAAAGTACACACAGTCATTGTATTTATATGCATATTAATAACCATCAGCTACAGCAATTACAGCAAATGGTCAGGTAGTAAAGCAGCATCAATAAATCTTGCTCTGCAGTTTTCAAAACTGGAGGGGGGGGGGGGGGGCTCGTAATTCCCACGGTCGCCCCTGGTGTGCTGTCGGTCTCTAAACGCAGACCCCCACCCCCCCGAGGCCTCTCCAGAGGATCTGAGAGCTCAGCTCAAGCGCTGACATATGTGCCAATGCGCAGAGCGGGAGCTAGAGCAGACGGGGGTGCGCACGGGGTGGGGGGGTTACATCTCTCTGAGGACTGGGTGAGGCAGGAGGTCCCTCTGTCTTTTCCTTTCTTTCACCCTCTTTCTGTCTGTCTACACATTCCACGCTGTGCTGCCACTGTTTCGGGCCCCAGAGAGTCAGGCAACTGCTATGGGGATATATAGACGGCGCTGGTTATCATGGTGGCCCTTTGGCCCCAGGGGAAGGGGGGAAACGCCAGCCCCAGATGAGCCTCTCCTCTGCAATAAGGGGCCCGACACAGAGCCGGTGCGCCTTATGATCCTATCACTCCCCTAATAGGGTCACTTAGGCGCTCGTCAAACCACTTCTACCAATCACCTCTCTGAGGACTGCCTCTGCAAAATCCATTAGCTGGGGAGGGGGGTGAAGAAGAAAAAAAAAAAAGCATTCGATCTGCTTCCATGCAGCCTTCCTAGCCACCGGAGAATAAATTACTGCCGCTGCGATATGCAAAGTGAGCAGTAACATTTAAACCTTGACTAACAACCTTTTAAAAAGCAGGCTTCAGTTTCATAATCGCACGCTAATAGGATTACGCAACGCGCTCCATTTCCCCACCTGTGAAACAGCACTTCAGGCTGCTCTTTCTGAAGAGCGCCCCCCCCCCCCACCCCCCATCCCTGCTAAGCTCATAAATAATGCCGACGACACCCTCGGCAGCCGCAGCCGGTCAGATAATCAATATGACTTACGGCCCTCCCTGTTGTCCGAACGGCCCTCCGACGCCCTTTCAGATGGAGGGAGTGTGTGTTTGTGTGTGTGCACGTGTGTGAGAGAGAGATACAGTCCTTGCTCCTGGTGAAACCGTCCTGCCTGAAAACACAGAGCCCTCACATAGATACTTAATGGCAACAAAAACACATCTTATTTGTCAGTACCATTAACCTGTGTCACCCCTGATGCTAGGAGCTTGTGATCTGTATAGTCCTGCTGGATGCTCCGCCCATCGAATGATCAGTCTGTCCCCCTTAACCTCCACATTGGTGTACGGGCACGTTCTCTGCCGCTATGCGCAAACAGCAGCATGGCAGACTGCCCGACGGGAAGCCAGTCTTGCCGCAAGCCGCAGCTTCAGCGGAGCTGGGGAATGATAGGAAAGACAGAGAAGCACCGGTAGACCTACTCAGCAGATGTCCGTCAGGAGCCTCTGTGTATATGTTCCTTCAAAGGGCTGGAAGGCCGATGCCCATCAGCTGACCGAACGGGCCACAACCCAGACACCGCTGGCACTGGTGGCTCTACAGATCCTCGTTACCCGTTTTAGAACATAGCGCATGTTTCAGGTGAACCAGCCAACCACCGATTTTGGACTGAAGAGTGGCCGTATGCACCCATGGGCTTCAGGGACCCGTCTGGTCACTAACTGCCATGTGGATGGAGTCGTGAGCCATTCTCATCGCCAAACATGGCCCCATGACACGGGATTAACTACGACGATGTATTCAGTGTAAGACAAATAGAGCCGAGGGAAAATCGTTTCCTAAACGTCACCGAAGGCGTGCGATTGTATGTAGAAATGTGATCGGTCTGTTAAAGGCCAGTGGTTGTTTTATTAGGCTCTATTGGTTGAAAAAACACCCCCAGCAAACATTAACACTTAGCAACTCTGTCGGCTCGTAAACTGGGACGGGTAACTGGGCAACGGTGGTAGGCAACCAGGCTTGTGGCTGCTACCCCAGGGCATGGCCTGGGATGGGCAGTACAGGGTATCCCAGAAACACATTGGAATACAGAGTCCTCAACATCAACCTACCACCTCCCCTATCCAAAGCCCAAGCCTCCCGAGGCAGGTACAAAGAGCCACGTTCATCTTGGTAAGAGCCTCCATTGCCAGGCCCCATCCGCACCGAAGAGCTGTGACCTACATACAACAAACTCTTCTTCACACCATGTGCTCGAGCTGGATGCTCAGGAGAAATAAGTTATTTAATGGGCTATTTTCTCACCAATGTGCCCCGAGAAAAATTTGAAAAACCAAACAGACGTGTTTCCAGCCGTACGTTGTAACCTTACATGTAGAAAACAAGGTCCCATAAACTCAAGAGGCCTTTAAACGACCATTATAACCAACCACACTGGGGCCAACACCTGTTTCAATATCCCATGATCCACTTGCAGCACCTCAAAAGTGTTATGAGAAGCAGAGTACTCACCTGTCCATGAGTCTGCAAGGAATTGTAAGGGAGGGTCTGATTCAACACCTTCTGCTTTATAAGCAACATCCGCTTCTGCTCCTCAGTCAGATGGACCACCTGGCCAGGCACCTGCCCCTGGGCCTGCCCTGTGCTCTGCCCCACCTGGGACTGCATGTAGGGCATCATGGTGTTCTTGCCAGGGTTAGTTACCGGTAGGGTCATCCTCTGGCTAATATGATCCACGGTGTTGAAGTGGCTCAGGGGCTTGGTGTTGCTGTAGGAGAGAACGCCCCCTTGCTGCTTGCTCATGGTGCTTTGGCCCATGCTGTTGGGCTGTTGGTTGATGACGTTCATGGGGTTCTGTGGGAGGTAGTTGCTCATGACCTTCTGAGGGTTGTTCCCCACAGAATTCTGGGTGTTAAAGGCTTGTGGGTACATCATGGGGCTATTTGGTTTGTCGGAATTGAATGGCCCACCATACGGACTGCTGGGAGGCCTGGCGGGTGACCAGCTAGCCGCTTGGGTCTGCTGCTGTTGCTGTTGTTTCTGTTGGATGAGCTTCGCCCTCTGCTGCTGCTGGGCAGCCATCTGCTTCAGCTGCTCGGCCGGGGTCAGTTCGGAGCTTGAAGTCGGCACCGGGACGGGACCGCCCCCTCCTTGGCCTGGGGTCCCAGCGGTTCTGGGAGCAGAGCCAGGTACAACCACAGGGCCAGGGTTCATGAGATATCCATTTCCAGGCCTGGAGGGTTGCGTTTGTGCCTGTGTGGGTGTCTGTGGTGACTGGGTTGTGCAATTAGCTGGTGAGCCAGAACCTAAGGCCACCGCGGGAGACTGCTGGGGTGGGGTACCATTTGCTGTTGTGGTGAATTGGGGCCCAGAGGAAGAGGGTCGGACTTGAGGGGAACCCATAGACATCTGACTATTCTGGGAAGGTGGGGCTAGGGGTGGGTCTTGAGGAAGGGGCGTCTGCACTGCCGGCCGCGTGAATTCCACCTCCTTCTTCTCCTCGAAGTCCTCATTGAACAAATCGTGCATGTCATCCTCCGGCACTGTGTTAGCCAACTCGTCGATGAGCTCCTGCCACTCCTGGTCATTGAGGTTGATGTCCGAGAAGAGCTTCTGATTAGACAAGGAGGTGTCAGAGGACTCGATGCCGGTAGTGTCGTCAAGAGGTTCCTGTTTCTTGTCTTTGAAAAGTGTGAATCCATCATCTAGGTCCAAGGAACCATTCAGCTTGACGTCTGGCAGACCCCCATTCTTTCCCAAGTCATTGGGCCGCCCAGGGGCATGATTGCTCCCATTGTTAGTGCTATTAGCCGGGGCCATCGGAGGATTAATGTCTATTGGGTGGAGGGGTGACACAGGTGGCACCAATGAATCCAAACCCCCACCCGGCACCTCCTTACGAAGTCTCTTTGTGCTGGGTGAGAAGTTCCCATCGCAGATGCCATTCTGGTCACCATTGAGAGGTGAGCGAGCACTGTCCAGCTTCCTCTTCACAGTCTCCTGTAGCTGGTGAACAAAGAACAAAAAATGAGATGAGTGTCGGAGTGTTTTAAACAATTACCCCACCCCCCCACCACCACACCACGGCTTACAGACTACATCACTAGTAGCATGGCCCCAGCAACTAGGTCTAGACAGGCATGAGTGTATATTCAGAAATCTGCCACAGCCATTTGCAGGAAGGCCAGAAGACCAGACGAATCAGTGGTACGTTAAAACGCAAACCCGGCGTATCGAACTTACATTTTCTCCTAACGCAATCAGAAGCGAGGAGGACACAGAGTCAACGCCACTCTCTTGTGTAGCTATATTAACAAACACGTGTACATCAGGTGACTCACATCACTACTGAGAGCCTGGGTGGCCCAGTGTCAGCAGGAGTCTGATTGTCATCACTGTTCAACCTCTAAGTTGAGAACATTACGACCAGTACCTATTGCTGCCAGATTAATAACCCATGCAACCAACATTTATCGAACATATACATCGATCCATCCATCTTCCAACACCTTATCCAGGTATATATTGAACATTAAGCACAAGAAGGGGACTTCTATAAATAGTATACTGCTTTATAAATACAATATATAGTTTATACAAAGACAGTATTAGTCAAAAGGTTGAGTGTATCTATTTGAAATCATACTCATAATTATCTGTTTGGAGGTGATTCTTATAGACTAAAAAGTCCAAATATAAATGATAGGAGTCCATTCAGAGTGCATTTGGAAGACCAAAAGAGGGCACATTTACCAAACGTGGGCCTCGGAAGAGCGAGAGCTCATTGTGTCCTAAACCCAACCGAGCGGCCCAACGGTGACCGAATTGCGGCATGCGGTAACTATCAGCAGTTCCATTCCAGGAGGGGGTCATGCCAAATGAGCCGCGTCACCATGACGATTAGCCCCGGCTCAGTGCTCAGTGGTTATTTCTGTTGGGGGGGGGCAGGCAGGGAACTGGTGGAGAAGGGTCGTCAGCTGACAGACCGCTGCCAGGCGTGATCCGGCAGGTGCTCGTTATGCCGTCATGCCGTTTCCCGCTTAATTAGTCACAAACTACTGGGAGAGGGTAACTTAAGCGGAAAAGGGGAAGATCGGCACCCCCCGAGGTAACAGTTTAACAGGAAAGACCGAGGGGGGCAGAAGAAGCACGGCTAATACAGTGTTTCCGACACTAAAAATCCAATAAGATTTGCAAAACTGAACATGAAAATGATGCGATGCAGAGATCGGCAGTGTGGAAGCCGTGTTTTTTTTCCCAAATGGCCGCAAGGAATAGGCAGGAGAGAGAGAGAGAGAGAGAGAAACGCTTTGCTACTGCAGCTTTAAGATGCACCTCTGGCCTGCCCTCGCCGCTGCCGCTTCAGATTTGTGAGCTTCGCTACATGGAGTGTGCGCGTGCAGCTCTCCCACCGCCTCATGGCTGCACCGACGAGCGCACCGATCTCCAGAACTCCTGCCAAACGGAGGCGCTGTAAACACAGACCCGGGTCTCCTTTCCCGGCACAGTCGCTCAGTAACCAGACTGAAATTCCGCTAATTCTAGAACTATTTTTATTTCAAGGTTCAGGAACTGTTTAAGGCTGTCATGAAAGCTAATTCACTGAAGTTTAGTATATGAATGTAACCGAGGATATGGGTGCCGTGGGACGTTTTCCAGATCTGGGAATATCATCGGACGATGTTTGGAATCATTTGTCAAAATGCAAACCTGAAGTAGATTCTCTTTCAGACCAGAAGTTTCTCTTTTCTACAAAAGGACCCTTCGGTCCCCTTGTTATGAAACACTCCCTTTGCATCTCATGTTGCTGAGATTCCTCCCAAACAACTCCTCAGAGGAGTGGCACCCTAGGCCAGCAGCAGGTGGGCTACCGTCGAGGACACATACGCATCCAACACAAAGCAGATTCTGACAGGGTGGTCCTGTTTGATCCAAGGCCGCCATGCCGGCAAACAGCCAGGAGAAACAAGTGCAGCCTGACAGTAAACAATTCTGAAAGGGTCTGACAAGCGGCCGCCCCGGTCAGCCCAAACAAAGAGGACCCCATTAAACCTGCTGCAGCTGCCCACCCCAGTGCCTGAGCGTTAATTACCCTCCAGGTGTGCTGATTAAAGTGGGACGCCCGCAAGTCTGGCTTCAGCGAAACCTGTTAGTGATTCAGCACCGTGCCTGTCTTGCACTTCACTCGACTGGGGGTGGCGAAGAGGATGCATAGTACACCCGGATAAGTGGACGCACACAAGCTAACAACTACGAGCCAGCCATCTCTAAACAGATATACATTTCATTTCAGGCGGGCCAGAATTTATCAGACCGTAAATGAAAAGATGAAGTCAGTCAACTACAGAACTCAGGAAAACACTGAATCCAGAATCCCAGAAACAGGGTAAAACAGATTATAATGCAGAATAATAATTCCACTTTTGAGTAAAATCCTAACGTGTTGGGTTTTTTTTCCCTCAATTCAAGATACTATTCCTTCAGGGACAAAACTGAGTATGAATTTGGTAATCGTAGCAATGACCAATCTCTGTGTGTTTGCTAATAGCTGTAATTATGTGCGGGGCATCCGGAGCTGGAAAAGAGTGCCGCAGCTGCTCCACCAGGGGGCGTAATTACGGCTGGCTGTCTGTGCGTCAGGGGGGAGAAGCACAATGCTCGCTGAGCAGGGCAGCCAAACGGCATAATGGGATAAGAGGGAGGTTTCATGGCCGGCCGTTAATTTGTAGAGATGCGTCGACACGGGACAGCGGGGGGCGCCGTCAGTCGCTTAAAGGGTCGGGGGCCGTGCTTGTTTGTTTGTTTGCCTCCCGCCTACTCCACCGACGAGCCGGTCTGTCTGCCTGCTCTCCGTCTCCATCGGTGGCATGAGGATTTGGGGTGGGGGGGGGGAGACGGGGGGGAAGAGCTCTTCATCCACACGGAGAGACCTTTCTTCTGAGAGACCTTTCTTCTGACAAGAGGAGGAAGTCAGACCCCGCATCCCACCAACAAGGGGGGACGTGAACAGATCCACCAAGGTGCTGTTGTTATGGCAACCTTCTGCTCCAGCACCGCGTACTCCCCCCCCCCCCCATACACACACACACACACACACACTGATTGCATTGGGCAGCCTTGCCGATAACGCGCAGGAAATGACCAGCCAGGCTCCAGCCATGATGAAACGGCTGCCCCCCCCCCACACTCCCCCAAATGAACGGCAGAATTTTCACCGGCCTCAGCCATGACAACGGCGCCGTAAACAGCCGAGGTAACAGGGGCTCTGTCATCCAGCCCGAACACCGAAAATTCAGAGCAGGGTGCGTGCAACCCTTCATCAGCCGGCGTTCAAGTTCTCCACGGCACCCCCTAGGGGGTGGGGTGGGAGTAGGTGGTCGCTGAAGGTTTCGGGGGGAGGGAAGAACGTGTCAGGTGGAGGAAAGCGATGCCGAGTCGTGTCTCCTGGATCCGTGGGTGTGCGGAGCGCATCGTAACTGGAAGCTCGCCTCTTCAAAGCCGACTTTGACTGGGAAATACTGGAATCTTCCTCCCCGCTTTCGGCTCTCCGATACGACAGCAGTGAAGTGCCGGAACGCACCTGATGTACACATTCTCAGCAGGTCAGGGGCTCCAAGAGGGGCAGGTGGGTAATAAATGTCAAAACAGACCTCTGTGAAAATGGTTCCCCAGTGAGACCGTCTGCCTCCAAACTGTGCCCCTGAGGGCTGATTCCAGCTACCCCAAATCTTTCCCACGGTGACCTTACCTCTCCCCTCATCCTGTAATAACACCTCCCACTCCCAAGGCTCCGCCCACCACCACAGCTTTGCCGGCACAACCGAAACGCCCCCCCCACATGCTTACAGTACTCCCCGGCTACCCATAAGTCAGAGAGACTCCCATAATTCACTGGGAAAGCAGAAAATGTCGAGAGAGCTCTCTGCAAGCAGTCCTTAGCCTCTCCAACCAAGAGAAACCAAGATATTTATGGAGGGGGCAGAAACGCAGGAGAAGTCATCTGCAGCTTTTAAAGGCTCCCCCTGAAGGGGGTGCTGGGAGGCAATGAGGATGTATACAGGGGTGGGGCCACAGGGGCAATGACTCCAGCTGAAAGCTGATTGGTCCCTGGAGTGCCCCCTCTTCTGTCACTCAGTGATTCAAAACATATAATTGGCTAATGATAAGGCTGGCCCCTCTGTTTGAATTATGACCCAATCGACCCCTAAAAAAAAATCATAGAACCGCCCCTGGAAGGTAACGAGGACACACCCTTGAATAGGCTTAAACCTGGAGCCCCGCCCCAGATTTTAATGATGCGTATGATCTCCACGGGCTCCCTAATTACTGCCAAAACCGGCTGCAGGTCTTTAGTCGCAGTTTGGCGCATCACAGGGGCTGCCGGCGAAACTTGCACCCAGAGCTTCAAGTGCGCCAACCCCCGGCCGCAGCTCACTCGCACCCGACGCCTGCACCCCCCAAGGGGATTTGCTGCAGCGCCACCAACTTAAGAAATCTGCTTCTGCTGCGTCACGTCAGATTAAATCCCAGAACGAGACTGGGGGGGGGGGGGCGGTGAGAGGAAGGGCACCTGAGGTGACATCCGTAGAGGAAGGAGGAGGAGAGCATGCCGATTGGTGCTGAGTCTGTGTCACCTTGAGCCGCCCCCTGCTCATTTTTGCTTGTAATTGTACATATTCAAAGGCCAGGGAATCCATGCCCCTAGTGCACCCCTATAAACCTCTCCCCACACCTCTTGCCTGCACTGACACAAACCCCACCCCTCGGCCAGCACTCAGGTGACGCGTTCTGCCTACCTAGGTGCCTGCTCTGCTCAGCAGACTGTGAAATTAGCCAGTTTAATCGAATGTGCCTTTAATTAGACTTGCGAGGTCAAATGCGGACAGCGGAGGAAACACGGCCCACCGCGAAGATACGATGGTATCAATAACCAAACTTTAATTAAGTTACACTAGCGTCTTCTAAACTATATATTTCATTTGGCAACGATACCAGACTAAATATCTGCAGGGTGAACCAGGGAAACTGGGACCCAACAAAGGGATCACAATGTGTGGTCACTATCGTTCTCTCTCTCCTCTAGTGCGTGGTCACTATCGTTCTCTCTCTCCTCTAGTGCGTGGTCACTATCGTTTTCTCTCTCTCTCTCTTTCTTCCCCCTAGTGTATGGCCATTGTTGTTCTCTCTCTCTGTTGATGTATGATTTCTATCTAATCTATCTATCTATCTATCTATCTATCTATCTATGTGGCCATTATCGTTCTCCTGGTGTATCTCTGTCTCTCTCTCTCATGTGGTCATTATCCTTCTCTTTCACCCAGTTGCTCACTATCTCTCGCTCTCCCTTCCCCAGTGTCTGGTCACTATCTCTCTCCCTTCTATCATTCTCCCTAGTGTGAGGTCAGATCCTGCCTTCCCTCCCCTGAATATAACCCTCCATGGGTATAAAAATGCACCCCAAGCCCTGTAAAGCCCTTGGGCTGTGCAAGAAACACCAGCTTGTCTTTGCTGGGAGCTGTGGTTGCTGCCCGGGTGGGGCGGGGCCCACACCACACTAATGAGGGGGGTGTGGTGGGGGGGGTGTGATCTCCTGTACAGCTGAGGAGGAGGAAGACGGGGATGGGGGGCAGGCATGGGATCTGAATAAGCCCCCAGACGTTCCCCTGACTCCACCCTCCCCTCCACCTGCTCCTGCTCTGTCGTGATTGGCCAGAGAGATTAATAATGGGTCCCACAGACCAAAAAATCCAAAGAGGTTCACTGAAGGGGCCAGCCTTCTGAAACACCAAGAGCAATTACTCCCAGATTGGAGGAGGGAGGGGCAAAGGGTGGAGCCCAGCTCGTCCGAGGGCGGGGCACGGGAGCAGGCCATGGATGCATCCGGAAACCGGTATTTGCTTCGTGGGATTTCACTCATCTCCTGAAAGGATTTCTACAGCTGACCTCTGTTTTCCCTGGTTTTAATGTGCACAAATTGATTAATGTATTTATCAGAGGGATCCATGGCAGACAATGACAGGGCTGGGAGAAACCTCAGAATATCATATGGATCAAGCCAGTAGCAATTATGTTAAATTACAGCCATTTACACAGCTGACGACGTGTTCCTGATTTCGCTGTGATGAAACCTTTATCTCTGATGTTACATTTCCAACATCAGCCATTGTCAGGACCTGGGTCCTAGTCCTATAAGAGCGTACAGAGATCAGGCCGTGGGACATTAAAGAGGCTGAAACGTATAATCTGTCAGATACACTTGTTATTTATGTTGATTTAGCATGTGGAAGGGCTGATGGCCCATGGAAATGTTCAGAAGTAAAGTCACAATTTCCAACTAGGAATTAACAATGTATGGATGGATGGATGGATGGATGGAAGGGCATCTGTGTCCAGTGTGACCTGTTTTTTTCTCATATGGCTTAGAAAAGCTGCCCCCCAGTGCCCCCCCCCCCCCCAGACACACGGCCAGACTGGTGGCACTGCAAGACGGGGGGGGGCACAGGCCAAGGTGAGGCCAGCTTTTCCCCACCAGGAACCACTCTGGCATGTTTACAGAGCTGGCTGGCGCCGTGATGGAAATGAACCGGCAGGCACCCCCTCTAAGGAAACACCCCCTTTAAGGAAACTGCATCTGCACCCCCACCCACATAGCTCCATTGTTTCCAAAGGGCGGCTCGAATTCGCTTATTCACACATCCAGCTGATGATCTTACCCATTACCAAATAAAACTGCTACCCATCTTCCCGTTGTTTAAGACCCCCCCCCCCCATCTCTGGCATTCACCTCCTTAGCCTAAAGGTACAGCAGCACAGCCCCCCGCTGATAGATTCTGCACCACCAGGTTGTGTGGCCATTTTTGAGGAGGGGCGCCCTCTATAGGACCCCTCCGGTATAGTTTTAATGGTAGGCAGAAAAATAAAAAAACATGCTGTCAGAATGGATACACACTTCCGCCATTAAATACTCGACATTCATGAGTTCCCAGGAACGACATCAAGGTGAAATCTGATATGGGTAAGCCTAGTGATCTGCTATTCCACACCATTCTCCCCCCATCCCTGGGGCACTGTGAACAGTAAACAGTAAAATGGCCGCACTTCCATGTGAAAGAACCAGGGGGCGACATTGCCAGGGGAGAGGAACTCATCCATTAAGGATGTGTTTGTGCAATGATCAGCCGGTGGTGCGGAAATGGTGGTCCAGTGGCCTTTAGCCATAAATAACAGGGTAACCAACACACTGTACTCAGCTTCATCCCCTCCTCCATTATCCCAGCCTTTGATTACAGCGCCCCCTGGTTAATGTCGCTAACAGCCGTTAATTAGCAGGAACGAGCGTAGCCCAGCCTCCCCCACGCTTCAGCGGCCTCGTTAGCGATCAAGCCCGTTGCTCGTTAGCGATTAAGCCCCGGGAAAACCCACATTACATCCATGTCTGAATTTCGGCTGCCAGGAGGGACTGAGACCGGTGTGCGTCCAAAGTACTGGAAGCCCGAGTGTCCGGTGCCCTGCTGTTGGGACCTTGAGAAACCGGAACCACTTCTGAAGAAAGATAACTGATATCTATCTATATTACTGATGAGAGTTTGCAAAGGAGCTCTAAATAAGAGGAGGACCGGGATTGGCTGGGCTGAGACTGGACCGAGCCGGGATTGACTCTCGGGGCAGAAACAGGCCATGTGTCAGCCGCCCCCGGTCACCTGCCAACAACAACCAGCAGCCTCCCACTTCCTTCCCAGGAGACCGAGCCAGGCAGATGGGCCTTCCCAGAATGCACTGGGCCAAAGAGCCCCTTTGATCACGGGGAGCGCACATTCCCGCCCACAACCGGAGTGAGGCAGGGCGGATTCCCCCTGGCCGGCCTGGGCCGGCACCGGTCTGTTGACGGGCTGGGATGGGGGGAGTGGAGGTGGGGCGAGCAGGCAGCCGACGCCAGCCTGGAGATTACAGACGGGCCTTTCCGGAAGAGTCTTCCGAGCGCCCAGTGCAGTGGGGGCGGGCCTCCCCGCCGAGTGATGGGCGCACGCCAGTCTTCATTCCACCTCCAGCCCGTGGTGGAGACGACACAGTGGGGATCCATGAGTCACTGCTCTGCCTTTCATTACCGCGGGAGCCTGCCGCCGCTCCACACAAACACCGCCTCTCCGCTGACTAACTCGCCGTAACTAAGCGACGGCCTCCGTTTTCCCTCCATAAATTGGAGGGGGAGGCGCTGGTTGGTGATACAGGGATAGCTCTTACCCCCACTGCAGGGGGAGGGGAGGTGTCAATCCGGACTGTACTTTACCAAGCGTGTGCCCCCAACACAAAAGCAAGCAAACTATCCCAGCTCAAGAAACACGACAAACCACGGCGGCAGACCTGAGACAACACCTGAATCAATCAGCATGTTCACTCAGCTGGCCCTGGGATTTGACTGAGCAACTTTCCGATCACAGGCTCAGTGTTCTAACCCATCTAGTCAAGCTCCACCCCCAACCATCTATCCATTTATATAAACAAATGGCTCAGCAAAGAAATCACCAAGTAACTTAACAAGCCACCAGTCACCACCTTATTTTCCAAATGCCAGCTGAAGAGATTAGAAATTAATCACCAATGATGCACTTTTTGTTTCAGCTGTAGCCCTTCCTAAGCCACCTGAGAAGTTACATGTCGCCGACGCTGATGAAGACACTCGTGCCCCTTGCACGTGACCACAGAGCTTCTTTCCTGCCTTGAAAATCACGCTAGAGGAACAGGTTTTTAATAAATCAAACTGTTTGCCCAGACAGCTTTTTATCCAGACGAATAAATTACACATGCAGAGTGATAAACAGAATCGCAGAAACAATCTATCTGCCGGTAATGAGACTCATGAACGTGGCTGACTACTCAGCACGTTGTACATTCGTGGTGTTTTTGCGCTCAGACGTACAGCAGTGATCCTGGACACCGAGAGCTGTGCTCTGATTGGCTGCAGGTCAAGGTCTTCATGATAATGAAGCCTGGGGACCAGTGCAAATCCCTCAGCAGTCTGATCTTACTTAATAATGATTCTGCTCCTCAGGCACCACGGCGACTCAGCGGGCAGCGCGGCGACCATGGGTCTGAGTCCCAGCCCAGGCCGCACGAGTCCGGAAATCTCCCAGCTGGGAGACACGCGTTTGCTGATCTTACATTAAATGAGCCAGTACCAATAAATCAGCCGTAGAGCTGCCTGCTTTGTTAAGCCCCTGAGGACGATATCACCATAGGTGGTTTATTTGAACAGGAAACCATTTGCCACACAAAGGCTGTTGATTTAACCACCTTTCCTGTGCACCTTTTTGTAAAAAGTACACTCGCATAGTATGTCAGTATGGTATAGTATAGTACAGCACAGTATACTGCAGTGGTCACCATTCAACAGCCCACACCCAGAATGAAATACAGTTGTTCCCGGATCATGTGCGATCTATCGCGCCCCCTTACCCTTGACTTTGTCTTTCTGATGGAATTTGGGCCTTTAGGGAAAAACATTGGTGATTCTTGGCGTAGTATTATACAGCTTGCTGAAAACAGCTAATAACCAGCTGGTGACTGTGTGCGTAGTATGATATAGCCTGCTGAAAACAGCTAATAACCAGCTGGTGACTGTGTGCGTAGTATGATATAGCCTGCTGAAAACAGCTAATAATCAGCTGGTGACTGTGTGCGTAGTATGATATAGCCTGCTGAAAACAGCTAATAACCAGCTGGTGACTGTGTGCGTAGTATGATATAGCCTGCTGAAAACAGCTAATAACCA
>JAODKE010000055.1:8269351-8280532 GCA_026779605.1 Mormyrus hasselquistii
CAGACTCTCTGGCAGGGAGCTGAGAGGAAGCAAAAATGTGGGCTGTCTGGCAGGGAGCTGGGAGGGAGCAAAAATGTGGGCTGTCTGGCAGGGAGCTGGGAGGGAGCAAAAATGTGGATTGTCTGTGGGTCCCCAAGGTCCTGGATGGGAAACACTGGGGGGGGGTTAATAGCACCGATTAAATGGAGCCCGGCAGAGGCCAGACACCAGCGGGGCATTAACAAAGAGAGAGGCGGCGAGACGGACCTCTGCCGCGTACCGGCCATCCCAGCGGCCGAGCCGAGCCACTGATTGTCTTCGATCGGAAATCACGGAAGCAGCTCCTGGTGTCCGGTGCATTAAGGCTGTTTGGACAGGAGCGAAAAGCTGACTCCGGGAGACCATTTAACCTGGAGCCCTGCTGAGTGTGCACGCGGAGTGGGGGGGGGGAGGTCGGTGCCGCTCTCACAAGGCACTGTCATGTGACGTGCGCACGATAGATCATCTCGCATTCGTCTTCATTTGGAGAAATGCTCCGTTTTTGTATTGCATACTTACGCTAAGAAACGTAACTTGCGTTTCCTACACAGCCTGTCAAGAAAAGCAGCCTCTTGAATAGATGGCAATTGCGTCTCAGCGGTTTTTTTGGTTTTAATAAAGATGTTTTGGCCTTTGCCTGACTTGGCTGTCTTGCTGTCGTTTTTCCTAAGTACCTATTCACTCACTGCCATGCAGTGAAGCCTAAACCCAGCACAGCGCCAAGGCTTTGCGCAACTGCAGTCTGCGTAGAAAAAAGCATTTCCAAATGACACCATTAGTTCAGTGAGTAACTGCGAGAGTAGCAAACTTATCAGGCAACCTGTTATGGGGACTTCATTAGCCGCACTAATTTGAGGGTGTTGTACAATTAAACCATGTAATACAACTGAAATTTTACACCGGTTCCTCTTGGCCAATGCCTACTGTAAGTGTCGCTGAGATTTGTTCTTAGGTTTGGGTGAGCCAGTATTTTAAATTAATGCATTAACTCTGATGCCCTTCAAAATCCTACTTATGCAACAGACGACACAGAACATGTATGTATTAAATATTTATTTCCAAGATCAATGTGTACTTTGCAAACATCTGAAAACGGGGGTCTGCCATTGGCTGGCGAGAACACGAACACCGCAAAAGGTCAAGGTCTGATTGGCTGTCCACCAACAAGTGCCTCGCTGTGGGAGGCACGGGCGGGCCTCACCCCCCTACCAGGATGGTCGGGGGGAGGGGGGGGTCCCAAGCATGTGACCAGAACGCCAGAACAAGCAAAGGTAGCTAATCCTTCTAAAATATCCTAAAATTCTCAACTGCTGCTTCATGGTATCAAAAATCATTTATGGACTCAGGACAGAAACAGACCAAAAAAATAAATAAATTAAGATAACTTAAAAATACTCAAGTTTATAAATTACTAAAACATTGCAATCTAGAGATTAAAAAAAAAAAAACAAAAAAAAAAACTTACACGCTTCTAATATTTCTCTCGTATTCATATACTGTAGAAACGGGACCTTTTCCTAACATCCTCACTATCTACAGCTGAACCAGTGTGAAATACACAATGGGTAGGTGTAATGATATTAACACCAGGGCTTTAAACTGCATACACACATTAGCTGTTAACTTTGAAAAATCTAAATCAAGGAGAGGGACCTGTAGGGGGTGGGACCTGTAGGGGGGTGGGGCTAATCCGAGGGGCAGAGCATGGAGGCAAAAGCACTTGAGTCTGGTCAGTCACGCCGGGTACCAGCCAGGGAGCCTGCATGCTGGATTGGATGCACCACAGGGGAAAGACGGGTGGCATCGTGGGCTGGGGAGACACCCAGCTCTACTCCTTCCGCACTCGCCTCTTCCGCACCGCCTGCTTTGGCCCTTCCACGACGCCCTGGCTGCCCTCATCTGCATCCTTCATCTGGAAGTACACAGAGGAAAGACGGCTGCTGAGCATCCTGTGCTGAACCTTTCAAGGTGGGGGGTGCATGTTACATAAAAATGAACATTGAGGCAAGTGGCCCGCTTTGACTCCGAATGCTCTGTCTCCATGCTGAACGGCACGTGTCAAACAGTCGTAAACGAACAGCAGGGTATTCATCAGTTTTCATTAACATCCGTTCTACGCCAAGCTGCATTGGTTCATGGTTCCCCGGTCCGACCTCATCGTCCGACGGAGTCTCGTTGGACTTGCTTCGGTCTTCCTCCTCCTCTTCCTCCGGGCTGTCGCCTCCTACGGCTCCATTTTCCATTTCTGCCGGCTTCCCTTCACTCTCATCTGGGAGACGGGGAGTTTGGCAGGAAGTGAGATCACAAGGCCATGCACTCTTCATCCATGGCCGATCAGAACGAGAGATGGGAGTCGCCTGATAAGGGCTGGATCTCACAGGATCTGGACACATGAGGACATTACGGGAGGGTGGTTTTCACTCTCTGACCTGCTGGCTCACTGCTCTGGGCCTTATCAGGCTCTCCTTTCTGCTCTGCACCATCCTCTTCCTCCTCCTCCTCCTCTTCCTCCTGGACACGAGGCATGTCTGTCTTCTTAAGCGCATAGTCTTCTCGAGGTTTCTAAAAAAAAAAAAAAATAAAAAAAAAAATGAATGAATTAATTAAAAAAAAAAAAAAAAGACACTTATCCGATATGCAGCTTTTTTTAAAGCCTTCAGATCTTTCAAGTCATCTTCTGAGACTTGACTTCATTTACCCTGCTGGGTCTGAAACAGAACCAGGCTGGGACGTGACTAAAGCAAGCAGCTACACCAGTACCAGAGGTCCCAGCTGGGGAGCTATTAGCAGAAGCGCAGCTAAAGAAGTCATATGATACTGCAGGACAGCGAAGTAGTGTGGTGGCGGAATGAGTGACGACGTCAGTGGACTGGAAAGAAAAGCTCTTTGTTTGCTACATAAAATTAGCAGTCTTATTCTCACCAGGCCCCAGGTTCTCTTGAACAAAATGATGCCAAATCACACACACAACACAAAGCCCTATAATCAACCGCGGCACTAAAAAGAATTCAGCTGCGCTGAGCCTCCCATACAGCAGGATGCGCTCTCTTACCTGGGGCCAGCAGAAGAGCACCAGTAGAACGACAGGCAGGCCCACCGTCAGGATATAGACCACCCACATCCAGGGACGCTCCTCCGCAGCCATGCTCAGCCGAGCGAAGATTCCAGGCTACGGAAGCGAGAGTTCAATCCCCGCTACACCCAGGTGTAGAGAGTCTTACAAAGCCTACTACTCATTTTCAAAAATAACCCTTAAACAGGGAGCAATTCAGAAATACCAAACTTAGGCCATCTTAAGTAGAGGGATTTAGGTCTGAAAGTGCATACAGCAGCAGATAAGGACCCCTACCTCATTAGCGCTAGCCACTAGCCGCTTCAGCCCCCAACCGTCCGACGCCCAGCGGTCCGCCACCTCCTTGTCCTCAGTAATGATGAAGTTGTCGAAGTAAATCTCCGAGGTCATGGACCACAGCTCCAAGCCTATGGCTCTGAAGGGCGTCATCCGGAATGGGTGGAGGTCTTCAAAGTAATCTGGGTTGGAGATTTTTCTTGCGCTCCAGACACCCTAAGGGACATAATTAAAGCGGTCTCCTTAGAGCTCTTTGGTGGGTTGCCATGACACTTTAGGAAATCCCCAGCTGGAACATGGATATCCATAGAAATCCTGCCTCGTTCTACCACACCATTCATCAGCCCTACCTGATAGTTGGGATTGTCAATGAGGGGTGGCTTCCACTTGCCCCTGTACTGGGGGTTGCTGATCATTGGGGGCTGCCACTCCCCGCAGCCAATGGCCATCTCACAGGCAGGGTTAGGGATCTGAGGGGCTTCCCACTCTCCGTCCATCTCCTCATCCCTGCCATGAAGAAGAATCTGCTCTCAGTCCCTAATCCCCATGCAAAATCACTCTTACAAATTTCAAGCCCCAAGTCGATGCCTCGAGCTTACACTGTGGATCTGTGTGTACTTCGTGCTGAAGATCTGAGAATTTAATCTATGCTCTACTGTCTTTAAGCTCAAAGCACTTTTTCTGGTGCTTATTGAGATATTTACCTGCATTTACCCAAATGCAAGTTAACCTCTCTTTGGAGACGCTCCCTTAGTGACCGTAATAGACTACAGGACACTTCCTGAAGCCTTTGTTTGATGTGATTCGAGAGCTTACCAGTCATCTGGCTTTTCTGCGTTGGGGTCAGGGACTAGCTCAGGTTCATCATCCAGCCAGCCTTCCGGTTTAAACGCTTCAGGGTCTGGGATCTTGGCTGGAGCGTCCTCATTCCTGAACGGCAAGCATATTTATGCTGAGGGATGGTTCCGTTAAAAGGAACGGCGGCGGATTCAACAGAACCCGATTCTATGGTTAGTTAGCACATGACGGTTAAACTTGGAAGTTTAATAAAAATGTACAAAATAAAATCTTAAATTATAGGCGCTTTCACACCACCAGAACTTTTTCCTGGAACCAGAACCTTTCTCGGGAGCCATGGACTTTTGTAGTGTTCACACCACAGGAATATTCGTGGGTGGACTAGTTCCCCTGAGACAGTTCCAGAACCCTTTTTTAGATCCTACTCCAAACTAGGTACTTTTTGGATAACGAAGTATGTTTGATATCATGTAATCTTCTGATGCTTTTGTCAAAGGGACTCACCAGTTTTCAGGTTTGTTTGCCTCGGGATCTGGGATCTTGGCTCGTTCGTCCCAGTCCTCCGGCTTGGCGTCATTGGGATCATCTATCTCCTTCTCGGGGTTGACTGGGGGCACCATGTCTGTGAGAAGGCTGCCTCTGCTCACGCTCGCCTGGTCGATGAAGATCTCGTAGCTGTTATCTGGGCTGAGCACTTAAGTAGAGGCGGTACAGACCGTAAGTCGGGAACCTTGCAGGATGAACATGAAATTCAAAACTAACAACTTCTAATGATGCCTCTGTTTTCTCACATATTTTTGATGATTTTCTTCCATGGCCACATAATGAATAGCTGCTATAGTACTAGTATTGTAGCTACTATCATACAATGTTAAGGCGAATGATGTAACGGCAGGAGGGGGCGATTGATTGATTTGTACCTAAGGTGTACAAATGGGTCTTCTTGTCTGTGTACAACTTCTTGAGGTCCACATCGGGCCGCTTGGCATGCTTCTCTTCCAAGTCCCCATTTTTGGGGCTCCTGTGCCTGAAGATGAGGTGCAGTTTGTAATCCTCCCCGCACTTATCCGGGCCGAACATGATGGTGTACGGCGTGCGGTCATGGAACTGCTCCTGAGGGAGACGGTGCGCGGAACCGGGGGGGAGATGTTCAGAGAACATTTGTGCAGGCGCACAGGTACCTTCACGTCAGGGACGGATGAGAGTCGACCCGATGAACTCGGAGTGCGGAAATGACGATATACAAACCAAATCTAAATCCTGAGCGTCTGAGAGCAGCTTGATGTAAGCGCCGCCGCAGTCGATGCCGCTCTGAAAATTGACCTCGTACCTAAAACAAACACCACACTCATGAGTCGCCTACCTTTAAATAAAAAAAAAAAAATAGCAATGCAATTACGGGCTCAGAATACCATCTATTCCATAAAAATCACTATAGTACAGACTGATGCTGGAGGACAGCAGGTTGAAGGGTAACGAGTAAAGTTTTTATGAGTTAAAAGTTTGACTTCTGACCACCAATGATATAGACCAAGCAATATGGACAATATAAGGCAAACAGAGGCTCTCACGCCAGGAAGGGGACACTTACTGGACGACGAGTGGCTTGTCCTTGAAGACAAATGGTCTGGCCAGCAGGGCGGCGATAGCATGGTGCTTGGCTCTAGATTTGAGCACCAGCCCCATATCTCCTGTCACCGTGTTTTCCTTCAGAGGCTCCACCTCCCACTTTCCTGGGCAGGAGGCATAACGGAGGAACCAGTGAGTTCAAAGAATTCCGAGAAAAGCAGGAACTCGGGATGGACACATTTACTCAGGTCTCTCCTAAACATCGAACTTTTATTTATAAATTATCAGACATGAATGGAGGGCTGCCGCGTATCAGTTGTTCTTGTTTTCACGGCCGTTCAGAATCTCCGGTTGTTTTGAAGAACCGCTTCGAGTTCAGCAGCCGAAGGATGCGTCGCGCTGAGAGCACACACGCGTCTGTGACCGGCGCCAGGTTCCTTGTGACCGAGCGGGGCGAGTGCTTAGAAGATGACTGACCGTCGTATTTTGCCACGTCGTCGTCTGCGTCCTCTTTCATTGTTTTCGACACCTGCCACCTGGAGGAAGCGGTCGACATAATTTAACATACAGACGAACCGAACCGATAAAACCAATTCCTGAAGCCTTTCAGCGCAGAGACCCCACTCGTCTTGTTTTCAGGACAGACATACCTTTCCAGAGAGCCATCGTCAAACGTCTCTGCAAAATAGACATCACCTGTAGGGACCGGTGTCTTGTATGTTACCTACACACGCAAAACGTGAAATTAGAGTGAATAAATGAATGTGGAAAATGCACTGCAGCTCCATGTCCGTCATCAGGCAGGGACAACATGCAGAGAGTGAAGTTTATTTACGATTTAATTAACAGCGAGCCACCCCTTCTACAGTTATGCCTCAATGAAACTGTCCCTTGACCGTAGACACATTTCAACGGCCCTCACCCACCATCTTCACAACCATTGAGAACTGGCAAGTAGAAGGTCTTTTCTTTCAGTGAACATTCACCTGCGAAGCACCAGTCAGGGTTGAACCGATATATTAGAATTATTAAATAAGCGCATATGATATAGTATAAAGAGATTTCAAGAGGATAATTGTGAACTTAGAATTTGTGCAAGAACCAACAGCAACCTTCAATATGTTATGGCATCCCGCTAACAGGAGAGAATGAAGAAGATCTTGAGACATTTAAAAGATGTTAAAGAACACAGGACTACGGTTAAATGTTAAGGAAACAAAGGTCACGACTACAGGATCAGCAGCTAACTTTAAAACCGGTGGTGCAGATGAGGAGATTGGACACAAAACTACTATAAGCACTGTATCTATATCAAATAGACGGTCTTCAAAAGTACCACTGTGTCAAAGAAATGGGAATTGCTCAGAATATATTTCCTGTGACTTTGTGGATGTGAGGAAACAGTCTTTGAACTGGCAAAGGCTTTCAAGAATAGTGGCGACCGCCAGGAAGGAAGACTAGGGGGATTCTTGATTAAGCTGAGCCTGAATTTTCACTTGGGACACAAATGATCAGACTAAATGACCAGAATGACACCATGCACAGCGTGGTCAGAAGCCAACGTCGACCGGACGGCACCACGTTTACAGCACGCAACGGGAAGGCAGCTATACTAACTTGGAATGAGACGTTGGCATCCGGAACAGGCTCCTCCTTGTCAGCCTTCATCGAGTCCTCCACCAATGCCTCCTCTTCATCCTCCTGGTCTTCCTCTTGGGCCCTGGCTAATGTGACTGCAAAGAGCACCAACAGACCTACCCAACCCCATCGCGGTCTCATCTCTGGTGTATCGCTGTAAATACAAACACACATACAGGTCAGACATATTGACGAGTACAGATGACAAGTCATGGACACCATGATGCTGAAATTATAATACAAGATGTTCTTCCTGGCTTGACATAAAACTGTGTCGGAAAATAGAATAATATTAGTATGTGCTTCAATTAAATGGGGCAGGGAATTGGTGGGGTGAGGTTAGTAGGGTCAATTTGGTAATTGACATTTTAATTGCTTAATTGAATTTATAGACTGGGGGCTACCACCCTTGAATTTTAAATGAAATTCAGTTCTACTGAACAATACACATCACATCACTCGATGAGTACGACATGACAAAAGAAAAAAAATAATATGTGACTAGCCAAATAAAATAAAAGTGTCTCACTTCACTGTAATCTGAAAGGTCTAATACCAAGTCCATATGAATGAATATTAAATTATCCATGTAACTGAAACATACAGTTATTGAATTTCAATTGTGATTCTTGCTGCCTGAGATTCAAATTGATGCTGCAATTGGTTCCTCTGATTACTCGTTTAGTACGTCAGAATACCAAAAATGCGACAAGTCACATTATGCAAAAGACACTTTATAAAACCAAATACAATGCAAATCCACAAGACGCACAGACCTTGCCCGGCTTTAGAACCTTTAATCCAGTTTTAAAAGAACCTTACAAAACGTCTTGCCAAACAGATATGTTACACCCTCAGTCCACGTTGAAGGTGTAGATTGCACTAAGGCTTTGCTACTAATTTCCGGTTCTGACCGGACAGTTACTTATCAGATAATCATATGTGATTTAGCTTTACCGCAAAGCAAACACTGATACAACTTACGACACATATAAAAATGTACTTATCAATGGTGCAGTTTATTAAAAACGAAACATATTTCTAGTTCAAATCTCCCCAATACTACCAAAAAGGAATAGTTGCACATACAGTAATGACCCTGCCTCTCTCATTTTCATTAAGAGTCGGTAACAACCACTTCGCATTTTTCTCATAAATTATGGAAAAAGGAGCACTGTGACTAAAGCTTAAAGAATAACAGAAACTGGAGTACTTCATCAGCCTCACTAACTGCTGCCGATGTTTCCAGAAGGCTGTGATTAATACACGCGATCGCATCCCATGTCCTTGCTGGGCTCTGGAACCCCGCCCCCCCAAAGAGACGATCTCCAGGGTTCAGAGCCCATCCCCCTCCAAAGCCTCCAGCGATGTTTCCTCCCAGTGAAGCAGGACAATGCAAGTCGGCAGGAGGCCCTTCCGGGTCAGAACATTCTAGCAATATCCCATTAGACATCCGAATACCGTTCGTGAGACCCACTGGAAATCACACCACATTTTGCATGCAATTTTATTTGTTATCCTCTTGCGGCGACCCCGTCACACTATCGCAAAAGGCAATCGTCGGGGTACCCGAATATCCGTGTACCGTGAAATTAAAAATCAATGTCTTCAGACACAGATGACCCCAAATACGCCTTTACACACGTCACGTTTGCCTAACACGCATGCATCTATATCAGGCTAACTGAACATATGGAGACGATGCCTAAACATGCACGCGCACTAATATGGTCATTTACTTAGCAACCGGCGTAAACACAGTTTGCCTGCCGCATCTTGCACGCATAATGAATAGAGTGCGTCACCTATGAGCCCTCCCCCGTCCAGCACGCAAGGGCAACTATTATATCCCGACTTTCCTTGATCGGTCTTCCTTTGCCTACGCTCGTCTCCACTGTGCCGTCAGGGTAACGAAGAATAAAGGAGATGATGATGTGATGCAGCCCCTGAACTATCGACGAGCGCCGGGTCCCTCGGCTGCACTTTGCCGTGGCCGCGGCTGAGCAGGCGCATGCGCAAAGGAGCACCGCGCAGGGACCGTCCTCTACGCAATGACGTCGCGACGAAACCCCCGCCCATTACGTTGATGCCCGCCTCCTCCACCTCTCCGCTAGCCGGTACCCGTGTTATGCAGATCAAACAAAAAAAGCAATGCATGCAGGCTGCCGAAGGTGGGATAGTACACCGTGAAAATGCAACCATTATCGTTCTGAATTGGTTTAAATGATATTTATATCGGAAATTAAAACGGATTCAAACTCCATCAACGACCCATATGCTTACCACGAGCATAAGATGCGCCCTCGCAAAAAACTGTGTCGCGCGCCACAATTTACATAGGAAATAATGAATTAATGAATGGATGGGTGAATGAGTGAATGCACAACTGGCGTCTACCAGCATCCTCTAATGCGGTAGGCATAGGATAACAGACATAAAAGAAGCATCGTTTCTTTTTCCCGACAATGAAACACTCGGTAATACAATGCACAAGAATATAACGTAAGACTAGCAAAATGAGCTAGCTCGCGCATGGTTAAGTTCTAAAATATTAAACACTAAGCGTCATCGCCGCCCATTAAAAATCTGTTTTGTCATTTAAAAGTACTCACCAGAGGATGCTATTATTTCTTTTACGCGCGTGCCTTAATTGATTAAACCTTGCCTCTGGGGTTCACGCGCTCTTACGAGCCCCGAATGCGGCTGCGCGTCAGTACATGTGACAGAATGTTGTTTTGTGGGACTCCTGAAATGAGCACGAGGCTGCGTAATAACAGCTGATTTCATAGCAATAACACGCAGAATTATTATTGTTTTTAAGGTATCGATATGCAAGATTAGTTCTATATTTTTATTGCATAGTTTTCATTTAGACAATTATAGAAATAGTGTATAATATTAATAGATATTTCAAATTTCTTTTATTTTGAAATGTGTGAACCATCCTTCTTTTAAACTACGTATTTGTCACATTATAATATGACATTAAATTTACTCAGTCTGCTGCGTTATGATTTTTTATATTTTTTGTTTTTTCGCAATGAGGCCTAAATCTGGTTTACAAATTGGAGCACTCCTTTGATGTTTCAGATATCACAATTTATCAATGTATCAATTTACATTTTTAGCCAACTAAAGAAAACACTTAAAGAAATAGCTGCAAAAGGAGACGCCAAGTTACAAATACACATTTCATCCTACAACCTCTTTGAAATCGGTCATTTCAAATAAATTGGATCGTGTGCTTATATATGATCGTCAGTAATAAATATGCACATCTAACATGTAAAATTCGTGTCACACATAGCATGTAATGGTTAGATGGTTATTTGCTATGTATTTGGGTAAAGATGTGAGTAGCTAAGAGCACGGTTAAAACCGCTAAAGGAAAGACGGGAAACCTGCAGTTCCCCATAAGGGCTTTTACACAGATTAAATACTAATGAAGTCACTTCTCCAGATACAGAATCAGAATAGAGTTTATTGCCAAGTACATTCACACATACAAGGAATTTGCTTGTGGTTGGTGCCAGACATTGGGAGATAAAGGTGGGTTTAAATATATATATATATACTCAGCAAAAAAAGAAACGTCCCTTTTTCAGAACTGTGTATTTCAACAATAATGTTGTAAAAATCCAGATAACTTTACAGATCCTCATTGTAAAGGGTTTAAACAATGTTTTCCATGCATGCATGCATTTTTAGTTTATGTCTTGTGGTGTTGACTCTTTTAGTGTTCGTACAAATATTTACACATTGAGTTTACTGACAGTAAAAGCAGTTGAAAGTCAGAGGACATTTCTTTT
>JAODKE010000055.1:8283242-8307224 GCA_026779605.1 Mormyrus hasselquistii
CAGAAATACCACACAAACGCCCCCCACCGCTCACCCCCCCCCCTCCCCCCCCCCCCCCCACCTATTCCTCCCCTCCCTGCAGCACCCCCCCCCCCCCCCCCCCCCGGGCCACGCAGAACTTCACTAAGAGGAATGAGATCACCCCAGATTAATGTGAATCTCTCCGAGAAAAGTGGTATACAGTACGGTCATTAGCATACCGACAGAGGTATGCTGATTGGATGTGGGCAGGGTATTGATTCACGGCAAAGATTTACAGTAGATCTGGAACATGAGACTTTTGCATAATATATTGTGGCCTTTCGGTCTCAGTGCATGTAGGGTTAGGGTGTTTAACAGACAGACAGCACACTTACTGCCCATTTTACTGTCTTCTCCCCATAAGAAACACTTCAACATCGTACCCACTCATATATATGTGGGAATGGACGATGTTGTAGTGTGTCGGGGACACCAGGGACGATGGGTGAGTTTTTTCATTTTCATTTTATAAAAAGTAGAAAAATGACACAATGGAAAAAAGCTGTTTTTTTCCCTTTGAAAGTAAAATTTTACTAGTTTGTTAAACGCCAGTGGTGGTTGGAGGAATGTAAGACTGACCCCATTCAACCATTCAACAACTAACCGTGACCGATTCTGAGCTGCAGGTTACCGTGACTGATTCTGAATGCCGAGGCAAATCGCTCTGTCCAAAAGGGATATAACTTTGGTACAGTCACGACAGCTCTATATAAATGCCAACACTCCTAGAGCATGTCTTACAGTCATGGAGATGTGGGATATTGCTGTAATGTATGTAGCCATAAACAATAGTGTTTTCTAAATGTCTCCCATTGCCAATATAAAAACATACCGGTACTTAATCCATCAAAATGAGTTTTCTTTCACTAGATATCGACAAGACCTTATAAACCAACTGTGAAAGCTTATTCATACAAGGAAACAAAGGAGATGAGTTAGAAATGATAGCAATACAAGTTTGAAATCAGCCAGAAATCCATAATCAGCTAGTGCGGTGACTCCCAGCCTGGGAGCAAAAATGCAGACTGACTTACAGTTAGCTGGGAGGAAGCAAAAATGTGGACCGCCTGGGGGTCACTGATGACCGGATTAGGAAATATTGAGCTGATGTTTTTAAATATATGTTGGACATAAAACAAGGGAGAGTGCTCACAATATTATTAATGCCCAGTAGTGGTTGATTAAGAGTGTTTTTAGAGTAAAACTGTGGCTAAAGGAAATCCATTACTACACAGAATGCAGTTAATCTGGACCGGACTGTAAATGTGCTTGCTTTGCAAATCACTATCAAGATGGTTTTAGACAGGTTGTGCTATTACAGCAGTGCAGCAAAACATGCAATGCATCCAAGTCCATATGTAAGTCATCTAAAGGCGTCCAGCCTAAAGCCACCTTAAAACGGGTTCTGCAGACTACCATTGTGGAACCGGCTTTGCTTGGGCAAAGCACGACGCCTTCATAGATGTTATGTTCTCGCATATAGACCATGATCCTGAATGATCTTAGGCTCAAGCCAACACATAATGAATGACACTAATGCATTTATACGTTTTATACTGTCCATTCATGCCATTTTGCGATCTATGTTTGGAACTATGCCATAATGGCCGCAATCTACATAATCCATTATATGGGTTATTGTAACCTTTGTTCTTCGTCATAGATGGGTTACAGAATTTATATAATAAATTATATCAACTAAGTGACTTGATAATAATAAAATTATATATATTACTAAACATTGTACAAAACTGAAAGAAGCGTTTTTCTACACTCAAGTAATTTAAATATTCACTATCGAATATCAAAGGATGGGCCTAAACGTGTCAATGTTAAAATGAAAATGAGTAAATGCAAAATTGTTTAATAAGTGATTCACTCACGTTAATTCAGCGTGCAACATTTATTATGCATAATAGCGCTATATTACGTGT
Organism: Mormyrus hasselquistii; assembly: GCA_026779605.1. Classification (NCBI taxonomy): domain Eukaryota; kingdom Metazoa; phylum Chordata; class Actinopteri; order Osteoglossiformes; family Mormyridae; genus Mormyrus; species Mormyrus hasselquistii. The sequence continues at coordinate 8,285,198 of JAODKE010000055.1, forward strand.
TTATTTAGAAAGCATATTAAGAATGGCCCGGTCTTTATGGATACAGACTTATAACACGCCCGAATCTGCATGGTTTAAGGACACCGTCAGCAAGTGAGTCAAACGATGACAAATGGGTAAAAACTGTTAAAGTCTTTACACAGGAGTATCATCTAAGCTCTGGTTATTCAGTTTGATAAAGACACGGAATATAGCCCCTTCGAAACAGGAAAATGATATATAAATGTATTAAAATTGGCACATATCTGGAAATCGAATTAATCCTTATTAACATGTATTCAGAATAAACGGATGCATAATGTGTTTAAACAATTTGTTTATTCGAAGAAAACTACAAGTAATTTCACTGAATAAAACTTTTCGCGCGCGGTCACAAAGGTGTACATTTTAAATAAATAGTTTAGTACTTGTTTATTGCACCCAAAGAAACAGTTCTGGTTCTTCAGCCTTAACTATCTCAAGCTGCTTCGAAACCCGTCTTCTGCCACTCCTGACTAGTATCAAACATGAAAACAGCGTTTGCGCCATAACTATGTGCAAGTCAATGAACGATCAATGTGCGATCAGTATGGTTTCCATCAAATCAATATATAAACGTGCTGTAGTTTACGACGTTTCACGTGCTCTGGGAACATGTGAACCACCCAAGTGAGGATTCCCTTCAAAATAAAAGGAGTCCTTCTGATGTAATTTAGTCAAACCTCCTTCTGAAATTGGTCAGAAAAAGAACGTAGAAAATCTAAATCACATTCCACTGGAAGGCAAGTTGAATATTTACTTCCAGTGCACACAAACAATGCATGACGTGCCTGTCAATAAACGCAAGGCAGTAAAGCATTCGTGCTTTTAAAAAAAAAAATACTGGCGGTGGTGCTATTGCATCTATGCATTCTGGCAAAGGATCGAAGCTGCTTAAATGCACGGATCGGCTGTGATGCACATTTTAAAGGCACCACAGACCGCTTTGTGAATATGCAGATCGGCGTGTATGTGTGCGGCTGTGGATGTGAAGGGAGCCGTCCTACCCTGAGGCAGCCTGTGCGACTGAGGGAGGGAGGGAGGGAGCGAAGCAGGCAGGAAGGAAGGCAAGGCATTGAATGCTAACAAGGAGAGTTAAGGTTCAAGCAGTGCTAAAAGGTGGGGGGTGGGTTTAACACCGAGCAATGGAGAAGTACAATTAACCTGGTATGTGCCAGCTCGCGATTTACGCCGGTCGTCATCATCATCATCATCATCATCGGTACAACCATCTTCAACTTTCCCGTTGAGTGAAATGTATCGAGGCTGAATGGGATCCAAAAACTGACGATGGAGATTGAAAATATCGTGGCCAACACTGTGCTACTGAAAGCCCGAGAAGGTAAGCGATACGGGCAGAAAGGGGGGAAGAAAGAGGGGAGGGGGGGATGAAGGAAGCCGGAGCGTTACAATGTGTCGATCGTGTCTTTCGTATAATACACACATCCTGCGCAGCGCCCGTCGGCGAGCCTCGCATTAAAACGCCTGACATCCGCGTCGCGACCAGCCCGATTGCGCTCAATACGTTTTTTAACGAATTGCCATCAGATCACAGGAGGCATTTAAATGGCAAATGCGGACGATCCCTTCTGTACATAACAGGATCGGCACGAATGCGTCTGTAGTTTTCGGTCTGCTTTCTGTATAAGAGCTGTATAGGGCTTAGGCCGTCTATGAAATTAAGATTTACTCAGTTTCTGCATCACGCTGAACATCAGATTTGGATTTGGCGTCCAAAGCAAACACGTTAATAGCCTATATGTACAGTACGCTACAGCACTGGTTATTGTCTCCTGGATCTGCATGGCTGTTTTATAAGAGCGAGATAATGCATCGAGGATCCTCGCTAATCTATGCCGAATAAGGGAGCCTTGTGCCATTATTTGCCGCAGAAATATCAATCCCACGGCATTGCCATCCATAGGGGAGCGGGACCGACCCTTCTTTTCAGCGAAGGCAGTTTAATATTTGCATTTAGGCCTCGTAAAGACTGACTGAGGCGAAATTGCACATAGTATATCCCAGCTTCGCTCTCTTTACCTGGGGTCGGGGTACAACTGCGGGCCCAGGCTTCTGCTTTGCCGGTCGGCTAGTGAAAATAAATGAGGATCGGACGGTTATTATGGCATTTCGGGTAACTGAAAGCAGCCCGGCGCTGCTGCCTTGGCGGCGCTTGTGCGGCATCCCTGCACGATATCAGCCCCGTAACCTTGTTGGGGGCGCCCTGTGTGTTTCTGGCATAATAAAAAGAAGGATCGCGCTTCATCTCGTCCTGGACCCAATCAAGATAAATTATTCAGAGTTATTTGGAATCATGCATGAGTGTAAAAGAGGTTTAAGTTTGCGATCACCCACTTTCAACGTAGTCACGAAACGCATGGTGTAAGATCCTGCCAATGGAATGGAATATAACCCTATAGAAGTTGTTTAATCGCTAAAATGAATCGCCTGGTTTGATAGTCGGAGTAAAAGCAACATGGAAATATTGTACATCACACCGTTATAATTCTGTTCATTTATAGGTATGAAAGTACAGTAAACTGAAGTTTACATTTAAGGGTGTTTTGGAAAGTTTGTAATCCGGGAAATGCACTTAGTGTTTTCTTTATCAGAAATAAAAGTATTACAAAGCTTGTGTCAAATACGGAAGATACTGTATATGTATAGCATACTCTATGTATAGAGACTTCTTGTTTCTACATGCCAATGCAAAAAAGAAACTTTTATCGCCATCATGTGGTAATTGTGCACCAACGACGTCCTGACATATTAAAACAAAAATCTATAAGTCCGTTTTCTTGAAGCGTTCATCCACTGGCGGGGTGAACCTCTAGGACGGATAGTATTCTTTAAAACAGACATGAAGCAGTAATTATTAGCTGCGTGGTATTTCAGGTAGGGGGCGGGAGGTGGGTGGATTGATGGTTATGCTTCCATGCAACAAGTGCAATTTAAAAATCCAGCGAAGGTGCCCGGCCATTGCACCCCAAATCGTTGTTGGGATTCCAGGGCAACTAATTTGATTTATTTACTCTCTAAATTATTTTTTTTATTTAATGTTTACTTCATTAAAAGTCTGCATGAAGTGGAACTTCAGCTTGTAGCCCGTTTGAATGCAGTTGCTAACTTCAGCATGTAGCCCGTTTGATTGCAGTTGCTGAGAACCTCACTTGCATGATGGATATGCAAAGGCTGCTGTCATTTCTTGCATCATCAATCAAGCAAATGTGGTAAATTTTTGTGGTAAAACTTATAATTGCAGGAGTATCAGGGAGCCCGTCCCATTTTTGTCTAGATAAGAGGACTGCTCCACATTAAAAGTTACGAGGGCAATGTGCTTCCACCACAGAATGAGTGCCACGTGATTGTAAGGTTGGACTGGTAAAGTATACTGCAAAGACCATTCATTCTGATACGCATTGCTCGATTTGTAGACACATTAAGCTGCAAGAAACAAATATGAATAAGTACATTGAGTGCTTGAAGTGGGCCAGGACTAACCAGTATGCAGTACCAGCACCACTTTGTTTTTCACTTCAGAATCCTGGCACCTCTTTGTGTCTGCTGGTATAGAATAGACAGGGGAGTACTCGTACCTGGTATTGAATAACATGGAGAGTACCAACACCTCTTTTCCCCCAGTTCAAGTACTGAGTAAATCCTGATGACTACGAGATTGTAAATAGAAGACTCTATTAATACTTGAATGTATAGATCTTCCCAGATGATTCTTTAATTAATTGTCTCAGGAGCTACGCTTGTCCCGCGTGGCCATTCATGGGTTCCTTCCACCACCATGGCTCCAGGCAGTCCGGTCTGAAGCTGCTCGCAGCTCCCGAAACATTTGCTGAGCTTCTCTGAAGTATGTTTGAGCTGCGACGTTGAGCTGCGACGTTGAGCTGCGACGCTGCCCTCGACCTCGGCAGCGTTTCCTGCATGGGGTTGCAGGATGAGGGTTTTGCGACAGCAGAGGGCTCAAGTTTGGGGCTAAAAGCTTGGAGAGTTAAAGAGGGACACAGAGAGAGGAGAGCGCAGGGATCAGCCCAGCAGAAAGTTTTTTTGAGGTTGGGGTCACTTTTAGGGGGCACTTGGAGGTGTGTAGGGGGACCGGTGGCACGGAGGAGACGCCTCATCATAGAAAACACAGAAGAAGGACCTCACTCCATCCCGGGGGTGTGGCGGATCGACCGAAACCCCTCCAGGGGACAGCATGTGAAACAAGATTAGAATGTCTGTTGCATTCCATTGTTTTGTGCTGCTTAAAAAAATGTCTGTAGGGTTTGCAGCTCAGTGGAATTAAATCCGTTATTTGATCCGATAATAAGTAATAAGAATAACAACTTTTACCTAAACTTTTAACTAAATTTATTTGTACTCAATTGCAAATTCCCCCAGCTTGGTATTTCTTTGCAATTAAATATTTACTATGTTGCATCTGAAAAGTGTTGCAGATCTGGTTGTTTTTGTCCTGATTCAGAAAAGCTATCGGTTTTGAAGGGGCTGTCGTTAAACTCTCAGCCATTAGGAAATGTGGGGGTGAACGGCGACCAAGGGCTCGGGTCCGAGTGCAGGATTTGAAAAGTGCTGTGTTTTGTCCTGTTTCTTTAGTGCATAGGTAGTTGTGCAGCAGATGGTAGATAAAACACCAACTTAAAGCTAGTCATTTCTATAAATTGTGTTACACTTGTGGTTTTATTTCAGAAATAGACCGGGGGTGTCATAGTGTATTCTGGTACGATCATTTAAATTTAATGAACACTGATTGCAAGACATGTATTATGGCACTGTAGTGCCTCACACCTTCCGGGCTGTGTGTTTCAAGTTTGCTCTGAATCATGCAGGTGTTCTCCTGCGGTCCAGAGATGTGTCGTCAGGTGAACTGGTGTCTTGGAATTGTGGTGACGGTCGTGATACTGATGTGATGCTCTAGTAACTCATTCAGAGGGTACTTGGCATTTCCCAGGATTGGCTCCGGGTTCCTCCATCCCATGAGGCTGTGCTGGACCAGCAGATGCACATCAGTTCTAATGCACAAAGCTGTTGGTGGTTCTTTGGGATCCACAGCAGACCTCAGTAATGCAGGAACTTCGGGATCTCGAACCTGCAGCCCTGTGCACTCAAGCTTCGGGTAAAATTGTGGTGATCAACGCACAGCCGCCCAGATCAGTGACCCCGAATGTTCTCAGGCGTAGTAAACATTGCCCCATAGCCGCAGTCAGTACTGTTGTGAAAGATGGGTGTCAGAGATACAAAAGACCCCCACTCCCCTGTTAACAGGAGTGCTAGGGGCACCCATATTGTCATATCCCTTGTTTTTAACGATGGGGCCTCTCTGTCATGTAGGATGAGTTCGCACATTCTTCAAGTAATTTCTGAGTAACATTGTGGGAGACAAACTTTTTTATTTATTAGGAATCTGTTATTCATTGGAGGGTTTTTTCCTCATAAAAATGAAAATTTATTGATTTTTTTCTGGTTATTATACAGTTTTTGTCTTATTTTTATAGCATGACAAAAGACAGATGAAATATTGACTACAAACCAAGACTGGGCAGGGGGACGTAAAAATCACACTCAGAATGTCATTTTTATGAAACCATTAAATAAATACATAAGCAGCAGGTTTTCCACTCGCAGTTCTGGGAAAAAAATCGGACATCAAAAGAATTTTTGTTTTTCCTCGGACTTCCAAGACAAGCAGGGACCCGACACAAGCTGATACTGTCTCTGCATGTCACCACGGGGCGAGAGCTACGAGGCGGCGTGCCGTCGCTGCGCTCACGGCGCACGAGCGCGGCCTCATTTGTCTGCCTGAATGGGGTGTTGTTTTTCGCTCGCGATTTACCATTTTAGGGTGCTTAGCCTGGAGTCCGGAAGCCTTGGATGGAAGCTTGCGCGTAAAGACGGCAGACGGCTGGTATCTCTGCACCGCGCGCCCCCTGTGGTGGTTGGGTACGCACGCCGCTGGAGGTAGAGATGAGAATTGAAACAGGAGATGTGGTTTCTCGGCAGATGATATGAGTACTACTGTGAGGTGTGGCCCTGTTTGCGTTGTGATCTTCACATGCATTTTTGGATATATTCCCATCCCCCCCAACCAACCGACACTCCCCACTCTTGGTAACAGTCATTTGGTTCCTTTTTACAGTTAATGGGTGGGGGTGGCTTTCTTGCACTTTGAAAATTTAAGTGAATGACTTTAGACTTCCTGTTAAGAGCAGTGTCTTAGTTATCCGACTTTCTCCCTGTCACTTTATGTGAGATGTCCCACCCTCCCATCCAACTTCCTGTCGCTGTTCAAAAATTTCTGATGCGCGGCCGATTCCCACGATCACCGAGCCGTCCCTGGACCCTGTGTTTGAATGCTCCTTCCCTTTCAGAGCAGCCACACGGGAAGCCCTCGCGGGCAACTGCAGGAAGTGAGTCGGGTTTTCTGAACGTAAACTGTTATTGTGAAAAGTTTCTAGGAATAAACAATCCAGGGGAGGACGGTGGTGTTTGCTCTTGGGGGCTCGGCCATCGTCGACATCTGGGCGGCCCATGCGGAAGATGGCGATCAACAGGCCAGGAAGCTGGGTGGGTGGTGGGGGGGGGTGGGGTTGTGTGGACGACAGAACATGATGTTAGACGCTGAAGGAAACTCCTTCAGTCCTTCTGGTTCATGGACGTTCGGTTTATTCTCTAGAGTTTGAAGATCAATCTATGTGTTAAGCACCTCCAGAGTTTGGGTTCGAAAACCTAGGTGAACTGATGACTCTAAATCATCTCCATCATCTGTCGTGTGTTTTTGTGTGCCCTGCGATGGACTGGCATCCTGTCCAGGGTGTCCCCTGCTCTGTGCCCTGCGATGGACTGGCATCTCGTCTAGGCTACCCCATGTTTATAGCTGCGCTAAGACCCAACGTGAAGAATAAAATGACGCATCACCATCCGTAGGCCGTTAGACCCTTATTTCCCCCCAGGCTCCAACTAAGGAAACGATGGATTCGACACATCTGCTGTTGTCGACGCCTGTCAGCCGTCTCCCTGCCACGTGGCGCCTTCCCAGCATAGTGGAGTTTTCGAGTCACAGAGTTCCCCGTTCGCTGCGAGATTCTCCCGACGCTCCGCTCTCCCTCCCAAGATCCCCGGTTTCCGATCAGCCAGTCCGACACCAGCTCCCCTCCGCACTTCTCTGTTTTGCACACAGATGCTGATTAATAAGCCTGGTTCGGCTTAGTGTACGAGTTGCACGACACGCGTTTCGCACCTGGCTGCGACGTGTTAGTGCCTGTTCTCACGCCGTTGGCGCGCTCTCTCTCTCTCTCTCTCTCTCTCTCTCTCTCACACTCTCTCCCTCTCTCTCACGCCGCGTGTAGCCGACACCCATGACGGTGGCATTCGTGGACCTCATCCGCTCCTCGCGGTGAGACCATTAGAAAAGAAGCGAAAAGGTGAGATGCTTTTATGCGATGTGCCAAACAGGACATAGTTACACGGCTTGCCTTTTTTGGACCAAAATGATTTTCTGTTTGTTGAAATTTCTCGCATGTTTTAAAATATCAGGTAAATGTAAATAGTCCATAAGGGTTTCAGACAGGGTATGAATATACAAGCATTATATGTGTTACAGTATAGTACATATTTCAGTAGGTCGATAGAAAACGCTTTACCCTACTTCTGTATATTTTTATATGCGATGAAATTCCTCCACGCAATTGTTACATTTTTCTGGACTTTGAAGCAAAAAATACTGAATACGCCAGTGAAGTTCAGGCCCCTCTAACCCCGACCAGTGTAAGAGGTTAGAAGATGGATGGAGGGATGATGTTCGTGTAACGGATTTCAGAACCAAGCGTGCTTAATCAAACAGACACATAGTGTGAGAATAATTAACAGCATGGAGCTTTCTTGACTCCCTTTTCATGCGGTCGCCGGTCGGACCGCGTTATTCGCGTCGGCTGTTTCCGTGTCGTGCAGATCCCGCGAAGCCGGGCCAGCCTGGAGTGCATCATATAGCTTTTAATAGCTGGGCCGCAGTGAGAGGCTCTCTTAAGGCACTCTAGATGTTCCTCATTTCCCCTTAATAGATTTCAGGAATGCATTGGAGCAGCGATGGCCAATTCACAAAGTTTTTTTTCTTGATTTTAACTATGATGGGATTCCTGAGGCAACTATACCAATTGCCTTATGGTTTGCGGCACGCTTTCTCGGCGTAGGGCTGCAGAAGGTCCAGTGTTGTTTCCGACGTTGGTCCATTGTCTTGGTTCATTAACAAAGCTCTCCGTCCATCACTGCGGTCTGAGCACCAGCGTGTCAGCATTGCCTCCCTGCTTAATCTCCGCTGGATATGAAGTAATTTTTTCGATGCCTTTCACGCAGAAAGTGTAGGCAGAGAAAGCCGGGGCGTGCAGGTGACCTGCTGCGTTGTCATTCTTAATGAAACGAGTGTGTCTTTAGCGCGAGTGCTATGCTGCAGGGCGCTAACCGCGTCGCCATGGATCCCGCGGTACACTTAAACTCTCTGGCAGGGGCGATTCTAGGATTATTTTTTTAAGGTAGGGGCCATAAGGCGGGCTGTAAGTCATACAGCAGGGCCAGCTTTATCATTAGCCAATGAAATGTTTTGAAATGATGAGTGACAGGGAAGGGGTACTCCGGGGGCCAATCAGCTTTCGGCGGCGGCCGGCAAACTGCCTCGATGTTAATCCGACGATCTCCGACGCCAGACTTTTATAGAGCCCCATAGACCTTGCTCGTAATGAAATAAAGGTTACAGCGTTAAAACATTACGTAGAGGAGGGAGGGGTAAACTTTGCAAAGAAAAACACTTTGGGGGTGGGGGGGGGGGGCAGGATAAGACAGTCGGTGAATCAGGTCGACAAATAAACAGAAATGAATTCCTCTTCATGCATGAGTAAAGCTGCACTTAGCTGCCCAGTGCAGGAATGTGAAGCACATCACTATGGAAAAACAAATGAAGAGAGGATTGTAATAAAAATAAAATATATGTTTCTTGTCATTCAATATATCCTGGGATTAAGCATAATATTATTTTCTGTTGTCATACGTAACTAATGAAAAGCATGAGGTGGGGGGACACAAAGGTAGGCGCAGTGGTGACTCTAGCTTTTATTGAAGATCAAAGATAGTAACTAGTTGCTTTGTATTTAAAAAAATAATGGGGTTTCTGGTTTGTGATGTCAGAGGTCTGATGTAGTAGATGGTTGGTTGATTTTCAGTGGATCGTACCATTCTTATAAATTATGGGTAGAGTATACCAGATGTTAGAATTTAAGAAAATCTTTACCAGTGGATACGACAGACCTGTTTAATTCTAGATGGCTCTGAGTTGCAGACTCGTGCCCTACTATCGTTTTGCACCTGATCTTTCAACCTGAAAGTGTTTCAGATGGGTGTAGTTATGCCCGTAAGATCAGGCTGACCGTGGTGAGTTTGCTGTGAGGTTTGTGCTTTCTTACAAAATGAGCACATCATGAAAATGGCTTTGAGCAGAAATGGCACACTGTCGCCCTGTAATTTCTGAATGGATGATGTGTTCTGAGGGGTTGGATTGGTTGGAGGTCACATGGGGTGAAACTGTCACATCTCCAGAATTTTGATTGGCTTACATTGGCGTGTAATCACGAGCAGAGCTCCGTGAATAAATCTAATGACAGAATTTATTTGTTTTAGAACACGCCCGATGAAATAGCCCCACATGAGAATGTCAGTCTCTGTGTAATGTGACTTTCTGGGATTATGTCACTCAGAAAGCATTAGGATGTGACGCGAGTCGATGTATCTTCTGTGAGAATCATTCCGTTATGTAAAACGTCTCGATTGAGATGACATTACGGGGAGGGTTGCAAAGAGTCCATTTGGCTAAATAACGCCATTACAGCACGGTGCATTAATGATGTGGGAATTGGTCGACGATTCTTGCTGGAGACTTGACTGGAAAGAACATCCGCTCATCATTTCTGCTTCATTCATTTTCTTCTTGTCTTGGAGGTCGCCATCCTCTTTTGCCTCTTGGCTTTTGTCTCTCCTGAAGGACACTTGAAGAGAACCGCAGAGGGTTTTAACCTTGGCTGTCACCCCCTTTCAGGGTCCATTCAGAGGAGATGTGATACATGCCCTTGGCTTTCTTTGTGTAGATCCGAGAAGAAGGTCACTGCGGTTTGAGGTGCAGAAAGCGTCTCCCTTATTTCACCATCTTACCGCGGTAATCAGTGCCCATGTGAGAGATGTGACATCTCATGCCTCCCCTCCTGCGTCCTGTGACCGGCCATTGCGGCGCGCCACATCCCTCATGTGGTCAGATTCGGGCACCAATGTCTGCTGACAAAGCTACGCGACACTGGCCAACCTACTGGGGGGGGGGGGCAGTGATGGCGGTCACTTGACATCCTATCGGGAGGCTGAAATGTTGAGTCACATGACCAGTTGCTGAATTGCAGCATAAACAAGTGGCTGTGTAAGCCGCTCCTGAGAGATCCTTGACCTAACAGTAATGTGTACGTAGAGTCAGGGTCTTGTAAAGCTAAGATCAACACTGCAAAGTCTTGGGTTTAGAGTCGGCGCCTCTAATCCGGTTGTGACTGGCACTGGAGGCGGTTTGGGTACAGTGGCAGATGCTTTGTGACGTCGAGGAGCCTGGCAGGGGCACCAGCTGGCCCCGTAGCGCGTCTCACGCCAGGACAGCCGCCGCTATTGACGTGCGCTCAAACACGAGCGCTCTCCGAGGCGTGCCGGGATTTTCGGCCGGCGGCTACACACATGGAAAATGTTTGGTACGAACCCACGTCCCGCTAAGCCGGAACGGTGAAACGTTGGCATGGTCGAGTGATAAAATGGTACTGCCCCTGACATCAGCCAAAGTTCCGCTAAACAATCCGAAAGCCCTCGAACTCCAAATAAAATCCTCTCCTGCATGGGCAACCTTCCCTGAATTAATATGGTAGTTTGGGGTCTCTGTGAACCACCTTGGATCCTGTTGGGCTGGAAGAGGCCCCGATGGGCTTCCCTTTATCTATCCATCGGCAGCAGAGGAGGTGTGGTACAAACAGGAAGGAGAGCACTCTGCAATGATCTGGTCTTGCTGCTTTATGGAAAATAGCAGAAAAAGAGACACACAAAGTTCTGATGGAAAAGGGAACTGGAGAGCAGATCAGTCCAAAGATCTGAAAGTCAGAAGAAGGTAACCGAGATTGCAAGCCGAGGACCAGTTAGGGATCCAGCGGAGTCTGGGCAAAACCTTCGGGATGCGAAAGCGGTCAGATCTGCTGGCCGCACTTGAGGGGTCACAGAGGAAAACCAGCTGACCATGACTGATGTCTGGCTGTTTCCCGCAGCAAAGGAGCATTCTTAAAAATGAGAGTGACTTGTCCCGATGTCCAGGGAGTGACTCGAAGATGTCAAGGGAGCGGAACGTAGCGACAGGACGCACCTAGCGATTAAAAGCGGGGAAGCCTCGCTCAGCCGTGCGGCACGACTGTCGTGCGTTCAGATGAATCACTGAGGCAGCTTAAGCTCCAGACTAAACAAATATATCCATTTCTTGTGTGCAGTTTGTCGAAAAGGAAGGCAAACAGTCATGGCTGCTTTTATGAACGACCGGTACACAGAGCACTCCCTCATATTGCCTGCCAGGCCCAACTAATCAAACACAGAAACCCCAAACAGGAAAGGCAGATGCAGCACACTTCAGTGAGTGAAATGTATACCTGTTAGGGGGGGCTTGGCCTTCACCAGAGTTTTAATTCAGCTCAAACTTTCGTCCCTCAGTCAAGCTTCAGTGTTTGATCAGATTAACACAGCCCATCTGCTCTCCCCTGGAGTCTCTTACACTGTTTTTCTAACCTCCCTTGAAATAAACTATTTTATTTCCCATACGATATAAGTACAGAACTTAAGTCTGTCTTTTTAACATACATTTTCTTCAGACAACAAACCATCTACCTGGGTGTGAAATCTTAGGGTATTTAAAATTTTCTGCATCAGAATGGCTGACTAATTGAACTACCTGTGATATGGTAAACACTTATAAGGTTTATACGTATGTAAGTAGGGATGTCCTGATCTACATTTTTGGTACTGCAATCTGCTCCGATTCATTCAGTATTATATCTGCCAATTCCAGGGCCAGGTCTGAACTCACAATTTTGCATCTCCATTAGGATGTTTCTGCAAGTGCCTAATTAGATTTGTTGTATTAAATGACACTCTGTTGCAACATCCCCTGAAAAGGGTGGCATTGCAAACATCGCAGGTAGCTGCTGGGTTGAGTTGCCAGTTTAAATAATTCCTACACGCCTTGCATCTCGATATGGTGTAGTTGCATAGTCACATGCCTCAGGCTTACTGTAGAGTGTGATGGGAACATATGATCTGCACACCTGATGTAAATTGGGCGGACGCGGGAAATGAAGTACATCGGGCTTTGGATCGAACTGCATATTTTGGATCGAGCCCATACCGATCAATTAAAAAATGCTTAGATCCGTCCTGTATCTTTGATATCTGCTTGGGACATCACTGTTTATGATGATTAAAATAACTATATGAATTTATAGTTACCTAATCACCCACTTGCTTCTTGGGATAGATACCAGCCTCATTTTCACCTCACCCTGGGTGCTGTGCGGTTAGGGTGCTTTGGTTGCGGTCGGAAGTTTACCGGTTCAATTCCCAGTGCAGAGTTAGTGTCTGTTAAGATATTGTGAATGTATTAACGGAAGTAATGCGATGGGACTGTTTGTTTATCCCTTATGTCCTGCTTCAGCTATTTCACATGAATGGGATCTTCCCCGACACGTGGCTCAGTTCGTTACTGGATATCTTTGCCTCAAACATGTCACCGGTTGACTTGGCTGCAAACTGGACAAGGGTGACGCCGTGGGCATCCGCCATGTCATGAGGATGGCCTGTAAGAGCAGAGCTTGTGTTGACGCTGCTGCGGAGGGGTGGGGGTCACGTCCTGGTGCTGGTGGGCTCGACGTGGAGCTTGCTAACGCCGTGCGGCCTGATCTTCCCCCGCAGGGAGTTACCCTCGCTCCACTTCCTAGCTTCAAAAGCCCGTCTGTATCAGCCTTTTCCCTTCACATCCTCAGGAAGGCGGGCAAGAAAAAAAACTCAGGGTCGCCGTACAATGAGGGTGATGCGTCGTGCCCTTATTTGGTGAGGTGGGGGTCCCTGGACTAAGACCGCGGCGACATCAAGCTTCCCCTGATGACCAGGCTACAAAACACATGGCAGAGATCCTCTGTATAGGTCCCGTGATTCTGAATTTGGAGGCTGACTTGCGGTAAATGGCTGCTGCGTTCGTATTCATGTCGAATGTTAGCTTGGGCGTTGCGTAAGAGAACGGTTTCTCGGGGACATGAGGACCTGTAAATACAGCAGTAAATTGTGAGAGCGTGCCGTGGTGGGATTTTGTAACAACGACAAAGCTAGATATCTAGCATAGCCGGATAGCTTGTCAGACTTAAGGTGCCCCACTTTAAATGGACTGTATGTTCGTTAACTCACGTTTAGCCCAGACTCCCTTGAATCTGAAGCGTCAGTGGTAAGAGGGCAGTTTAGAGGAAGGAGTTAATGAAGGTTCAACATCCGTGTGGCTGAATGTGTCGTAATTCTCTGGGGTCAGGCCCAGCGCTAACCCCCCCAGGATGAACATTACACCATGAAGGATTTCGGTTGGCTTGCTAGTGTCATGTTTATAAATACTGGTGTACAGCTCAGTGTATTGGGAGCTGTGCCCATGAAAGTTCGCCCAGTCGCTCAGGACCAGTGATGTAACCCTCGAGAGCAATATTCCTCAAACCGGTCCTCGGGGACCCACAGTCGCCCATGTTTTCGCTCCCTCCCAGATCCCGGTAGGAGCAAAAACGTGGACTGTCTGTGGGGCCCCAAGGACTGGGTTGGGAACCCAGTGTTGGAAAACACTGCTCTAAAGTGAACAAGCAGGAAATGGGTCCATTGAGCTGGCCTTGGTCATTGTTGGGGTCAGTAAAGGTGGTACACTGGTGCATAACTCACTGGCTTAGGACTTGCGATTGGAAGGTTCCTGGTTCAAATCCTGTGGTCGACAGAGCGATTTCAGCATTAGGTGCTTATCTCCCAGTTGCTCCATGGACTGGCTGAATAAATGAAATGTGAATGTTAGGTATCTGGGCCAATGGTTGTTGGTTTAAATCCCATGGCCAGCAGAGATCCCATATTAACGCTGGGCCCATAACCCCGACCAGCACTGCCTCTCTCTCCCTTGCTTTGGACAAGGAACATCTGCTATACAAAATAAGCTTAAAATATCATCAATAAAAACTGACCCACCTCTGCAGAGCGTGTTCGTAGGGGAAAAGAGCCCGGGTGGCTGGAATAGCTGCTTTGGGCTGGACGCTGCAGTTCACGGCATTGAGCTGCAAAGTGTCGCGGCAGTAAAGGCGACCATGGAAGCGGCCGGGCCGCCTGAGCGGGAGCGGCATGCGGTCCGACGGCCGTCAAGAAGAATGCCCGGCTTTTATGGTGCAGCTCTATTAAAAACACAGGCAGTGCCTCCACCAGCGCCCCGGGCTCTGATATTTATGGATTTCGCACAGCTGTGCTGCGCAACCATGCAGAACCCTGTAAACTACCCCGACCCACTGAAGATTAAACGTCAGTTAAAACCACTGGGTGTGAATTCAATAATAAACTTTTAAAAAAAGTCACTTCTTCCGTCTCTTCCTCCCTCACGGGGACACGGCGCACTTCTGGGGCATGCGAACGCAGATTGTCGGAAAATCTTACCCCCCTCCCCCCACCCGCTGAAGTGCCACGCTAAAACCGTTACCTTCTCCGACAGACCTTTGTGCCTAAACGTGACAACTTGCTCACACACCTTGACATCCGTCACCAATTGTGAAACGGAACAGCCCCCTCCGCCCCCGCCCCAGAGAAGCGACACAGCCCGTCTGATGTTTGCCTGCCACCCCAGCATCATTTCCTGCACCCCCCCCCCACCCCTTTTCAGTGGCAGCTCTCTGTTTCCTGTCACGCATGCAAACGGTGTCATCAATACGAAAATATGGTTCCCCTAAAATTGGGTCACGTCTTTAACAAGTAAACAATGTCTCGAGACACTTTAGCCTAGACGTTACAAAACAGAATCAATGTTTGTGTGTGTTTAAAATCACTGTACGTAATGTTGTAGTGCTACGCTGTACAGAAATCTGATAAAACAACGTTTGTTTATAAATTAGCATAACTGGACAGAAACAGAGTTAGTGAAAATCTGCATGTTTCGTTTTTTTTCTTTCTGGACTTTGCTCCTGTTTAGGCATTTAACTGAATTTCTGTAGAAGTTTGACCTACTTTGACCTGAAGAAATGGCTGTCTCTGTAGGCAGGGGAAACTGCTAATTCACCATCACTTAACATACCAATGTGCGGTGCATAACTTTACGAGTTCGGTTCAGTGCCACGTTCAAGGGTACAAGGAGTTCTGAAGTCTAGTTCTTGACTTGGTCCAGTTCGTGGGATGGTTGTGTAGCCATCCATTGAGACAAAAGGCCATTTTTGTCGTTTTATTTTATTTCCTCGCTCTATCAGGGCACTTGGCCCCACATGAAGAGATCCCTCCTGACTAATGGCCTGTGATGTGGCCGGATTGGACAGAGGGTCCCTGTGATGTGGCCGGATTGGACAGAGGGTCCCTGTGATGTGGCCGGATTGGACAGAGGCTCCCTGAGATGTGGCCGGATTGGACAGAGGCTCCCTGTGATATTTTCAACAAAACGGTTTTCCATTGTTTATTAGCCCGGTCAATGACAGTCGGGTGGGGTGACCTCCCCCTCCCCCGCCGTCGGACATCTGCAGTCCAGTTCAGCCCCCCTCCAAAATCTGCCTGCACCCCCAGCCAGCCGCCCCAATCCTTTAAATATATCCCTGACTGGGTGGGGCATCGTATTAAAACCTGTTTAATAGGCAGCAGGCTCAAGCTAATCCGGACGGGCAGCCTCGAGCTCCCCATCCGTTAGTCACCCTTGGCGGGGGCTCTTTCAGACATGGCAGCGTCCCTCCTCGCCGCCGTCAGCCGCCTCGGCAGACCGACCGCGCGCCTTTGAAGTAAACTGTGGACTCAGCTTTGTTTATTTTTTAACCCCGTCGTTTAAGCTGGACCCACAATTTTTGAAATGATGCATCCTGGGACCGGCGACAGAAGCGGGGGGGGCCTGTCTCCCAGTTCCCAGTGACCCATCTCTCCCAGTCTCTCCATATGATCTCCCCGCCCCCCACAAAGTGATTGTCTCTTGGTTAAAGACAGGAGCAGCACATTCGCTGTCCCGCTTAGCTTGTTTATGTCCCAGGATGCTTCTCTTCCTGAGTGACTCTGCCCTGCCAATGACAACAGCGTCCTCCGAGCTCCGGCGGCCTTGGGCAGCAGATTCGGGCAGGATCCGGGTCCCCTTGCCAGTAATAGCAGCTAAATAGAAGCCTATTGGCCGCCCAGCTGAGGATCGTCGAGGTTCAGGGGACGTGCATAAATTAAAGGAGTGAAATGGACCTTTTCTGGTATTTTCTGTGCCAGTGAGTGCCAGGCACCTGGCAGACGAGGCTGTGGAGCTGCAGCCGCGTGTGTAATGGCCTGCGACGTCCTCCCCCCCCCCCCCGGTCATTACGCTGTGTGGGGGGTGGACACGGCCCAGGTCATGTGTGGGGTAAGTCCATCTCTGTAGATGGGGGTGAGGCCCTACTTGTATCGGGGATATCCCCCCCCCGACGTGACCAGGGTGGGGAGTCTCGATGTTTACCTCAGAGCAACATTAGCAGCATGGTCCAGCTATCCAGAACAAAAGCAATGTCAGTCTGTTCCAGGGGGTTAGGAGAAGGTAGGAGGATAGTAACATCCATCCATCTATTTAGCCATTTATCTCTCATCCATCCATCCATTATGTGTTTATCTATTCATCTGTTCATCCATCCATCTATTCATCCTTTCATCTCTCCATCGTCCATCCCTCCATCCATCCATCCATTTATAGGCCACACATGCATGCATGTACTCACAAACCATTAGCAATAAAAGAACAATATTTTCTGCTCAAACGTGCGTCGTAGACAGTCCACTCCGAGATGTGCCAGTCTTTCGCCTCACGTGCCACGTGACCTAAACGTAGCCGGCCAGCTCGTGTCATCTTAAAATGCAGCAGACAGGCTGCGAATTACCAGCTGAGTTTAGCGCGCTGCAGACTGAAAGGCCGTTACCGGGGTGACGCTAACGCGGAAGCTATTGAAGCTAAACGAGGAACTCTGATACCTAGCTGGCTAAAATATGAGTCGATAATTATGTCACTGCAGAAAGTAAAAGGTAGAGAAAAATGCCATTCTAATATGGGCTGAAATGAAATACCAGCATTTGGGGACAGGAAATTTTGGGTTTTACAGTTTACAGTGAGTAGGGGTAGATCTTACGAATTTTTGCTATTAGCCAACTGGGTTAGTTCAGTAAAAAATGTGGCCTGGCATGCGGTCTATTCCCTAGCCGGCGTGCTAATGTTCATTTTTTTGTACTTGCCCTTTGTCTAAATGACTCGGCTCAGGCGAGTGGACAGACTTTGGTTCTGGTTTGGGGGGCTGATGCTCCTACCAGGGGGATGGGAGCAAATGGGGGGAAAAAAACACATAAAACGCCAGTTTACATCCGTCACAGTGAGTGAGGGACAGGTAGAGTGAACCGTGGTCATGTGACTCCAACCTGGTCATGTGACTCCAACCTGGTCATGTGACTCTCCTTCCCCAGTCTGTTGATTAAATGGTGAGATTTATGGTACGATAGGGTCCCGCACCTCTTCTTTTTGTGAGCTGTTGCATCACAGACAGGCAGCTGTGCTCAAAACAGCCCTCTGGTGACTCCCTCTCATATGACTGATTTGCTCAAGTAAGGGATGGGAAGAGCAGATGTATTAAGGTGTAATGTTTTTCAGCTCTTTTGTGACTCTGGGCCATCAGCATTGTACGAGTCCTCACTATGTCCCCTCTGTCATACTATCTGCTAATTATGGTTGTTGCTCCTTGTAGGAAGTTCTCCCTCGCTCAGGGTAAATTAAGTAAACCTCCAGATCCAGCAGGCGGGAAAAGGGTCCATCGAGCTGAATTGGGTTGTCGTTGACGTCACTCAAGGTGGCCATATGTTATGTAGCTCACTGTGTTTGTGTTTGCGAGACTATGGCTTCCATTTGTATGGCCAGCATAGTGGTATGTGAACGTTGGGCTCTTGAGCAAGGTCCGTAAGCTGACTGTTGTAAGGGATGTTGGCTGACACTGCCAGAACAGCATTAGAGACCAGGCCAGTGGGGGAGTGCCCCGGAGCCTCAGGCTGGAGGTGAACAGAGGAATAACGTTCAGGTTCAAAAATGAAAAATCCAGACCGAGATTTTGTTGCAACCAACCAGCTGAGGACTCTGTCACTGGGACTGTTTATACTCAACTGATTGGTTGGAACAAAACCATGGTCTGGATTTGTACTTTCTGAACCAGCTCTGGAGGTTAACCATGAGGGTCCCTGGCATATGCAGCACAAGCCGAACCACCAGAACCCCTGGGGCCCCGCAGGACCATGATCCGACCATGAACCCTGATCCATAATCCTCACCTTTGTATCTCTGCAACCAGAAGTATTTGATACGTCGAGTACCAGAGTTCTACAAGTGAATCTTTGAAGAACCATAGAAGTGCAAAGTTTTTAGTTCAAAGAGTATTGATTGGGTCGTTTCAATAAGAGAATTTTTGTTATCCCACGGTATTTTTTTTCCATTTTCTTTTTATTAGAACACTGCTTTTCTGTCTGACACATTTAAGGGAACCAGGAGACTACTGAGATGTCGTTTTGGTGTTGAGTACACGATTTTATAATCAAAAATACCAGATTTATCTGTACGGAGATGACCTGGGTGTCTTTGTAAATCCTTGCTATCTACCATTGTCGTTGACCATAATTCCATTCAAGCACCAGAGCCTGGAATCTCTAGGGTGAAGGAGAGTGAAATGCAAATCGAGTGACCGAACCCATGATTGAACCCTCGTAGGAAGAAAGCATTGACGGGCAGGTGAACAATCACAGACAATCCTGTTTGGGTATTTTATTTGCGTGCCGGCGGGCCGGCGGTAATCCAGGGGTGTGATGACGGATATGGCTTTGCCTACCTCTGCCTGTCATGTTCACAGTGATGTCTGCTTGTACCTAATATCATGCTACGAGTTGACCATGTTTGGCAGGAATCAGAATCGCTTCAGAAATGTCAGATGAGAAGCAAATCGCTTCTTACCACAGTGTGGCGTTCTTGCTGCCGGCTGTCGGTCATGATGATCATAGCTGAAGATCAATGACATCAGAGTGGTGCTGACAAGCTGACGTGCCTCATGTCATTGAAGCCAACTGGAGCTGCTTCTGCTGTAGGCTCTTCAACTCATCTTAGCTGGCCAGAGAGTGTAACTCCACTGCTGATAATGCGATACCAGAGGTCAGCTCTCTACACGTGAGGGAACACATCCTAACTCTGGGCGCCCTGGCTTTGCATGCAATCCTACCCTGGTGCCAAAAATTAGAGTCACATCAAACTTGGATAATTTTGAGTTTTGATGGCCCAGGGCATGCTGGGTTAACACCTACGTTACTCCGGGATAGGTCTCTCATAACTCGCGTTAGTCAACGATAACATGGTGACACGCTTTGTTTCAGTTTGCCTTCGGGTCGAATATCTTGACATTCACCTGATTCCTTTGTCCTAAGATTCAGAGCTATGTGCCAAAGCTGGTTTCAGCATCAAAGTGTCTGTGGTTCTGCTCTTTTTGAGCCCTGGAGTTTGACGCCTGTACGGCTGCAGTTCATCTCTGTTTATCGTGAACGCCCATATTGTCAACATGAGCCAAAACAAATACTTTTTGTGTATCCGATTTGCGACCGCAAACTCACACTAGCTCTGTCGGGTTGTGGTGGTTGAGGGCGGGGGAAGGGGAAGGGGTCAAAGGTCAACTCTGTTCCATTGCATCTCAAAGGCTGTACTTCTGACCTGACCTTCATACTTCATACTTCAGAGACCTTCATCTCTCCTGTCAGCCTGGGGTCGCTTCTGTAACCAATCGGGGACACTTCTGTGTGGGGATACCAGCTTTTGGTGCAGATGTGGTGACATGGGAAGAGCTTTGAGAGAGAGCTGTGCACCGCCGCATGACCGAGAACCGGTCATGGCTCCGCTTAGTTCAGTGATGCACACCTCTGTGTGTTTCCTGCCTGGAATGTCTTAGGATTTAAAGGAATCCTCCTCTGTTCCCAAAACTGGGGGTGGGCGTGCTGTTTGCGTGCCATAACCCCCGAAGGATCAAATTAAGGAGAAGTTCTTCTGTGTTTGTATATAACGTTTCACGCAAGCTCTTCCCCATTAGAAACAACGGGATAGGCTTTTCCAGACCGTTTAAAGACCTTCGGAAAAGGTTTTCATAGCGCTCTGTCGCATGTTTATTTTTTTGAGAGAGAGGAGAACGATTGAAATCGCATTCAGACATCGCATTCAGACATCGCATTCAGACATCGCATGCAGACATCGCATCCAGAAATCGCATCCAGAAATCGCAATCTGAGTGTCCCCTGCCTGTTTCCCTGCGTTTCCTGGGATTGGATCCAGAACCCACCCCGACCCTGTACTGGATAAAAGGCGGATAGTTGGACGGAAACCGTACAGCGTGCTTGTTTAAGGGCCGTTGAGGAAAGCCGACGGTCTTCAGTGTCGTCCTCCGTCGGCGCGTCATGTGTAAACAAACAGAAGCCGCCAGTGATGTGTCCTGGAGTATCGGCCAAGCCAGAGCGTGAAATGCATTGGCAAAGGCCACTGTCGCCATTCCCATCCCAGAGCGGAACATTCAGGAACGTGCATGCGCGCATCACGTGGGGGATGCAGAGCGGGTACGCGGGTTTTAAGGCACGAGCAGGATTTTTGCCTCAAGCACATTTTCAACCACTGATATCGATGATTTTCAAGCATGTTTGAGGTTGGTGGGGAAAAAGCTGATTGTGCGTTTTTCTTCTAGAAACTTCTGGTCAGGCGTTTGAGCCTTGTTTACATTGTGGTCTCCATGTAAACGGCAAGTGGTGTGTCGCCGATTGACGCAAGATTCATGCAGCTGTGCAGCTGGAGTGTTGTTTTCTGCTGCAGCTTCGGGGGAGGGGAGGGAGGGAGTAGTTGCATTGTTTTTCGTCTGTTAACCGTTTGTGCTGAAGTTTTCCTTGGGACCATAACTTTGAAATCACAATGCATAGCGTTTACAGAAAACAGAAATTCACATCTCACGGGCCCACTCAGCAGGGACATATTCTGGGGCTCTTTTCATTAAGCGATTTAGCTCATTCCTCACTAAGGGCAGCTCTTGGTTACGCTAATGGGAATTGTAGTTTAAAAGAATGGCGCAGCTACTGGGAACTGTAGTTTAAAAGAAATGTCCTACAGGAAGTGGTTAGGTGCCATTATTATTGTTAACAGTACAGGGCCTGAGCTGTGGTTCTCTTGCCCAGGTGTGAGCGATGTGTAGAGTTGGAATTTTTTTTTTACCTCTTCTGAACATGTCGGGCAGACGACAACAGTTTGTTGTTACCGATGAAGAAGCGTCACGCCATCTCAGCACATATGAGCAGGGGATGAACATTGGAACAGGAAGTGCGGGGGGGGGGGCAGCTTTCCCAGCTTGGGGCACGCGGGCTGTACCTTGCCTGTCATGAAGGACGTTCCACCAGATGGGTGGGGCGGGGGGGGGGGAGGAGGAAGAGAGGAATTCCTGTGGTGTCTAATTGAACTTTAATAGCAGGGTCCACCTCCCTAAGTCTTTTAGTGCGTCCACTGGTGGGACTGTCTAATCCATAATGCTGACCCCACCTCTTGTTTTTCTCCCCCCCCCCCCCCTCTCTCTCCCTCTCTCTCCCTCTCCCTCCCTTCCCCCCTTTGCCTGCGGGGGGGGGGGGGGGGAGGGATGGCGGGGACAAGAAAGGGAAAGGGAGG
>JAODKE010000055.1:8307324-8317764 GCA_026779605.1 Mormyrus hasselquistii
CAGGGCGCCCCCCCCCGAAGTTTTTAGTGGCTCCCCTGGGGGGGCCTTCTGACCCAAAACTGCGCCCCCCCCCTTTGTTTTTCCCCCCCCCCCCCCCCTCTCTCTCTCTCTCTCTCTCTCTCTCCGTTCCCCACTTTGCCTGCAGGTGGGGGCGGGAAGAGGAATGGCCGGAGCAAGAAATGGAAAGAGATGTTGAAGCTACCGCACATCAGCGAGTGTGAGGAGCTGAGAATGACCATTGGTGGGTCGGGGTCCTGTGGGGGACGGGGGATGGGGGACGGGCTCCTGTGGGGGACGGGGGACAGGTCTGTCCAATGCACGTCCCGAGTCACAGACAATTAGTCCCTGCTTGTGGCAAACCTCTCCTCTGATCTGGGATCAGCAGAGGGCCAGCAGTGATCAATACAGGCCTCTTTGTGTTTAGAGCTCAAAAGGCTGTACCTGAATCAGAAGTGAAAGGTCGCAGCCTCTCGTGGTATTTCCTCCTGGAGGAGGGGTCTCAGCTGGGCATTTATCATGCCAGAGAAGGCTAAAGGTACAGTCACGCCACGAGCGGCGTGGTGCGTCGTGATTCGGCCAGTGAGAGTATCAAAATGCAGTTGAAATCGGGTCAACTTTATGATAATGAGCTGTGACACGGTTTTGAGGCGACCAATCGGAATGTAGAGATGCTAGCATCAGATTAGTGCTGCTATCAGGATTCTAACTGGTTTTTCGTGTTGTAGGGAGAAAGTTGCGGTGTCTAACGGGCAAAAAATGCTTTGTCCAGACATATCCTGTCTCAGGGATTATACCCGATGACATGCCGTAGCGGGGTTCCCAGTTATTTATGACACGTCCCTGCTTGCATAGACCAAGGTGTCTGAAATGATAGGTGTTCGAGCTGACCTGGTGAAGTGCATAATATATTTTTGTGGAAAAAGCGTAGCCTGGAAAACAAGGTGAACCGCTGGTACTGTTACCGTTTGTCAGACCGCTGCAATTTCGTTTGCTTTGCGACTCCTTTAAATGTGACCCCATTCTGAACAACCTTGTCAGGGAGCGTCAGAGAGAGTCAGGGTGCCATCCTTCGCTGGCATCACGGACAGGGCGGCTGGAGCGATCACTAATGCTCTCACCGCCCGCGGTGTCAGCGTACAGTAAGGCTCCACTTAATATGTTTTATAGGTGATAAATTATTGACTTTTTTTATGCCCGATGTCCTCAGATGCCCTCGCATAGATGCCGTGACTCTCCCAGACGGAGCTACTTAAGTTACTCTACGTCACTGTGCTGCTCATTATTTTCTAAAAGCATTTTAGTGAAATGCTACTGAATGTTCTGCAAGGGTGGGGCGCAGCATACAAGAGAACGCAATGGATCTGATGCGGTTTACGGCACGGTTGGCATATCGATGCTCCTGATGACCCGTAGAGAGATGCTTTCAGGACCGGTCCTCCATGCCCCTCCTCGGGGCGGCTGAAATGACCTGGGTTGTCCTCTGTGACCCTCTTTGAGGGGGGGGGGGGAGTTCTCCTGGCACTGGGTAGCCCTGTTCCCCCCCAGCAGCTGTGCCCGTGCCGACTGTGTCAGCAGGGAACAGATGTTGGCACGATTAAACCGTTGATCTGCCGCATTCCTCCTACTACTGGCAGACTTCACATCCGTGAAAAAAATCCAAATTGCCGTAACTACAAATGACAGAAGATTGCCCCACCAATCAGGTCGCAGAACGAGGACTAAGCATCATAGATGGGCTGCTCACATCATCACAACACTCTCCGACAACGTTAATCCTGCATTAAATAAGCCTGTAAGCCTGTCTTCCACTTCTGGACAGGATCGCCTCCCCCTTCAAAACAGGAACAACTGATTTTTCTCTTCTGCTTTCTAATCGCGGCCCTTTCCACATAGTCAGTTTAGCTTAAAATTTTGATTTCATTTGCCAGAGGGAGGAAGTTTTTATAATTGATGGTTGCTCACAGACCTGGGGTGTCAGGTACCAAGGGCTGCATAGGGACGATTCTAGGATTTTTTAAAAGTTGGGGGGTATAACAGGGGCCAACCTTATTAACCAATGATATGTTTTGAATCTGTGAGTGACAGGGGTGGGGACAGTGTGGGGGCCAATCAGCTTTCGGCTAGGGCTAGTGCCCCTGTAGCCCCGCCCATGTATATCTTTCTTTGGAGACCTGTTGTTCTCTGACGCCTCTGAAGGGGCACAGCTTTGTCCCATTAGCTGTTTGATTGACAGATTTGAGCTCGTGTGGTGACCTGTGGCCCGGGGGGTGAGTGACAGGGGAAGGTGCACTCTGGGGACCAATCAGCTTTCAGCTGGGTCCAGTGCCACTGTGGTCCCGCCCCTGAAGAGGATCTGCTCTTACTGCCCTCAGTAGTATATTCTCCCCCAAACCGAACACACAAATGTTTCTGGAAAGAGAAAATTTAAGCGTACGAGACCCATCAGACAATGCAGTCTCCCATACCGCCATGAAAGTGCCCCAAGTCACCCACTACTTGCTGAACTCGCCCATGGCTGGTTTGAGAACATTTCCTAGAATCAGAGGCACAGGACGTTACAAGCAGGGTGAGTGCCAGCTGCTGGAGGTGTGCCCCCCCTTCAGGAGCTCCATGGGCTCTGTTCCTCAAGACAGCTTTCGAGAACGCTGGGGGTGGGAGGCTCGAAAGTGAAAACATGTCCATGGAAATCTCGGCAGGAAACCATCTCGGAAATGATGTTTCTCTTGGAGTGCGCAAGACCGTGCGAGGCCGCCGTCACGCATGCAGACTGTCGCTCCTCCAGAATTCCAGGGGGCGCCCTCGTTCGGGAACAGGAAAGGTCTTTGTCCGGACCTGCACATCTTAGGTGGGTTGTGGGCAGGGGGGGTTCCACACAGGGATCTCACAGTGCGATCCACATTCTGGCACCACATTCAGATCCAGGACCTTGCCCCCCCCCCCCCAATTTGGAGGACAGTCTGTACCTGTTATTATTTTCTTATTTTCTTAAAGTGCTTGTGTTGGTTTGCCTGGAACTTTGGAGGAGGATTCAAATTTTTTGCAAGGGGGGGGGGGTCGGGGGGGGAGGTTGTTCAGACCTACTTTTGGAAGGTCATAGTTCATGTCACATCCTCCATCTGCACCCGCATGGAGAAATCCATTCGAACGTTTTCCAGATCTGGAAAAGTTGGGGCAGGTCTCAGAATAAAGTCTACCTCCCCCCTATCATAGATGCTTTCAGTATCAGCCCCCCCCCCAAGCCAGTTAGTAATAAACAGGAATTATTGCTGTGTTGTGAGTAACTTGGGGTTTTTATTTCGTTCAGGCTGAGCATTAAGGTCTGGATTGACAATTATGAGGGCCTTTGTGCCCCCGATGGGTCAGACTTGCTGGGATTTATACTCGTGTGTTTAAGTCCTGAAGTTAAAGGGCCGACACGCATGTATGTACCTCACGTCGCTAGCAGCGATCCGCTGCAGGAATTCTGCAGTTTCCTCTCCAGTCCTCATGGGTGGGACGGGTTGGTACGCAGATAAGTTGTTTACCCGCTGCCTGTCTTTGAGAATCTGGCAGAAATCTTCACTCTAGTTCTGTCAACAAAGACTTTATTTAAAACACAAATCCTATGTTGGTCACCGTGACGTTATGCCCTTCTGAGCAGTGAGTTCGTTTTAATGACGATTTTTGGATCCATAAGCTAAAGAACAGGGATGGATGGATGAATGGATTTTTTGAAGAACTTTCCAGGTTCTGTTCTACTCAGATACGATTTACTGCATTTTGGCGGTCTCTGAGGATGATCTAGCCTTGAGCCTCAAGGCCTCTAGATCTTGAAGGGTTATGTCTTCCAGGGCAAACTGCTCAGAAGGTCGTCGCCCCATATGGGTCGAGCAGCGGGTGGGTGCTTGATGGGCTGGCACAGTCATGGCCCAGAAGCACCCAGTCTGACGAAGCCATCTACTAGCTTTCTGAGACGATACCAATCTACTAAATCAAAAAGCGACATCATTGAAATTCGGAAAGTCTGCCCATTCATAATGTGCTTAGGGGTTGCAGGTGACTATTGTGGTCACAGTAGCTTAGCGGGACCCTCATTAAGACCCTATAATAGCTGTGACCTCGTTCATGGTGTCTGATGCGAGCTGGGCTCGTCACACGAGGGACACAGGGACAACATTGCAAGGTGTTTGGCCTGGCCGTCCGCCTCGGTGACCTCACAATGGGCTGGAGTTAGCCCTGCATCTGCAGAAATGTGCGCTGTTGGTGAGCTATCCCTTTTTGTATTCCCCACATTTTTTTAATTCAGATGCCACGTTCCTCGAGCTATGTGTATTTTGCTTTTTTTTTTTTTTTTTTTTTAAATTTTGCTAAGGAGGAAGCGCAAAGTAACCGTTGCAGAGATCCTGGTACGGCGCCCCTTACTGGCCAGGAACTGAATTGCAGTTGTGGTGGGGGGGCTTTGCTGTCATGACTGGGGCGAGAATGTCATCTGTCGCCTCTTTTTCAAATTCATTTTTTTTGCCACCTTCTGGCCCCACCCGAGGGTGCGATCGCGTCACGGACGACGACGTCACAACCTGCTGTCCTTCCTGGCGTACGGCCCTTCCCTCCGTTTCCGGCCTGCCCCCCCCGGGATTGAGACCGAGGTCACGTCACACCTGTTCCCCGCTCTGCTGTTGCCCCCTCCCCGCAGATTCCGTTATATAAGCTTTGTATAAGGAGGGGTAATTCTCAGAAGCAGTCACGCACTGCAGTTATGCAGCTATTAAGCTAAAATATTTATACGGTAATGTGCTTAGATGGGCTATTATTGCGTCCCTGACGTGATGAAGCCTGGCGTGCCCCAGCTCTGGTGATATCACCCCTAATCCACTCTCCGCTACAACCTCAGCAGCATTTGCGGCTATATATAAATACAGATAATTTTTGTCTCTGGAATGCTGGCATTTTACATCACAGAAGTCTGTTTAAAAGGCAACTGTATCGCCCTCTCCTGGGTGGTGTTCCAAGGTCCTCCTCGTGATAATGGCCGTCTTGTTCTCAACCACCTAATAGCGTCACAATCCCTCTTAACGTGAAATTTTCGCTAAAGCTCAACGAAAGGATTCATTTCCTTAATTTAATAATTGTGGCCGTTGGTGAGGAGGGGCAGACATTTCTGAGGACGATGGATCCCTCGTTAATGAATGAACAGTCTTGTTCAATATTAATAGTCTGGGGCTGTAAGAAAATTATGGCTGATCTCATCTGCCTCAGCCAATCTATACTCATTTCTGGCAAAAGACCACCAAGACCAGTTCCTCAAGATCAAGCTCATTCCCGTAGCCCATGGGAAACCCACACTAATTCACCCAGAAATTCACCCATTTGTACGTGCAAGTCGTTTCACCAGATTGTTTATTTCATTCTCTGTTTTGTTTTAATTTCTCTTTTGCACAGCTTTAACCTTGTATCCCTCAAATTTGTCATTATCGTAGACCAGTTTAGCGTTGTCATTTTATTGTTGTAACTGCACCGAATTCCTTGTACGCGCTCGCATACTTCCCGCTAACGGTTCTGAATCAGATTCCGCTATCCTCTGGCTTGTAGTTCTGTTCCTATCCTCCTCAGGAGGTTTACTGTGCCAGAGCGATTCTGGCGCCGCAGTTAATAGGTCAGCTTCTCCGCTGAGCGTCCACAAGGCTGGTGGTGTTCACTGACCTCTTTGAAAGCCAGTAGACTTGTCCTCCAAGAGCGGGGTGGGATTGTTAAGCTTGTTTGGTTTGGTTTCTGGTCGTCAAAACATGCATCCGGCGCCAAGACTCAAGACTCTTCGTTGACTGTGTTCAGCGAGTGAGTTGGAAAGCATGCTAGTTTGGCCACACTCAATACGAGCAATGAGACGGTTAGGCGTGCGACAACGTGGTAAAGACTGTAACATTTAAATACATCGCCATTCCCATACAGTGTAGAGTGCAGTAAAGTCGAATTATCATCGAACTTAGCTGTTCGTGACATGGGCAGCTGAGAAGGACAATCTGTTCTTGAACCTGGTGGATCCTCCTGTCAAACTCCAGGGATGAGAAAAGCAATGTTGTTTTGGGGAGGGGGGGTGTGGCTCAATGGGTCTTGACCCTATGCCAGCGAATAGAAGGTTGACAGTTCAAATCTCATGGTTGACAGTGACATCACTCTTTGGGTCCTTGAGCAAAGGCCCTTGAAGTGCAAGTGTTCCAGGGATTGTCTGACAGTGGCTGAGTGTCGGGGGAATAAAGTCTAGCAATAAATGCATCTGCTAAATAAATAAAACGTATTTGTGCTAGAAATGTGGGGGGGGGGGAGTTCTGCTACCATTGTTAATTTCCCACAAAGCTTTGGTGTCTTGGAACGTCAGACAATAGTTTAGGTTTTGGCACGAGTGCTCCCTGGGAATTCTTTTGAGCTGTCAGCTACTGCATGAGGCTCACATGTCCAAAAAACAAACAAATAAACCACCATTTTGCCACTTACCAATCCAAAATAAGTGTTATTTGTTAAGACAATAAGGAACAATGTTTGAGGTTAACAAAATTGCTGAGTTTCCTGCTTAATTAATTGGGATTGCACTATTAAAATAGTCGCTCAACAAATTTTGTAATTTTATTTACCGTTTCATTGGCAGAGCGCAGTGAAATGAGTTTTATTTTTGCTCATTTATTCATTTAATGGTTCATTTAATGTTCGTGTTATTGTTGATTAAATGTCTATTATTCTGTTCAGTGTGTAGTAGTACATTAGTAATATAAGGACTAAGATTTTTTTGCTTTTTAAATTTGACTTTGGGGGAGAAAAAAAAACATTACACTTTTGTAGAAAGCTCAGTTAATCTATTGATTCCCTTAAAAATGTCTGCTACAGTATGTCCCTATCTTTTCAAATGGAACAGTCCAGCTTGTCTCTCTCTCAGCAAGGGACTACCCTGATAGGTCTCCGTCTCAGACAAGGACCACCCTGATGGGTGTCTCTCTCAGACAAGGACCACCCTGATAGGTGTCTCTCTCAGACAAGGACCATCCTGATAGGTCTCTCTCTCAGACAGGGACTACCCTGATACATCTCTCTCAGAAATGGACTGCTGAGATACCTCTCTCTCTCTCTCTCTCTCTCTCTCTCGCTCTCTCTCTCTCTCTCTCTCTCTCTCAGAAAGGGAGTACCCTGTCATGTCTCTCTCAGACAAGGACCACCCTGATAGGTCTCTCTCTCAGACAAGGACCACCCTGATAAGTCTCTCTCTCAGACAGGGACTACCCTGAAGATTTCTTTCTCAGAAAGAGACTGTTTTGATATGTCTCACTCATTTGCCCACTCTCTCTCTTTCTCTCTTTTTTTGTCTCTCTCAGAAAGGGACTACTCCAGCCTGTGTGAGAGGCAGCCTATCGGACGCCTGCTATTCCGCCAGTTCTGCGACACGCGGCCGGAGCTGAAGCGCTGCATCGAGTTCCTGGATGCTGTGGTCAGTTCTTTTCCATTGGCTCTGGTGCACCTGTGCTGAGATGTGTGTGGGGAAGGGGCCCTCTCTGCCTCTCCCCCGCCCCTCATGCTAAGACCGGGTTCATTCCATAAGGCTCGGTCCACACAAAGGTCCAGTCTGGCCTGCAGCGTGGGGTAGGATGGTGCCGGCTGGACTGGCCTATGGCCTGGTACAGAAACGCACGTGGCCTCCATGCGGGGGCTCGGCGCTGGGCAGCTGATCTAACGACCCACCTGTAAAACACTATTTTGTCATGAAAATGACGGAAAACCCCCCTGCTACCACCGGGAAAATCAGCGGGCCGCATGTCAGGTATTAATCCTTATAAATGCTGATTTGTACACATTCCCGTCATGCTTGGCTGCTGGCTGGGGGGGTTTCCCTGGGGAGGGGGATGCTGTCCCTCCCCAATTATGTATTTCCTGGCTGGGCTCGGGTCGACTTCCCCGCGTCCAGCCCGCTACGTCTGGGTCTCACCGCTGTCATCATCCCCCTGTGAATTTGCCCTGGACCATATTCATTAGACTGTAACACCCCCACGCCGGCGTCATTCCTCCTTCTTCCTCTTGTGTTTTTAATTCCTTTTCGTCGCCACGCTGACGTTCCCCCCCCCCCCGCTCGTCTTCCTTCCCCCTGGCCGCCGCTCCCGGAGACGCTTCGCAAGTCCGGAGGCAGGGGGCGCCATACAGCACAGGAAAGCGGGGGACCTGCATCTCCCTCGATGCCTCTCCACCCCCTGCCAGGGTCTCTGGCTGAACGGGGACGTCCACCAAGAGAATGGGGGGTGTTTTCGGGGTCATTAACACAGAGTTTCTGCCCCCTACAGGCTGAGTATGAACTGGCACCCGATGAGAAGAGAAGAGACTGTGGCTTGAATGTCTTAGACACGTACTTCAATAACGGGGTAAATATTCAAGCGAGGTTTATCCTCACCCCGACCGTGACACCCGCTCTTATTTATACAGCCAACCACGCTGGAGTAAGCTTACTCTCATATATATATATTTTTTTACCACTTAGGTCAACTTAAAGAGTGTAAACCGCGGCATTTAACGCTGAGGAAATTAGTTCACTAGGTCTGCCCATGTATTGGCAGGGGGGTGGGGGGGGGTCGAGCTGACCTGAAACACTGGCCTCCTTCAACTTCCAGGTCTCCTGCCAGCTGTGTGTCATAATAGGATTAATTAGCCCCTTTGTTTGTCTTCCCGTTTTGTGCTTTTTTTTTTTTTAAAGTCTGCAGCACATTTACCAGAAATACCTCAGGAAGTTGTAGCAGAGTGCAGAGAGAAACTGGAAAGGAGTCCCTGTAAGGAGCTGTTCAAGGAGTGTGCCAGGTAAGACTGTCGGCCCTCTCGTACCCCCCTAGGGGAACCCCGCTGTCCCTCCATTTCCCCCCCATAGGTCCCCCCACAGCCTTGTCACCCTGCATGCAATCAATTATACACATAAACATCCGAACTGGCCTTGCTAAATTCTCCAAGCTCAACGGCGGGGCCCAACCCGGGGGCCTGCTCCTGCCCGTGGCTGGTGAACTGGTCTCTGTGCTCCTATGCTTGACGTGTCAAGGTAGGTTGACCGGTGTGGGCACTAGGGGGCGCCACAGCAATGCTTGGGGTCCATCCCTTTCTTTCTGACTTTGGTGCCAAAGCAAAGGCTTTGATCTTGGCCCTGGCGCTGTGTCATGTTGAGGGGGTTCACCCTGCCTTTGTCTGGCGCCCCCTACAGGTACTGCAGGTGTCTGGCGGGTAAGCGGGTCAGTGGCGCCCCTAAACTGACACAGAAAAGCCTGAAGTAACATTGCCAGTGTCCCCCCCCCCTCCTGCCAGTATATTCCAGCCAGGGTGAACAATGGTGTCCATTGAGCTTCCCCCCCACTGAAGGAACAGATGTAAACCCCCCCCCCCCCTCCCCACCCAAAGAAGCAAAAAGTTATAAGGGGTTTTATGAATGGAGTTTGGGGGTGAGCCTCAGGCTAGCTGGCTATGCGCCACCCCCCCGACTAGATGAGGCTGCTGTCGTCTGTGGGGAGCGGGTCAAATGGGGGGTGTCGTATAGTTATGACTGAGTCCATTCACCTTGCTGCAGGTCAGTTGTGCTTATATCAACGAGTGACGTGGCGGGATTCGGCCGTCGGATGTCTGATGGGGAATACCTTTCCCCAGCCATTGGGTCACGATTCGTGGGGGGTGGGAACAGTAAAAGCTGTCAGTTGCGGTGGGATGGGGGGGTTATGGATACAGTGACTTTTTTTTTTCTTCTTTTCGCGACCCAACGAAAATGGTGCTGTAGCCCACTTTTGGGTCGTGACCCAGCCGTTCAGAAGGCAGGGTTGATGGCTGCCTTGAGGTTTTCCCGTGCCATTACTGGACCATCGCCACGCCTGCACCATCTCCACTGGTCACGCCGTTCCCATCTCCACTCAGAGCTAGAAATAAGTTCCACCAGGCAAGGCCCCGCTCTTCACGGACCTTTGGCAGAAAGTCTATTGGAGAATGCGCCGCCACCGCGGTTCTGTCCGGGGGGAACCCGTGGCTGTAGCCATGCCCCGCGCCAGAGAGAGACAGATTTCTGCGGCAATTCCCGTCGGATTTCCACTCCCTGCGGTTGCCGTGAGAGATCAGAGCGGCTTTGATGCCTGCTGGCCGAATCGTGTCCCTTCGTGTCTGTGCTGCGACAGAAGCGGCATTGTAGCGACCCAGAGCCGACACCGTGTCCCCGGGCTAACCTGCTTCTGGAGGATGGGGGGGAAAGGCTGGGGGCCTGTGATTTCTCCTGTATCTCCGTCACCACCCCCCCATAAATTTGCTGTCACCAGCAATCACCTCTTTTCTCCTGCTTTGTCTGGGCTATCGCTCCCGCTGATGTCCGGACCCCAACCTTCACCCCCCCGTACCCCCCGACCCCTCCAAACATCGCCCCCCCCCCCCCCCCCCAACACCTACCCCACCCCGCCCCTCCCCCCCCTACCGCCG